>JAZKJV010001485.1:0-28065 GCA_037367405.1 Ottelia alismoides
AATTTGGTGTCCTTTACGAAGATGCAGACCTTTGCTTACCGTGTGGGCCCCACATTGCTTTTGTGGCAATTTACACAGATTCCTCGATGAGCATTGTGTTGGACCAACTTCCTTAAACTTAGATCACATGCATCATTGCAATGCCAATCGAAACCCGTCTTGGATTTGGACCGATCCAGATTTGAAAAAGGATGCTTATCGAAATATGATACGTGATCCTTATTTATCTCGGTTGAATCTTCATCCATTGATATATCCTGATATTTGATACCGAGTACATTACAGGATCCGGAAAACTATAAGATGACATGATTAGCATCATTTTCAGCATGTTCCATTCCGCTCCATGTGAGTTCGAGATTCTAAGTGAATATGTTGGTATATCATTCTCGGACAGATCATTCTCAGACAGGCTTGCGGACGGAATCTCATCCCGGACCAAGGATGTTGAGGCCTTGGTCCGGAGAAGGCCGGTCAGCTTTTTAAATAAACAATCAAGATCATTCATCATAAGGAAAATCTGTAGTAGTGATTAGTATAAGATCATTCATCATATTCACTCCATGGCCTTCATGTAAGTAACATCATCGAAGTCCGTTGCGGCGGTCGCCACCGGACATGCTGGAAATTATGTTAAATATGATGTAGTATCCATAAATAAATCCATATTACAAAAATTATGTTAACATAAATGTTAAAATTAAACACACAAAGCATTTACAAAGATAGAGGCGTAGATTTACGTGGAAAATCCTACGGAGAGGAAAAATCAAAGGGACTCTCAACCCCTAATCTCCCTCAGTAGAGATTAGGGCTCTTTTCACTAAGATGAAAAAAATAATGAGGAGGGATGAGTACAATATATATATAATGATGGGTAAACGGTCCCTCATCCAAAGATCTGTTTACCCATATAAGTATGATAACTCAACATCCCTTCTCAAGTTGGGCATACATGTCCACCATGCCCAACTTGCCATTCAACTTAAATTGTATCGTATGCAGACCCTTTGTGAAGAGATCAGTGGCTTGATCGATAGATTTCAGGTAAGGAAGACACATCAATCCATCATCAATTTTCTCACAGATGAAGTGCCTATCAATCTCCAAATGCTTCATTTTGTCATGCATTACAGGACTCTTAGCCAAGTTTATTGCAGCCTTGTTGTCACAAAACATCTTCACTAGCATGCTAACCTTGATGCCCAAATCATGGAATAGAATTTTTAGCTATAGAATTTCTGTAACGTCATTGGCAAGAGCCCGGTATTCTGCTTCAGCACTTGATCTTGAAATCACATTATGCTTCTTACTTATCCAAATAACCAAATTTCCAAATAGATATGCTGCATAACCTGAGGTGGATCTTTTGTCGTCAACGGAGCCAGCCCAATCAGCATCAGTGTATTCTTCAATAGTGACCTCTGGATTTTTCTTGAACATAAGATATTTTCCTGGTGATCCTTTTATGTATCATACAATTCTATTTACCACATTAGCATGAGAGGTAGTCGAAGCATGCATGAATTGACTCACCATATTTACAGCTTATGTAATATCCGGCCTAGTAAGGGTAAGAAAGATTAATTTTCCCATCAAAGATATCTTTGATACCTACCCTTTTCTGCATCATCAAGAAGGTCACCAGCCTCTTTATTTAATTTATGATTTGCCTCAATAGGATAAGCAGTAGGCTTGCATCCCAACATACCACAGTCCTTCAGTAAGTCCAAAGCATATTTTTGTTGACTTAGACACATACCTCCTGGAGATCAAGCCATCAATGCCTAGGAAGTACCTTAACTTTCCCAAGTCCTTCAATTCAAATTCACCTACAAGTGTTTTCTTTATCCTGGATAGTTCTTCTTCGCCATCACCTGCAAGGATCATGTCATCGACTTTATTCAAACCAAGCTCTTGGTGACTGCTTTAATCCATATAAAGACCCCTTTAGTTTGTAGCACTTGTTGTCCTTCTCAAACCCAGGTGGTATTTTCATGTATACTTCATCTTTAAGATCACCAATCAAGAAAATAGTTTTCACATCTAACTGATACATTTCCAGGAAAAATGAGTTGCTAGACAAATAACAACCCTAACCATATTCATATTGGCAATAGGAGCAAATGTCTCTAGGTAGTCAATCTCGTATTTCTGGTTGTATCCTCTAGCCACAAGCCGAGTTTTGAATTTGTTGTTGTTCCCATCAACATCATATTTGATGTATAGACCCATTTAGAGCCAACAAGGTGAGCACCCTTAGGAGGATCAACAATATCCTAAGATCCATTTCTTTCTTCATAGCATTGATCCATTTCGGATCCTTTTTGGCTTCATCAATATTTCTAGGAACATAATGAGCATCAAGAGAGGTAATAAAGCATTTATATCTCAAACTCATATTGGTGTAAGCCACAAAGTCCTCCACTGGATAATGATAGAGGCTCGAACAATTCTAGTAGATTTTCTCATAGTAATGAGACGATCATCCAGTAAAGGGTTGGCATCACAGACTTCCCCTTGAGGAAATCTCTTAGAGAAGTAGGACTCAATCTCAAAGGAAGTAACATCTTTACTGACATGAAGATGACGTGCCATAGGATCATAACATTTGTATCCTTTTTGGGTCGTTGAGTACCCAAGAAAGATGCATTTTGTGGTTCTTGGATCCAATTTACGCCAACCTGATCGGGAGTTGGAAAGAAAGTAGACACATCCAAAAACTCATGGGTTCAAACTGAATGGAGAGGTATCTAGATGGATGACAGTGAAAGGAACTCTCTTTCCGATTACGGCAGATGCTATCCTATTGAATAGATAAGAAGCGGTCAAGATGACTTCTCCCCAAAAATTCTTTGGCATATTTCGCTGGAGTAGGATTGCTCTAGTGACATTCAATAAATGAAGGTTTTTTCTTTTTAGCAATCCCATTCTATTGTGGCGTGTAACTACATGAGGTTTCATGGATGATACCCTTCTCATCAAGAAAAGCATGTAGGGAACTTTCTATGTACTCCTTGGCATTATCAATTCTGAGTGTTCTTACTCATATTGCATATTGAATGCTTATCATATTTATAAAGCTCTTTACAATGGTAGGAACTTCACTTCTATGTTTTAAAAGATAGACATAAGTACTCTGTGAAAAATCATCAATGAAAGTGATATAGTATATATGGTCACCCATGCTCTTCATACTTGACGGACCCCAAATATCAGAATGCACCAATTTGAAAGCATAAGTAGATTTACCAGTAGATGCAGGAAATGGTGTTCGTGTTTTCTTTGCAAATATGCAAACCTCACATTGCAAATCATCCTCAGACACTCCAAAGAAAATCTCAGACATCAACTTTTGTAGAGAAGAAAATTTGATATGACCAAGACGTTCATGTCATTTTCGCACTAAAGTAGAGTTGTCCTTTTCAAGGCGAGCTTTCATCACGGAGGTAAGGGCTTGACCCACTCGAGCTGAAAGATGATATTATCCATCCCCAACTAAGCCAATTCAAATCTTCTTTCTTATTTGTAAGTCTTCTAAAACACACAAATTGTGATAAAAACTCAGTCTGCAGTGTAATTCTTTAGTAATCTTATTGATTGATAAAAGATTTATTGAGAAGTCAAGGACGTAAAGTGCATTGGTAAGGAGGAAATGGTCAACAACCGAAATAGTTCCTTTTTCAGCAACAGTAGCTGGAGACTCATATGCAATTGTAACTTTCTTCCAGATGATAACTTATAATTATGAAACATTCTAGGATCACATGTCATATGATCAGAAGCACCACTATCGATAACCCACTCAAATTTGGTAGAGCAAGTATGGTTAGTTCTCCTCGTAGTAAAAGTTGAACCATTGTCGGTCGATTGCAAAGAGATATGTCCTTTCGTAAGCGATTCCTTAAAGAAGTATTGTAACTATATGATGGTATCCTTTGTCAAGTCAGGTTCTCTAGATGGTTCAAGCATCATAGGATCATTCACTAGTAAATTTGTAGCCTATTGACTTTGACTACCTTTCACAAACATTTAATCATACACCTAGTGTGCAATATGAATAACAGTTCTGCTCAACGAACTTCAATCACAACAACTATCCCAAAGCGATAGAGTCAACCACGAGCTTCAACGGAGCGAGAAAAACACAAACCTCACTCCTAAACTCCTTGGATTGGTTTGTGTCTAAAAATACAGCAGCAATCCTCTTTTTCCAAGGGGAAAAACACACAAATGCAGTCCAAAACGCAACAAATAGCAAGGAGAACTTACAACCCAGAGCTCCAACACCACAAGGATGTCAACCTCGTTAACAATAAAAGGGTTTAGCCCCTATTTGTTGCACCCAACAATCATGTCGTGCAGAAGCAGTTCGCCAGGAGTAGTCTCGTGCGCACAGAAGCACGTCGCGTACAGGATCAACCAAAGAAGGTCACACCACCGAAGGAATGTTTGTGCGAACAGAAAGAACAAGCACTCTAACTTCTAGAACACCGAATTGAAGAGAACTGCCAATCGGTCGACGACGGCCGCAATGAAGACGATCATACAAACATTGGCTCTGATACCATGTTAGAATCAAATATACAAAGCATTCACAAAGATGGAAAACATAGATTTATGTGAAAACCCCCAAGGAGAGGGAAAAACCACATGAGCTCTCGATCCCTAATCTCCCTCACTAGAGGTTAGGATTCTCTTCACTAAGATGAAAAAGGCAATAAAGGATGAGTACAATATATAGAGAATGATGGGTAAACGCTCCCTCATCCAAGGAATCGTTTACCCATATAAGCATGATAACTCAACAATAAAAAAACCACCGCACATCCTTCGCACTATGATATCTGTCAGATCATCCTCACTAATGACTTGGATATCTTAATCCGTAATTGCATAAGAAACTAAAAATCTTTGGAAGATTTTCTAATTTATAGTTTAGTGCTTCCAAATGTCTTTTGATCATTGATATTGAAATCGGAATAGACCATATGGTTCGACTTGTTGGACTAGTCAATTGGACTTGGATCGGTCCAATTAATAGATTTTGATGGCTTGGATGAAATTGGTGCAATTTTGATCCAACCACTGGTTCAATCGACTATCTACAATCCGAGTTAACCCGATTCGATCTAAATTGAACCATTCGACCACAATTCAAATTTGAATTTATATTAAGGTAATAATACATGAAAGTGTTGAACACGTAACCTTTGGTTACCCATCACATAATATTAACCAACTACCCCCACCTCAACTTTTTGAAAAAAAGGTCGGATAATAAATATTTTTTAAATTTATATGAATAACAATTAATGTTACGTAGTCAAGAAAATATTTTATGTATAAAGTAAGATATCTACATCATTTGTTTGTTTTATATCTAGTTAAGTGTGTTTGAGTTTGTATATAGTAAATATCTTAATTAATTTCATTTAATTACCCGATTCAACATTTTCCTTATTGGTTCGGCTTAATCTGATTTTAAAGAATGAGGCATCATCATCCGATTGAACCAGTGTAATTCCATGGTCCAATCCAATCCGACCTTTTTGATGAGATTTCTGGTTCAATCTCCATATCAGTTTTAAAAACATTGCTTTTAACAACATGTTTTTTTAGTTCAACCACTAGATTGTTATCATCATACCAGCATTAATGCACACGTTCCTAACAGAGATATGAAGTTAGCATGCTTAGTTACACTAGAGTAATACCATGTTAGGTGACAGAGGACCCTTTCATAGTATTTTGCTAATAATTGATCCAGATGTAACAAATATGTTATAATTTTAGTGTTTGTTTAGTGCTACAACAAACAGAAATCACTAATGCAGGTATGAAAGGCGAAGGAGGAGAAAGAACGAAGAAACGAAAACGATGCAAGTCATTTCTGGTCGTCCTTATGCAATAACAGTGGGTCATTAAAGATCGATTGGAGATTGTTCGATTAGCTTATTATAACATCTAAAATCACGATATTTGGAGTTGTGTAGCAATGAAAATAATAACATAGGATCAAGTTGTAGTGAACCTTTAAGAGAACGCCTAATATGGCTGGAACTCTTCGATTTTTGGTGAATAGAAAATGGATGATGATGTTCAACGAGGATAATTTAAATGTATTGGGGAATTTTTGAAGTTATATAGATGTGTAAAAGTGTTAATAATAAGTTGCTTCATGTTATTGTGCATATACCTTATAGTTCTGTTGAGTCGGAGATCTCCGCCTCAAATTAGGATTCAAATTATCAATATTGCATCCAACAATTAAGAACTATAGATATTTTTGACCAAATCAAATTGTTAACTTCCGAATATAATCGCATCTCCATCATGAAGTCGCCTTGATAATCTTCCTCCTTTATCGTGATTGCCCCTTATAATTCTTTTATGTATATCACCGCGGTTATGATTATGATGTTATTCGTCTGTCATGACAAAGTCCATAAGGAGCGGGATGATACCATGAGAGAACCGTCTCACACGACTGATGTTATATTAAACTCTTTCTCTCTCTCTCAATGAATATAGAGGGTGTTAGGCTTCTTATATGGCCCTACCAATATGACTAAGTCCCACTCATACAGGTATGGGACTATACATAAGTGCATGGGCTAATTGGACACATCTAGATTATACCTGGCCAAAATACGGCTCGGGCTAGCCCACGAGCCGACTATTTTATTTTATTTTATTTTTTAATGTTATTTAATAAGTATAAATAATTTTATAACTACCTTATTATACTTTATATAACTAATATAAGTACTTTACGTTTTACTTGTGACATAAAGTATTAAATCTAATGTAAACTACGGCCACATATGAAAAACTTGAAGTATGCCATATTAATACGTCTTATCTAACTTCTATCTCTCTCTCTCTCTCTCTCTCTCTATATATATATATATATATATATATATTCATTGTGGGCTTGTCCGACTTCAATTCTCCTACCCCAAGCCCTTCCCATGAGCAAGCTGGATGGGCAGACCCCTCACCCCTTGTCTAGGTCTCATCCATGTGAATAATTTAAAAGTAATTAAGTGGATAATTTATTAATTATACTTCCTAAGTTAACTTATTTGTGAATTACGATTCTAAGACCGTTAAAATTACCTGATCTAGATGGAAGGCATACGAGTCTCTGTTTCTGACGAAATTGGAATGACATATTAGAGGGATATAGTGATGAAAATACATAGCTTTTTTTTGAAAAAAAATAAGAAAAAAGTGCCAGAATATGGAGCAGGGCAGCCCATTTTTCGTGTATATATATATAGAGAGAGGGGGGGTTGGGGAGTTTGCACCAAGGTGCATGTAACTTTACATGTACTAGTACCATAATCACCCATTTTTTATTTTTTTGAAATGAAATCATGTGGGATTTAGATCACCATATATCACCATGATGTCATTCAATCAACTTAATTCAAGACTTCTAACACATCCATCAAGACTGTGAAATTTTAGGTGTCTCATAATTGTTGATATTTATCCCTCCAGATCAACATGCTAGAAATGTTTGTTTTTTAAGAAATTTAAAACACATCTTCCACTAATAATTCTAAGTAAATCACATGAGTTTTTATTTAAAAAAAGAGTATTGTAGCACCGATGCATGTTAAGTTACATTCACCATGGTGCAAGCTCCCCAACCTCATATATATATATATATATATATATATATATTGCAAAAGATCGTTTCTAAGATCTTATATTCACGGCTTTCCGAGGTTCCCCCTTACCTCATTTCTCCTAATCAAATGGCCTTTGTGAAAGGAACATGCATTAGAGATAACAGTAGACTGACATAAGAATTATCAATGGATTTTGGAAGGAAAAGTTATGCCTTGAGAGCGTGCCTTAAAATGGATCTTGCAAAAGCTTTGGACTCGATTGATCACTTATTTCTCTCGACAGATTGGCTGCAAAAGAGATTTGAGGATTTATGGATTTCTTGGATACAAAAGTGTATTGATACCATATCTTTCGTAGTACTGGTCAATGGTGTTCCGCATGATCTCTTCAAGGGTTCTCGGGGGCTTCGCCAAGGGGACCCCTAAACTCGCTGCTTTTTGTCGTGGTTATGAAGACTCTAACTTGTTTGGTGGAAGTTAAAGTGGCTAAGTGCCTAACCATAACCAGAAATCTTGCAAGTTGTAAAGGACATTATGGAGGATTTTAAGGACCTTGATGGCCTCAAGATGAATATTTCCAAAGCCACATATAAGGCACAAGGACATTTCCATTGGAACCTTACCTCTAACCTCGTGGTGGATTCATTCCCAACAACTTACATAGGTATACCTTTGGAACACAATTCTGGATCCTTTTCTGTTAGGAAGGCCTTGGAAATAATTAAAACCATGGCGTAATTATGTGGGTGTAAGGTGAAACCTCTCTCTATGGATGCCCGTACACATTTAATAAATTCGATGATCATTGGAATTCTACTTTTTTTAGGTGAATGAGACCACGATCCCCTCTTCGATGGTGGCTCATGTCATGTCAATGTGCTTGGACTTCCTTTAGGACTACAAACGACATGATATAGCATGGAGTATTGATGGTTTCCCAAAGGAGGAAGATGGACTGGGCTTAGGTCTTTACCATCCTTATCAAAGCATTGATTATTTCTTGGGATTGGAGACTCATTTCAGCTGAGAACTCTTTATGGGTTGATTTTCTCCGGTCCAAGTATCTAAGAGATGAATCTTCATGGGTTGTAGCCTCCCTAGGGGATCTCCCCTGCTTTGGAAGGTCGTGCTTGCGTTATAGTCACTGTTGTTGCCAAATCTAGCTGCAGATGCACCCTTCATGGAATGTGAATCCACTGGGCTTCTCTTTTTGGGCTACTTTGATTTGGTTTAGAACTGGGCAGAACCAGCGTAATGTTAGAAGGATGTGCTAATCTTTAAGGCATCTCCAAAGCAGAAGTGTTGCTTTTTCTGGGTGGTCAAAAATAAGGTCTGCACACGAGATCACTTAGTTTGACTTGGTTTTTTTCTTTGAATTAGGATTCCTATTTTTTACCATAATCAAGAATTTATATGTTTTAGGATTGACCTTTTCCCAAAGAGTTTTGGAAAGGTGTTTGCAACGTTATTAATTTCCCTATTCATTATAGGGAATATTCTAGGTACATTGAAAGGCAACAAGGCAAAGAGTGAAGTGAATGAAAGAACCGTGCCCACCTAACGGTCGCTCCAGCTACTAATATCTAGTGGATATGGAAAGAACGTAATTGTCGATCGACTTCTTTGAGAAGGTACACTACGCAATGTCTCATCAACTCTGCTCTCAAGGACATATGCATCCTCCTTAACTGATTTATCTTTGGTGTTGTAGAGGGCCTACTTGTATTTCTTTTGTTTCTCGGGTAAATAACCATCTAAATCTAAGGGTATTAAACTTTAGTGTTGCCTAAGGGACTTTTTTATGAGTTAGGACATCACTTAGCTCATTTGTGTGGATATAATAGAAAACATCACATACCTATCATTCAGATTAAAAAGAATTGCAAAGGTTTTGGGTGTTTTAATTTTTTTGGCTCTTTCTCAGCCTGCACAATGGTCACTTGCGAAAAAGGTATATACGATAGGTTTTTTATCTGAGAAAAAGTGTACAAAGATCATTCTCTTGTAGGTGCAAAATGGAATCCACCAATCCCCCCTCGTCCTTCATAGTGATTGTAGAGGAGAGGTTTCTCGCAAGCATTTAGGTTTCATTGGAGTGGAGATAAAAGCTCATGTGGAATGATAGGTTGTTGAAGTCAGATGTAAATATGTGAAAAATTTAAGACTGAAAAACAAAAAAAAGGAGAGATGAATGTTTGTGAGAAAAATACAGTCCAAAAAAATGTGTGTTACGACTAAAAAAGGGGATGAAAGAATTTCTTGTTGATCCTTCATTTTTCTCCCAACCTCTGACAAGTTTGGGAGAAATGGGAGTGATGGGTAGAGTATTTCTTGCTCTACCATTATTGGGTAGGAGTTTCTTACCCTACCATTGTTTGAAGTATTGGGTAGAGGTTTTGAGCCCTACCATTGTTTGAGGCACTCTATTTGAGTGACATTTTTTTTCATGGAGTTCTCTAGAGGGAGACTCATTATTTGATGCGCTCTATTTGAGTACCTATGTTTTGTGGAGTTCTCCAGAGGGAGACTCATTGTTGGCTCCATCCTCTAGTGGTCGTGAGCTCCTCTATGTATGAATATTGCCAGGGCATATGTTTAATGGCCGTGAACTCCACTATATATGGATATTCCCACGACGTTCTTGTTGGCCCTTCGAAGTGATGGAGCAGTCTTCGATGAAGATACGTTGCGGGCCAGGGTACTCCATGACGGAGACTCAATTGTTGATCAGATATCGCTACAGCTCACTATTCACACTCCAGTATCTAGCTCATCCTCACCATCATGACATGAGAAGCAACGTCCTCGACAGCAACCGACATTGTGCATTGAGTTGATATTGTCTTACTGTCATGTACTTTGTATGTGAGCGGGTGCATTCTTTTGTTCATGCAAGCTCAGCATTGTATGCATAGCTTGAGGGGGATTGTTGAAGAATGATCTTTTGTAGGTTTGTGTTTAGTTCCACATCATGAAGTGGTGACTTTTGGTCACATTGGTGGGGCTATATAAAGAGACCTACATCCATTGTAACCTTTGAGAAAGATTAATAGAAAATCGGCCCTTTGAGGCGATTCTCCCGTTGTTTCATCCCGCTCCTCACATAATAGGGTTCCACGTAAAATCAAAGTCTTTCTTTTATCTTGTTCTTGCTTTGATCGCTTACGCATTCCATATTTCAACATAGGCAATCCCCACCAACGATTTGGCACAATCTCCCTCCCTCTCTCTCTAACTCCATGTCGTTCTTACTCCCATGATTTTTGTTATGAGACCCTTTTTAACTGTCTTTCCCCCATGTCTTCCTTCGCACTATACATAATTTTTCTTACTAATCGTTCTTTCACAAAAATTATATATATATATATAGGATTTCTTTCTGTTGAAACAACAAAGAGATCACGCACAAGACAACGATTTACGTGGAAAACCCTTCGATCAGGGAAAAATCACGGGGGCACAATAACCCTATTCTCGATTCGAGATTAGGGTTCTCTTCACTAGTGTGTCTTTCAAGAAAGGGGGGTGAGTACATAAATAAGAGTCTGGGGTAAATGGTCCCTCATCCAAAGATCCATTTACCCGCCCAATAATACAAGAACTCAATACTCCCCCTCAAGTTGGGCGTACATGTCAACCATGCCCAACTTGCCTACATTCAGCTCATATTGCACCGTAGGCAGCCCCTTGGTGAAGAGATCAGCAATCTGATCCTCAGATTTCAGGTAGGGCAGACATAACTGTCCTTCATCAATTTTTTCACGAATAAAATGCCCATCGATCTCCACATGTTTGGTTCTATCATGCATCACTGGATTGTTTGCTAAATTTATAGCGGCTTTGTTGTCACAGAACATCTTCATAGGCATATCATCTTCTGTCCCTAATTCTTTTAATAGCAATTGTAGCCATAATACTTATGTCACGCCATTAGCAAGTGCCATGTATTCAGCTTTTGCACTTGACCTTGAAACAATATGCTGCTTTTTGCTTCTCCAAATGACAAGGTTCTCACACAAGTACACAGCATACCCAGAAGTGGATTTCCTATCATCAACGGATCCAGCCCAGTCAGCATCGGTATATCCTTCAATGGTAACATTACTTTGTTTCTTGAACATAAGCCCTTTGCCAGGGCACTTCTTTATGTAGCTCAAGATCCTGTTGACAGTGTTCACATGGACGATTGTAGGAGCATGCATAAATTGGCTGATTATATTCACTGCATATGTGATATCAGGTCTTGTGAGAGTAAGATAGATTAAGTTTCCAACTAACCTCTGATATCTACCTTTCTCCTCATCATCGAGTATTTTTCCATCCTTTTTACTCATTTATGGTTAGCCTCTACAGGATAAGCAGCAGGTTTGCAATTAGCCATTCCTGAGTCACGAAGAAGGTTAAGGGCATAATTTCATTGATTCAAACACATACCTTGTGGAGATCTAGCCATCTCAATACCAAGGAAGTACTTCAGTTGTCCCAAGTCTTTCAATTCAAATTCTGCTGAAAGAATCATTCTTATGCTAGACATTTCCTCTTCGTCATCTCAAGTAAGGATCATATCATCCATGTATACCAGAAGGATAGATTTCTTATGGCCTTTCCTCTTGATGAAAAGAGTATGATCTCCATTAGCTTGTTTGTAACTATTTATTATCATCACAATCCCGAGTCTTTCAAACCAAGCTCTTGGCGATTGTTTTAGACCATACAATGCCTTTTTCAGCTTGCAACATTTTACCCATTTGATCATATCCTGGTGGCATTTTCATGTAAACTTCCTCTTTGAGACTTCCATTTAGGAAGGCATTCTTTACGTCCAGCTGATACGTTTTCCAGGAAAATTGAACGACAAGACATATAATAACTCTGACAGTGTTCATTTTTGCAACAGGCGCAAAGATCTCGAGGTAATCAATACCATATTTCTGACTGTAACCTCTTGCAACCAATCGAGCTTTAAATCTGTCAATTTTACCATCAGCTTTGTACTTGATTGTGTAAACCCATTTTGAGCCAACCAAGTGAGCGTCTTTTGGAATTGTCACAATATCCCAAGTATTATTTTTCTGTAGAGCCTCCATTTCCTCCTTCATAGCTTTTGTCCACCTGGGGTCACAGTGGGCTTCAACCGAATTCTTGGGAATAACATGAGAATCAAGTACAGTTATGAAGCTTTTATAGTTCGAGTTTACTCGAGAGTAAGAAACATAATTTTCCATAGGATAACGAGCAGAAGGCCTAGTTGTTCTTGTCGCTTTCCTCAAAGCAATAGGAAGTTCCTCTTCTGCATCTTCAGTATCACTAACCATGTCATTCAAGAAATTGTCAGTGTTCTCAATCAAATCATCAAGGGAAGAGTAATTACTTACAGTGTGATCATGACTTAGATCATCCGAGGAGAGATTGGGATTGTGGTTTGGCATCATATTATCATCCATAGTCTCTTGCCTGTGATCATCATCCATCCTCTCAGCATTGTTACTTATACTCTCGTGTCTGCCAGTGTTGTGACCACAAGAAATAGCAATTTCATTGTTGATTACATCGTAGCCTTCATTCATAAAGTGACGCTCATCATTATTTTTCTCAACAACCGTTTTACTGCACTCCCCCTGAGAAAAATTCTCTGCATAGTAGAAATCATGCTCATGAAAAGTAACATCCCTTGTAACATGAAGTTTCCTTTCAATTGGGTCGTAGCATTTGTATCCTTTCTGTGTACTTGAGTATCCAAGAAAGATACACTTCCGAGATCGAGGGTCCAATTTCCTCAAGCCAGGACCAGAAATGTGGACATAGCAAACACTCCCAAAAACCCTAGGAGTTAAGTTGAAAGGAACCTTGTCAGGGTGTAACATTAGAAAAGGAGTATTTTTTCCAACCACAGTAGACGGACGCCTATTTATCAGATAAACAACAGTGAGAACAGCTTCACCCAATACCTTTTTGGAGTATTTCTTTGGAAGAGAAGAGCTCGGGTAACTTCTAATATGTGCCGATTTTTCTGCTCAGCAATGTCGTTCTGTTGAGGTGTGTATTTATAAGACGTTTCATGAATAATTCCATTATCGTCAAGAAATGCACTAAGAGGTCCCTCCAAATACTCCTTAGTATTGTCAGACCGTAAAACTTTTACATTTGTGTTATACTGGGTTTTTATCATGTTGACAAAGCTTCGGATTATACTTGGAACCTCACTTCTGTTCTTCATTAAGTACACATAGGTGAATCGAGAATAATCATCAATAAAAGTCATAAAATAGCGATGGCCTCCCAAACTTTGCAGATTCGACGGTCCCCAAACATCCGAATGAACAATATCAAAAACAGACTTGCTTTTACTATTAGATATAGGATAAACAGTTCTAGTTTGCTTCGAGAGCTCACACACTTCACAAAAATGATTATATGTTCCGACTTTATTGCATAATTTGGGAAATAAAAAAGATAGAACAGGATAACCAGGATGTCCAAGACGCTCATGCCATCGCTTCAGGGCCAACCTATCATCAGATTCTTTTCCATCAGTTGCAGCAACTCAAGCAGAAATCACACGTGGAGGAAGACGGTATAGACTATCAATAGCCAAACCAATCCCAATCTGCTTCCTCGTCACCAAGTCCTGCAACACACACGGTGTCTCATCAAAAATTAATCGACAATGCAAGTCTTTAGCAATTCGATACACAGAGAGTAAGCTAATGGGGAAATCGGGGACATGAAGAGCATCTTTTAACATAAATTTATCTACGATAGATATACTCCCTTTTCTAGCGACAGTAACAGAGGATCCATCTACCAAATTTACTCGTTCTCTCCCCGAAGTGAGTTTATAATCAAGAAACATTTTAGCATTCCCTGTCATATGATCAGAAGCGCCACTATCGATAATCCATTCATTATCAAATAAATGATTACCTTCCGTTTTCTTCACGGCCATTGCAGAATTCACAATATCAGCATCATTAGAATTCCTAGATATTTTTTGCACATAGGTTTGAAGTTCTTTGATATGCTCTGCAGTCAACTTCTTGTTGTCAGCGACCATAGCAATGGGTTTCTTCCCTCTGTTACCCTTCCTTTCTAGATGAAGTTCCCAGCAATACTCGATTCCATGACCAGTCTTTTTGCAATGAGCACATTTTTTGTCTTTCCAGTAGCCACTTTTGCCCCCTTTACTGAGTAGAGTAGATTTCTCAAAGGATGAGACATGTTCGTCTCTCATTGTGATACACCGCTGCTCCTCAGCTTCGACTGCATGATAGATCCCCTCAATGTCGAAGCCAACCCCAGTTGTAAGAAGCTGACTTCTGGTAGATTCAAAATCACTATTAAGACCACACAGGAAAATAAAGATCCTCTGTTTCCATATCTCCTCCCAAAACTTTTGTTGGTCTGTTGGACTAGTCCACGTGTTATCACAATAATAGTCAATCTCTTCCCATTTTGCTTTCAATGCAACATAATACCCTGCTACCGACATATCCCTTTGTTTCATATTGTAGACTTCTCTGCTCAGCTGGTACATTCTGATATCCTGTTTTTCTGACCATACATGCTTTCAAGGGTGAGCCACTATTCCCGAGCAGACTTTTTTCTGAGGACCAAGGGTTGAATTTCAGGAGAGATAGCATTTATGATCCAATTTCTGCACTGGCTATCCTCGATGTACCACTGATCATACAACTTATCAGTAACATCAATTGCCTTTTTTCGTCCATCGATGTAGCCTCCGAGACCTCTCGAGGCTAACGCAACCTCCATAGCCGCAGACCAAATCAGATAATTGTTCTTTGTTAATTTTATCATTGCAATATTCGCTGGGAAATTCTCAAACTTGAGAGTCATATTTTCTTCAACATCTTCCTGGGCCATAGGTAACCACAAACAAAAAAAATCCACACGAAGCAAGGAGGAAGAATAAACTCACAGAGAGGCCTAGAGAGACCTCTAGGCACAGTACTGGCACTTGCAGGAGGACAATAATATAAGGGCGGGCGTCAATCCAAGGCACTTGCAGAAGTACAAGGCGCTACGAGCAGGAACCACGGGCAGGGACCTCTAGCACAAAACTCCCGAACACGTGCCTAGGGCTGGGGCACGTCAGCACGTCAGGCGTCAAGAGGAAGCAGGAGATCCGAAAGGTGGGCGTCACGGGAAACGGAACAAGAACCCTCGATCCAGAACAAACTCTCAGATTCGAGCGATCAGACACCGCCCTCCGAATCCACAGAGATCCGAAAGCCCTCGATCAATTCTCGTCAGCGGTGGGTGCCACGGGTTCGTGGGTTCGTGCCCCACAGTGGGCGCCAAGGAGCATATATGCTACAGCAACAGTGGCGTGGTTCGTGGGTTCGTTTCCCACAGACGACGCCAGAGGCAACAGGGGCACATGGCGTCAGGAGCATAGGGCGTCATGGGCACATGCGTCAGGGGCGTCAGGGACAGGGGTACTGGCGTAACAGGGGCACTTGCGTGGACGGCAGATCCGAACCTGCGCGGGGTATCTCTATGAGAGGCGCAACAACGGCAGCAACAAAAACAACCAGGAACAAGGAGCCGACGCGCCTCTTTGGGAGATCCCAGACGATCCGAGAGAAAGAAAACACCAAGTCTCGGTAGAACAGAGATCCAATCACAGCCCATAACGTGGCTCTGATACCATGCTGAAACAACAAAGAGATCACGGACAAGACAACGATTTACGTGGAAAACCCTTCGATCAGGGAAAAACCACGGGGGCACAATAACCCTAATCTCGATTCGAGATTAGGGTTCTCTTCACTAGTGTGTCTTTCAAGCAAGGGGGGTGAGTACATAAATAAGAGTTCGGGGTAAATGGTCCCTCACCCAAAGATCCATTTACCCGCCCAATAATACAAGAACTCAACACTTCCAAATAGGGCATAGTCCTTCCTAAGTTCAGGAAGGCCAGTCCCTTTTTCGTATAAAATAGGATGACTTTAGTAGAATACATATGTTGTTTGTATTATAATGCACGGTTTTAATGTTTGTATTATAATGTACAGTTTTGTATACGGTTTTGTATTTATAACGTACACCTATAATACAAATTGTATACGCATTTTAATAAAATGCTCACGTTTTATACAAAAAAGGGACGGCCTTCCTAAACTCAGGAAGGATTGAGTCATATTTGAAGGGCCACCCCCCTATATATATACACCCTGTTCATATTTAACACATACAATTTACTGTTTATTTGTTTTCGTAGTTTTCCATAAAACTAAACTTCGATCTTGTAGTTATAAGTTAACACATCTTTATTGATTTCTGGCGATAAGTTTAGTGCCTCTAGCACTAATCTTGTTTTAGCTGCTTGATGCCTCATTTTTTGGCAAGAAATTGTTAGGTATTTGGTTAAAAAAAGAGAGAACGTACGGTTAAACGAACATGTTGTTATGATCTCAACTATCCTTCCACTAGAACGTAGTAAATTGTTCCCCCATTGTCGGCACATGAATGACATAACAGGGAATGATGAAGCCGACCGATCACAATTTCACATATTGACCATGACAGTCAACTGTGGCATGTTGCATAAGTGGAGCTTGAGTAGGGATAAAAACGGTCGGATATGGATACAGATATATATATGATCATATCCTTATCCATTTTAAAATACGAATACGAATGCGGATACGAATATTGATGAATGTGAAAAATAGATTACCATATACTTAAAAACGAATACGAATATAAAATGAATACGAATCTGATATGAATAATAACATAAATATTTAATAGATTAGCTAAAGTATACATGTTTGGGATAGCTTACACATAAAATAGATATACCATATATAGTAATTTCAATGCAATCATAAAATGTTGTTACGCATAGTTATGAATAAATCTATTACTATACTTATGTACGGAAATGAATATACGAATACGAATATTAGTGAATGTCAAAGTGTCATCCATATCCGCATCCATTTCAAAACGAATACGAATACGAATGTCAAAATATGTATAAAATGAATACGACAGCGGATCGGATACGAATATATTCACATTCGTTTTCATCCCTAAGCTTGAGGCATCCCATAAAGAACCCGAAGAATGCATGACGAATAACTAGAAGAACTATGGCTCGTTGTTAAAGTGACTCCTTGCTTGAAGGAACGACTCCCTTGAAATTTTCATAAGGGAGCCATTACCCGCAATAGCAACCTAAAGGTAGTTGTTGCCACGAAGCACTTTTCCTTTTGACAACACCAAAATTATAACTTTCCCAACCATGTATTGGGAATTATTTTTCCCATACACGACCAATAATTACTTCTCCATATACAACGAATCACGACAATAAACCTTTCTAATTGGACTAAAAAACAATGCCGATTGAAATATGTCGTAGATCGTTGATTATGTATCACGTTATTACTGACAATGTTCAGAAGGCGGTATGCGGTGTTCAATTAGAGGGGTCACTGCATAGCATGTATGCAGTATGCGAAAGAGTATGCAGGGAGTATGCGATTTTAAGCGTTTTGGAATTTTTTATTATTAAAAAAATATACATAAATATTTAATATTCTGTTATTATTATGTTAGCAGTTGATTAGTAGCAATGAAATCTCCAACAGTATTATGTTCATACATTTAATTTGTGTGCAAAACATTTTTTAGAATAATGTTCTTAACAACATAATCAAATTAAATTTCAAGTCAGAACCATTCAGATCTTAATTTAGAGTCAAGCTCATTGTCTGCTCTATAACAAAAACCATCATACTTCTACAGATAAATATATTTATGGTGCTTCAGAGATGAAGCATTTTTCCCATCTACTCTGACTTTGGTGGTAATCTATATCTATCAATAAGAACTCCTTCAGGAAGAGAGTGAGGCAAGCCACTTCACTAAGAACAGTGCCGGTCGGTAAAGATGCATCACCATCCTATGTGGGACTCCACTTTCCCTCGGCAACTGATCTCTATGCTTCTCTTCTTTCTTCTTATACCTTTCCACTTTCTTAATAGGAGTCGACTTCCTCTGTTTTCCTATGAAAGAGTCTACCAATCCCTGATTTTTTTGATCAAGCGAATAAGAGGAGTAAGCAAATCCTCCAGCCTTCAGAATAATAGTGAGAGAGACTTCGAGAGAGTATTTCGTATTAGCCAGACCCCCGCCCTATAAGATATATGGGGGGAAACAAAAAAAGAAGGCTCGGTAAGAGGAGCTAGAATGAGGAGTTGACTTGTGAGATCTGGTTCCGGTAAGTTTGGTTAACTAAAAGGAGAGATACATGAAAATACATGTTAGATAATGTGGATGTACGCAATGAAAACATTTGAAAAGGCTGATATTAAAGTAAAGTGGAGAAGTTTTTTTTAGATGCTTTAGAAAACAAAGTTTAAAAAGAAATACAAAAGAACAGTAAAAACATCAATTACCTGGTATTGTTGAAGGTGTTAGCGGAGCCCGTGGAGGTGTTGGCAGAGGATCGGAGGTGCTGGAGGAGGCTCGGGAAGCTTGCGAGCTGTCGGCAGAACCGAGCGCCGAGCAGGCGATATTGTGAGGGGTGTGCAGGCAGTGGAGGTGAGCGTCGAGCAGAGCCATGGAGGCTGTGGAGGTTGTGGAGCCGGAGGTATTAGCGGAATCGCGAAGACGGTGGAGGTGAGCACCGAGCGGAGCTCGAGATTCTCAAGTTGCCGAGTTAGGACTCGGGGTCGGGCAATATTGTGAGGGGTGTGGGATGCGTGGGAACTTGGAGGGCATTTAGTATTTAAGGCGGGTGGAGTTAAGGGTTAGGGTTAAAAAGGTATATTAGAATAGTGACCGAGTGACAGTCACATGTATGGTATACTCAGCCGAGTATGTGTGTTGACCCTCCTAGAGGACCGTTTGATCATACTCGAAGTAGTAAAGCTCAAGAGTACGGGTATGCGGTCGAATATGCTGTATACTCGACTGCTTTCCTGAACACTGATTATGAATACTTATTAAGTACAAACCATTAAATAACTTCCTTTGATCTACTTTAGAATTGCTTTATCTCCATTGCTAAAAGGGGAACAAATCGAAACGAGCCTAGAGGGGGATCTAGGGGGAGCAGATGCAGCTCTCTTGTAGGGTGCGTGGATAGTGCCCTTGACTCTGAAACAAAATATATAAATCATGTTGTATTTTTAATTCTGGGAGTAGCTACATAAGCAAAATCCCAAATAAATCGATCGTTAAAAGTTTTAGAAAAGGTGATATTGAGCAAAATATGCTCGATATTAGTGGTATTGGTCGAAATCCAACGATAGGGAAAAGATACACATCAAGCCCTCGACTTCGACCGATACAGGTCGATATAACAATATTTTCAAGATATATATGATATATTGGAAATCGTTATATAAGTGAATATCGAAACCCGTCGTATGTGCACATACACACATACACAAACATACACGATATATATATATATATATATATATATATATATATATATTAAGAACTGCAAAGTTTACGAGTGCTATGTGTTCATCGAAAGTTATGTCTTGCGTGTTTGCCTCATTTTTTCTCTGCTCTTTCTCATTGTGTGCAAAGGTCGCTTGCAAATAAGTCTATACAATAATTTTTTGGGATATTTACCCAGCAAACCCTGAAATCTTTTGAAATTACCTCTACGACCTTTGAAACATCATAATTCCTCCCACGACCCCGTAATCTTGCTAACCATTACCGTGGAGACCCTCTGGTTAACTCCCATCCATTTGTCCGTTAAAACTAACCGGATTCCGTAATATTTATTTACAGTATACCCATTTTATTTGTCAAATTTACATTCATTGCCATTTCCCCTTGGATTTGGCCCTCCCCGCTGTCCTCCTCGAAACCTCGAACCCCACCGTGCCACCCAAAGCCCTGGCGTCGCTTCCCCTGCTCCCCCCCACCCGCGCCGCCTGCCGAAGACAGCGATATCTTGCTGCTCTTCCTCGTCCTCCTCCTCGTCCTGCCTCGTCTACGAGCCTCTCGCCATGAGCCCCGAGGTGCTGTCGCTCGACTACGCTGCGCCGCGGGGAAGGGGGAGGCCGCCGCTCCACAGGAAGCCCAGCGAGTTCAAGAAGAAGGGGAGGAAGCCCAAGACGACGATGAAGGAGACAGAAGAGGGGGAAGGTGGGCGGAGGTGCAGCCACTGCAGGGTGCAAAAGACACCGCAGTGGAGGACGGGTCCCATGGGTGCCAAGACCTCCGACTCCCAGGCACCGCCCCGCCCCGACTCCCAGGCACCGCCCTCCCGCCCCGCCCCGACTCCCAGGCACCGCCCTCCCGCCCCGCCCCGACTCCCAGGCACCGCCCTCCGCCCTGCCCCCCGACTCCCAGGCACCCCCCCCCCCCGACCTCCGATGGTGCTCCCGCCCCCCACGCCCTGCCGTTGCAAACCCCCGCGCCGCCCGATGGTGCTCCCCGCCTCCCAGGCACCGCCCCGCCCCCGACGCCCCTCCGATGGTGCTCCGGACCCCCCCTGCCGCTGACGGAGCTCACTGCTCCTCTTTAGCCGACGGATGCCCCCCTCCCGGATCTGCAACACCCCCTCGCCTCGTAACTGTTCGATGGTTAATTGGTTAGATTAACTCACGACTAACCCAAGTAACTGACTCAAATGTAGTTAAAATTGACGGGAAGGTCTGTAGGGTAAGACGGAGCAAGATTACGGGGTCATGGGAGGAATTATGATGTTTCAAAGGTCGTAGAGGTAATTTCGAAAGATTTCAGGGTCTACTGGGTAAATAACCCTAATTTTTTTATCTGAAAAAGGTGTGTAATAGTCCTTCTACTATAGGTGTGAATCAAATACACCAATCCTCCCCCTGCCACTCACAGTGGTGGCAGAGGAGAGGCTGTTCTGGTCACATGCATTTAGGGTTCTAGGGGAGTGGACATAGAAGCTCCGATGATTGGGCACGTCTCCCTCTATTTCAATGTCATTATAACTCCCAACAGTTTTCCTTACGATGCCCTTTTAATCCATCCTTTCCACTATCTTACCTTTCTTCGTATATATTGTTCTTATCTAACATCTAGGGTTCGTTTGGTTAATGGGTTACCTTAGGGTAATCCGGTTTACCTTCTACATTCCTGGATCATTCTTGAGTTTGAATTCCATCACAAATCAACGTGACATCACATCACGTTCCTTATTCCAACCCTCTACCAACCCTCGTAATCATTCAAACAACTACTATTCACATGATGTTACTCCAACACAACCCACAACACGACCAAACAAGCCCCTAGAATTCATATTTATTTGTTTGTATAATCTTGCATATCACCGAGCTTCGATCTTGTAGTTATGATACATCTCAATTGAATTCTGGCATTATGTTTAATGCCTCAAGCCTTGATCTTATTTTAACTGCTTGATGTCGCATTCTCATCAAGAAATAGTTAGATATTTGCTAAAAAATAAGAGCATATGGAAATACGTGTTTGCACCTGTTCTAGAATAGATATGCACTAGAGAAGTATGACAGTAACTACTGAAACATGCTTATGTTTGTTGATAGTATTAGACAATGTGAATACATGACTTGAAATCTTTGTTCATTCCTTTAAGAATAGTTTATTGTATATGGTTGGAATTTATGTTTTCTGTTTGTTTGAAAAGGAGGGATTATTGGTAGGATAAGTTGGGGATTATTCTTCTCCGTTTGGTTGAAAAAGTAAACGAGCGGGATGACAAGTAAAAAAAATATACGATGATAATCTATTACTACATGTTATTAATTTGGGATATTCACACCTATAACCTTGAGTAATTTCATAATTACAATCATAACTCTACGTAATCGTGAATTACACGAGAAATTCCTGATAGTTACTCCGTCTCATGCCCATAACCCTATGTTAGTTTAATACATTAACTCAATCACACCATCGAGTTAATCTAACTCATCTTCAATCCAACAGTTATGAATTAAACAAGAAAAATACGCCCCTCCCCCTTCAACCTCCAGCGCCCTCCACCTTCCTCCGCCCACACCCTTCACCCTCCCTCCACCTCCCCCCTCCGACCACCTCCGACCTCCTCCCTGCTCTTCTCCCGCAGCAGGGGACATCTCTCTTAGCCTCCAGCTTTGCAGCCCTATCTCCTCCGCTTCCCTCGCCTTCGTCGAGCCCTCCTCTGCACCCCCGTCCCCCTCCATCCCTTCTTCCAACCACCTCCTTCACCCTACCTTCTGGTTGCCCCTCCATCACCCCAATCCAACCCCCTGTCCAAGCCCCTCCGCACCCTTACAACCATCTCTTCCACCCCACCTCCAACGCCCCGTCCAGCCTCCTCCAACCTCCTCCTCCGTACCCTCCAATGCCCCCTCCTTCGCCCAACCTCTAACACCATGCCCAACCCTTCCTTCAACCCATCTTTTGTCATCCTTCCATCCCCCTCTTATGTCCCCTCCAATGCCCCCTTCCAGCCACCTCCTTCGCCCAACCTCCAACACCATGTCCATCCCCTCCTCCAGCCTCTCCTTTTCCCTCCTTCCAGCCCCCTCCACCGCCCCCTTCTAATCACCTCCTCCACCAGCCCCTTCAGCGCCCCGTCCAACCCCCCTTCCAGCCCCTTCCTCCTCTACAATCATCGTCATCATCATCTTCTCAGATCAGGTGCCAACCCTCTTCTTCGTCGTATGGTGGGACGAGGAGGAGGAGCTTCATGATTGTTCAACACGAAGAGTATTTTTGTAAATATTGACAACATAAAGTGCTTACGTTGTAAATTTTTTATGTTTTTCGTCAACATTAACGTGGAAAATGGATGGAAATTAACGCATGGTTTCTCCCATAAAAATTAAGCATTATCCTATATTTCTCATGTTATCGCGATTAATAGGGATATGATTATAATTATGAACTCGAGGTTATGGGTGTAAAAATTCCTATTAATTTTGGAATGTCTATAGGCGGAATTTCAGAACTGAAAGCCGATTGCCCCTAAAGCCGATTCCTCCTCCTCCATCGCTCGTCAGCTCGTCGCCCTACCCTCCACTGCAACGGCACCGTCCCTTCTCTGCAGTTCCCACAACTTCCGCCCTCTGTGCCCCTCTCCCCCCGTGAAACCCTAATCCCTACCCGATCCCATCGTCATGGTTTAATCTCCCCCTCTCCCTCTACCTTCTTCGCGTTCACTATTCTTATTTTTGATACCTTCTTTGATCACGACTTTTGCATTCATGCTCGACTTATCACCTGCTCTTAATATACGTTCTTTTTGTTTAATTAAAGTGAACGAAGGGTTTTCCGGGTCATTGAGATTCCATTATATTCCCACAATTCCATCTAGTATGTACTGCCGAAAGTCATTCAACCTGCAACTCAGTTGCCATATGATTTTTTTTGCTACAAGTTTGATTTTTCATTTATACATATTGCTGAAAGCAAATCAATCTGCAGTTTACCCGGAGGTTGCTGTGTGATTTTGTTGCTAGAGGCTCGTCTTTCATTCGTCAGCGTTCTTCTGTTACATTAAGCTTAGGAGCATGATTCTGTTAAGGTAATTTCACCACACATTTTGTTTAGTCCGATTGTTTATGCAATGCAATACTGGTATGAGTTAATTACTTTATTTGATTACTGTGGATGTATAAAGTCGTCTCCGGATGCAGGATTGTTATTCAGGAAAGAAACAAATCTTTCTATCTCTGCATGTGCTGATGCGGATTATGCAGGATGTCCTATAGACCGGAAATATACCTCAGGTTTTGCAGTATTTATTGGCAGTTCCTTAGTTTCTTGGAAAAGCAAGAAACATGCAGTGATGGCTATATCTAGTGATGAATCTGAGTATAGAGCCATGGCACAGGCAAGTACGGAGATGATGTAGGTTCGAGCCGTATCAGCAGATCTGCATATAGATGTACCATTACCCATGGAGTTACAATGTGACAATCAAGCAGCATTATTTATTGCTAATAATCCTGCATTTCATGAAAGGACGAAGCATATTGAGGTAGACTGCCACTATACCAGGGATATGATTCAGAAGGGGTTGATTTCTACTTCCCATGTTAGTTCAGGAGAGCAGGCTGCAGATATTTTTACTAAGCCGTTGCTCAGAGGGCCGTTTCATAAACGTGCTTCCAAGCTGAGCATGATTGACATCTATGCTCCATCTTGAGGGGGAGTGTAGAGATATTTCTAGTATTTATGTACTTATGTGTCATGCTTATTTTCGTTGTTCCATCTTATGTAATTTACCCATAGGCTTCCTCTATATAAGAGAGCCTATGGTTCCCAGAAATAAACAAGTTCTCTCTTTCATTTCTTCCAACAGACCTGCTGCAGCTTCCATCAAGGTCTCCCGTATGAATATATAGATTAATCATTTGAGATTTTCTGATCCAAATCCTGCCAAAAAAAAATCATCACGACAACACCAAGTAGATATATGCTTGCTCGATAAAGCTCTTACTAAAGACAAAATCTTACTGAAGAACACACAAAAAAGCAAAAGAAAATTTTGTGTGCATTCACACTAGAAACAACAACTGCAAGTCTGCAACAAAGCCTTTTCCCACAACTAAGTGGGGCGGGTACATGGATTTTTTGCCTCCATCCAGACCTATTTTATGTCATTCTCGGTCTTAAATTCAAATAACTAAGATCCCTTCGGATAGTCTCATTCAACACTTCTGGCTCAACATCCTAAATCTTGCATCTTCTAGCTGGTTCATCAACCGACCTCCTTTGCAAATGGCCAAACCATGTTAAGCAGTTTTCTCTCATCTTATCCTCTATTAGAGCTACACCAACTTTCCTTCTGATCGCATTATTCCGAATCCGCTCCTTTCGTATATGATCACACATCCACCTTAGCATTTTCATTTCTCCTACTGTCATTCTCTTCACATGTATATGATTCACAGGTCAAGACTCTGATCCATAGAGCATAGCAATTCTCACGACTGCTTTGTAGTACTTTCCTTTGACTTTCGAAGGGATTTTCTTATCACAAAGAACGGTAGAAGCTCCTCTCCACTTTAGCCAACCTGCATTTATCTATTAGTAACATCTCTATCAGTTTCCCCATCCTATTTTAAAATAGACACCAAGTATCTAAAAGAATCTTTCTTTTGAATGTTATCATCTCCAATCTTGATCTCAAGTCCTCCATCGTTGTTGGCATCAAATGTGCACTCCATGTATTCAGTCTTGGCCAAGGCCTTAAATGTCGGCTTCAATCACCATTTCGGTGACCGATTGAAACGAAATTTCAGTCAAAATTTGACCAAAATTCTGATCATTTTGGTCATTTTTATACTAAAACCCCCATACTTTGGTCATTTTGGCCATTTCGGCCGAATTTCGGCAACATGTCGAAATCGAAATTCGGATGATTTTCGTCAAAATTTGAGGCCATGGTCTTGGCCGTACTTATACGAAATTCTTTGG
Source organism: Ottelia alismoides (assembly GCA_037367405.1). Classification (NCBI taxonomy): domain Eukaryota; kingdom Viridiplantae; phylum Streptophyta; class Magnoliopsida; order Alismatales; family Hydrocharitaceae; genus Ottelia; species Ottelia alismoides. The sequence continues at coordinate 26,064 of JAZKJV010001485.1, forward strand.
TCTCTAAGGCATGTCTCCAAAACCTTCAGCTTCTCATTTACTCCATCTCTTGTCTAACCAATCAGCACGATATCATCGGCAAACAACATACACCAAGGTATCTCATCCTGAATGTTTATTAGTCAACTCATCCATAATCAAAGTAAAAAGGAATTGAAAGCCGAACCTTGATGCAGACCAATGCTGATATTAAAGTAGTTAGTCTTCTCAGACTGGATTCTTACACAAGATGAAGCCCCATCATACATATCCTGTATAAGGTTAACGTATAAGACAACCACTTGTCTCTTCTCCAAAACTCTCCACAATCTCCCTTGAGACTGAATCATAAACCTTCTCCACAATATCTCCCTTTTGACTGAATCATATGCATTCACACCAGAAAATCATAAAAAATATATGCAAGAAGTTGATTGTTCCCATTTTTTTATTATTCATACTTGAGCACTTCTAGAAGTATAACATCCTTATGTTTTCACTTTTTTTGCAGAATGAATAAAATTGTCGATTTTGGGAGAAGAGCACTATTTGTGATCAGAGTTCTTTCTGGGTACGAAGAGAGGAGAGTTAGAACACTCAGGCTACAACTTCAGCAAAGAATTGAGCAGGTAACCTGTTGAATATTACATATAGTGGATTTCATTTTGTTTCTTTATGTTTGGAATCTTTATATCTATATATTTTTGTTGTGTTGATATAAATTTAGAGATCTTGAACAAAATGCTTCTATATATTGCTCATCTCTATTCTAAATTTCTGCTTCCTCTAAATGGAAGCAGCATTATCAGATTTACTTATTGGATATGCTATGTTGAAAATTGAAAACAAAAATGATAAAGACCACAAGCACAGGAGCATTCATTTACATGGTTCAAGATGGTTCAGATTACTATCCTTCTCCGAGGGAAAAGCGACCTGAAGTTTTTTTGAAGGTGACCTGATAGTTGTGTTTCTGTATTGATCCTTATCACTGCAACCTGTTAAACAAGGCCTTGTATATAGGCCCCACGCAAAATTTTCTCTCCCACAATAGGTGATATAGAACTAGACATGTTCCCTGTTTTAAGTGGTGAATCTTCCCACAAGCATGGCCTCAAATTTCAACGAAATTCGGTCGAATTCTGTCGAAAATCGAAATTTGACCGAAATGACCGAAATGACCGAAATACGAGGGTCCTAGTACAAAAAAATGACCGAAATGACCGAAATTTCGGTCGAAATTCCACCGAAATTCCATCGAAATTCGGTTTTTGGTCGATACCGAAATGGTGACCGAAACCGACATTTAGGGCCTTGCCCACAAGATCCGAATCCCAATTTGACCGAATCGTTCACTTATTCTCAATACTTCATGTGAGATTTTTTGCCATTTTCTTTTCTTTTTTAATGTTTTAAAAGAAGGTAGAAGTGCTTCTTCTCTGTTCCATCCTAGGTGCTTAAAATGCTGCGGTAGTATAGTGATCAGTTTTTTCGCTCCCTCCAAATTTTTTTGTCATCTAATGCTTATACTTGATACTCTTATGTCGTACATTCTATGAGGTAAGTCGAATCTTGGATCATAGTATTTTCAGTTTACTTGGATGTACAGAATCTTGTTCAGTTTGAAAAACAAAATAATCTTCTAAAGCATGGGCATCAAAATCTGCCTGGCGGTGTATGTTTGTCTCGCTAAGCAGTTATTCGCTGGATATATAACCTTCCATGAAATTATGAATTTAGACAGAGCTTTGCATCTTTACATTACTATAGGGACCATGGATGAATCCATGAAGTTTTTTTGCCAATCTATCTGCTGTCTGAAGTGTTTTAATAAACTTGAAACAGCATGAAATTGATAATGTTACGCAAGTCAGGATATTTTGCTAATGCCAGCAAGTATATTTTTGTTCATGTTTTTACAATCTAAATGAGGTTTACATGAATTGCATGCATTCGTAACCCTCTTTTTAGACATGTACATAATTTTGCTTTTTCAAAGTTAATCGGAAATACGATCTGAGAA
>JAZKJV010001486.1:0-306833 GCA_037367405.1 Ottelia alismoides
TCTCACTACTTTGGGAGGAAGGGACGAAGGGGAGAATGGGTTAAATGGGGTTCTCAACCGTCCCCTTTCCCCCTTTTCTATTTGTTTGTAGGAAGTTGTAAGGTGTTTAACTGGATTTTTCATGGGTCTAATATGTCCTCACAAGGCGAAGACAAAGTCGTTGTGACGACCCACAAGAAATCCTAACTCAAACAATAATTAACCCACAATCAATGATCAAATAAATGCAAAGTGTGTGGAGTTAAAATTTATTTTATTTAATTCTACAGAATGTGTGTATAAGTGCAAGTATGTAGAATGTCGAACACATGGAGCAATACATGGCAGCACGAACTATTAATTATAAATAAATTATGAATGGATAATAAAGGTATATTTGTACAGTATATCCTCAATGAATCAATTAATTAATTAGTGGTTTTATAGTTTTTTTTATTTTTTTATTTTAATTTTAATTGTATTTTTGTTTTTTGTTTTTTATTTTAGTATTTTTATAATTTTCTGAATTTTAACTTTCTTTCTCCTTTTAAATATATAATAAAGATATATATAACTATATACGTATAATATACAATATAGGATTTAATAATTACAAATATGACTAAAAATAATCAAAATTTGCAGAATAAAATATTTTTGTATTTTTTTTATAATTTTCTAATCTTTTTTTATTTTTAGGGATTTTTGTTAATTTTTAGGTATTTTTAAAGTCTAAAATATATAAAATTAGGGTCTTTTTAAATAGGTTGATATGTTTTGGAATTTAAAAAAGCTAAAAGCTTCAAAGTTTTCTAAAACTAATTTTAATATGTAATAAATTCAATAGACAAAATTCATAAATGGAAATAAATATTTTTAGATTTTTAGAAGATTTTTTATAAGGATTTCGAAGCTTTTTTAATTTTAAATGATTTTCTTTTTTATTTTTAGGTATTTTTGGTCTACACTTGCAAGATGAAATAATAAACAAAATATTTTTTTTTGGAATTTTTAAAAAAAGTTTGTATAATTTTTATATATTTTTGTATGTAAACAGGGATAAAATACACTATTTTTGTATTTTATAAATATAAATTAATTTAAGTACCCCACAATATATATATGATTTGTAATATTACTAGGTACTTAAAATAATTATACTACAAATTTTAGATGTAAATTAAGATTTTTAATAAAGCAAATAAAGAAAACAAATTAATTGCTTGTTAGGGATGTAAACGTAATTTATCAAAACTACATTTTATTTACCGACTCCCATAGAAATATAGGGTCAATACTGTAAAATGCCTTTAATATTTTACTCAATATATATGGGTAGGTATATATATGCAATTAATAAAAAGCAAGAGATCACACATGCAGTTTGACCACAAAGTATTATACAGAAGTTCAAATTTCATGGACTATAAATAAATAAAAGAACATGCAAGGCCTCCCCCTATAAAAAGCCCACACCTCACGCGCACATGCACGTGAGGTTATGCGGTGAGGAACCTAAATGTAAATCACGGAAAAATGGAGATCCAAAGTATAAACATTACAAGTATTTTTGAACTGTATAGGAATGTTTATAAATTAAAAACCAAATACAAAAGGGTGTGGGGCAAAAAGTGAAAAATACCCCCAATGGCGCCCGATCGTGCATTATTGGATCGTCTACTTGGACACGCGGCAGGCTCTCGTCACACGATGACGCTTCAGATGTTACGGCTAAGATTAGATCTTCTAAGAAAATCCGACGATAGCTACATACCTGGGGAACTCAATCTTGATCGGGCGGCTTCGGATGGTGGTGGAAGAACGGTTAAAGAACTCACCAGTAACGAGCTTTGATACGATGTATGGTGCACCTCCAGCCACCTGGAGCGATGCCGATGGCTTATTCATGCTCCTGCTAGCGCCCCGCAACCCCCAGATGCTTCAATTAGGTTCAGGGCTCGTTGATCGAGCCTTGGAGATCGATGTTCCTGCAGGAGACCTGGGGGTTGTTCTTTGATGCAAATAGCCCTCAGATGGGATATTCAAGACCCGCAAATGAGACAAAAAGATTCTCAATGCAAAGGGGGAGGTCCTGGTTGTTATTAGGTGAAGATCGAGGTGAAAATGGAAGGGGGCGGAGAGGTCCTACGAGGGTGATGGACTTGGACCTTGACTCTCAGATCTGGGACAGATCTAGTGGTTCTGATGGGTTGTGGAGGTGGAGAAGCGATAGTGGAAAGATAGTGGGGTGTTTAGATGGTCGGAATAGGGTGGACACAGGGCGAAACATAGGTGGTCGAAGCTCTAGAGCTCCGACGAAGTTAAACCCTAAAATCTAAGCTAAATCTAGTGATTACCGATTAAGCTAAAAACATGAGATCGAACATAAGACTATGAGTTGTCTAAAAACAAACAAAATACTAACCTCGACCTGGCAGGAGCCAAGAAAGTGGACCTCACGACGAAGCACCATCGGAGATGGCTGGGAACACCTCTATACCGCTCTCAACGCTGCAAAAAGGTTGGGTGAGCCTCTTGTCACAAGGCTCTAGCCCTGGGGCACAATCTGAGGGGATGAAGCAGAGCAAAAGGGGAACCAAGTTTCAAAAATAGAAGGATTGGCTTATGTACGGGCGAAGAATGGGCTAGGGTTTTCACACGATACGAGGATGGTACGAGGATATGGATCATCATGTGTGATGGAGAGATGTGTCGGCAAGATCTTTCATGAAGGGAGTCAACTACATCGGGCAGTGAATCGTGGTGAAGAAAATCGAAAAGAGAGGGGTGTAGGCTGCTCTGACAAGGCTATGACCAGGGTCAGAAGAGTTGTCCCCAGTCAAGGAACGATCGCATCCAATTGGTCCAACATGGACCACTAAAAGTCAAAACTACAAAATTAATATTTATTAATTCTTTTAAATATAATAAATGATTTTATTAATTTTTCATTAAACATAAAAATATTTATTTTTTATGTAGTATTTTATTATGATTTTTATTTATTTTTATTGATTTATCATAAGTTACTTTTTGGAGGTTCATTTATAGTTATATTTACCTATATATTAGCTATTTTATTTTTATTGTGTACTTTATATTTTATTATTTTATACACATAATTTATATATTTATAGCTTATTTAAATACACATAAATATATTTTTATTGTATTTATTAGTTTATTTGTACACTTAATTAAATATAGGTGTAAATTATATATGTATATGTATAGAATAATCATCTATGTATTTTTGTATACTATTTTATTTTAGTGTATTTTTGTAGTTTCAATTTATTCTAAGTATGTACATGCACTATACATAATATTTATATAATTATAAAATAATGGAAATATGAAGAATAAATAAAATGAATATTTTATTTAGGTATATTGTACAATAGAGGTCCAAAATCTAACTTTTACATCTGAACCTGAAATCAAATAAAACCACCTTCATTAAATAGCTAGTAAAAAGTTATATATAAATAAAAATGATTTTGATGCATTTTGAGTTCATATGGTGTTATTGAGGAGATACCGGTGTGTGAAGTTTGGTTTTTGAGATTTTATTCTGAGTGTAGAATCTACACTGCATATTATTTTTGTGTTAAATCAATTTTGTATTTTCTTGTAATTTTATCTATAACTTTCATGTACAAAGTTTATTGATTTGATGTATAAATAATAAAGAATAAAATAGGTCCCAAAAATGATTTATTGGGTATCTATGAATTAGGGTTTCTTGTGTTTATTGCCCCTTATCTCCCCCAATTTTATTCCTTGTCAATCCAATCATCATGATGCCTAGATATCAGAGTTTAGGGTTATAAAATACCTTTAGCATTTTATTTCCTTTACTTTCCTTTTCTTTATTCTTTTATTTTGGCTTTTAATGCAGTTTTTATGCAGTATTTACATCATAAATAATAGATGTTAATTCACGCAAAATAATGATATTTACATGCATTTAGCTAGGGTTTAAAGGTAAAAATGAAAGAATAAAGATAATGAAATGGAGATTCGTCACAAGGATACCCTTGCAATTTTCCCTAATTGATGTTACTCTCTTTTTAACATTCAGTTGTAATATATTATGTTAGCATCCTTCGTTGGATAAGGAATCCTTACAGCAGATGAAAGCTTCCCTTCACTCTGGTATTGAAGCGAGAGAAGGGAGGGTTCAGACTCAACCATCGATGATTATACTCCACTCTCTTTTAATCTAAACCCCTCAGTAGAGATGCTCTTACTCAGCTCCATCGCAGTGGCTTCCCTTTCTCTACTTCTCATTGTAGTAGAAGAAAGAAGATGAAGCCCCAACAAGAGCAATAATAGCCGCCACATCTCTCATCACCATTCGATCACAATGTTAGGGCCTCATTAGGCACGCCATGCAACATTTCGATATGCAGTAGATCAAGCCTCTCATAATCCTCAACTCAATTATTTGAACTCAAAACCCAATCATGTGAGTTACTCACATGATGGGAGACATTTTATCTTAGGCCCTCATTCCTCTACCAATTCACAAAGAAGACCCTCATTGTTGAACTCAACTAGGGCTCGTTTGTTTGCCAGGTTACCTTGGGTAACCTGGCATACCCTCTGCTCTATCCCTATATTTATGGGTTGGAATTAGTTGCATGGACCGCACAATTTCTTGGTTATAATATTTTTTAACCACGTTTAAATAAAAAAAGTTAACATAAAAATATATTATAATCATTAAAAAAGTTAATACAACATATAATCAATGTCACATCACATCACATTTATCATTCCAACCCTCTCCAACCCTCCTAACCATCCAAACATCTACTATTCACAGGAGGTTACTTCAACCCAACCCATCCCAACCCAATTACTAAACTAACGCTAGCTGATCACTAGGGATGAGCATTGGGCTGGGACGACCCTACCCAGCCCAAAATGCCCAGCCCGGCCCAAGCCCAAATGAACACTGGGCTGGGCCTAGGCCCAATTTTTTGGGTCGGGCTCAGGCTTGGCTCGACCCATCCCGACCTGACGCAAGAGCCCGGTCCGAAGAGGGCTCGATGACCCTATGTGGGCCTTAGGTAGGGAGATTCATTCTCTATACTCCCATGGAAACCAGATGCACCCCTCCCCGTCCTATCATTCCACATATTGCACAAAACACTTCACCCCACCCCCCGAAAGCCCTGGATCGCTTGGTTGTCACGCCTCACTCGCACCCCAGCCTCCCCTCGAGTCCGTCGTCTACTAGACCGCGAAGGTTGTGTCTCCGGTCTCCCCCATCGGCCCCTCACCCTACACCTATCTCCACTCCAGAGTCCTGTCCATATGGAAAATGGGATGGTCTAATTTATGTTGGTAATACCATGGACATTGATGTTGGAGCAAATGTTGGGATTTTCCTCCATTGTTGCCACACATGTAGTTTGATGTTATCTTCTCTGGATAATTTAAATGTGATAGTAATTATGACACCATAGTAATGCTTTTATCTATGCTTTTATCACTGTCTGTAGAAAAATAATGTTTACCTTTTAATAGGTATCACCGGTTCTAACTTCGTTATGGATTCACTAGTTGATGATGCAACAATATGGCATTATCCAAGAAGTTAAATGATGTCCTCAATGAGATTCGAAAAAAATGATGTTCCTATCTTCAGTACACATTCCTAATTCTACCTTGCATTTGCACTAGTTTCTTATGCCGAGCTTTGGCTTTTGGTTGTTAAAATGTAAGTATTGTGTATTTCAACTTGCGGCTGTGTAGAAAAGGCAACCCATCACGTCAATGTAGAGCATCATCACACTCTTTATCTTCTGATTCTTCTGCAGCTTGGTGATATCTATCTGAATGAATTAATAATTTAATTTCTATTGAGTCTAATTTTCTGGAGCATTGTTTTTATTATAATGTTAGTTGTCATGGAACTCAATATTGTCTACATGTTTAATTTTTTTAGTAATTAATCTTGCCCACGTTCCAAAAATGTCATGGAACTCAATATTTAACCTTGGTTTTCTCTAGAGATGGGTCGACCTAGCCCAAGCCCAGTCCATAGGAATTGGGCCGAGGCTGGACTTGAGCCGAACCAAAAAAATTTACGAGCCTAAGCCCGACCCAAGGCTTGAGTTTTTTAAATGGGCTTAAGCATGGGCCCTTCAGGGCCCGGCCCATGCTCATCCGTACCGATCACGTGCCCAACACATGCTATGAGATTTTTATAGTCTCACCCTGCACTTCATGGAAACTACATAAAGACTTGTGTGAGTGTGAGCCCTTTTGGATTGTAATATAACTTTGATGTTTGACTTTAGACCCACGCATTTGCGAGCTCATAGTTGTTGCTTCCTTGCCAAAAAATTGTGTTTTTAATTTTGTAATATTATCGAACTAATGTTCTTTCACACATTGGAGTTGTATTGACTTATCTATATTTTTTTGAAAAAAAAATCTTACATTTGTAGCTTGTTTGATTGATATAAATTCATACACATTAGATTTTTATTTTTTTTGGATATGCAGTAGAGCTAGTTGAAAGATAACTTTGAGAAAAGAAATCATGAAAAATATTAAGTTCTGAGGTATGTGGAATTTTTACAAGTTGTGGACTAATTGAATTATCTTAAGTGCATATTATCTCCAATTATAAAACTAAACATATGATTAGATGCCACTTATGATGCTCAATATGCATGCTTTTTGGTAGAACTTTTATATACAATTTCTATGTTTTAAAAATAAAAAAACAAAAAAACAGACCCTTAGTTTGTATAAATTTATTTTATTCATACCGTCAATAAAAAATCTAAAATAAGTAGGTTAGGTTGCATTTTCTTAATATTATATTAGGTAGTTTAGTTTGTAGATTTATTGCATATTTTATCTTCAAATACATACACATTACAAAGCTTCCAAAATTCCTATATATTTATATAACCTCAAAATCCCCAACCCCGAGCCCCCCAAAAAGTTGCATTTTCTTCCTTTAATCTTTTTTCTACATAGGAAAATATAGGTCGATGTTTAACACCTCAGTTTGAGCCTTAATTCACATTTTTTTCAAAGGGTCCAATATGCCATATTTTCCTAGCATAGAAAATACATGTTTTTGTTTATTTCATGCATTTATTTTATTTCAAAATTCTTAGAAATATTCAAATATTTTTTTAAAATACAAAAAATATATATTTCTCATTTTTATTTATTTTTATTGTCATTATTTTTTTTGTCTTATTTTTCTCTCTCTTCTATACTACTTCTCACTATCTGCTATAGTGTGCTTGTATATATCTGTGAGTGTGCCGCTTGTTTATTTCTTGTATTATATATATGTGTGCGCGTGTGTGCGCGTGTGTGCGCGTGTGTGTGTGTTTGTGTGTTTATCTTCTTGAGTAAAATGAATACTTGAGTTGAAAATTGTTCTAAAAAGAAATCCTCTTAGATATAGTGTTCCTTGATTTCAACCCAAGTACACTTGCCTCGTTGAATTTAAGTGCAAAAATATTTGTTCTAACATCATCTGAGTCGCATGCAACAATCACTATATAGCACATCGGTTTAGATGGTAATCAATTAGCTACTCTTTGGATTATTCCATATTAACAATATAACTCTTAGCATTTTACTTGGCATTTCATTGTTTATTTATGTACTCCTTATTCACATCTTAGTGCATTGATTAGTCTAGTTATCTTTTCATGCGAGTTTATTCTTCTAAAATTACCAAAAATGTGTTAAGTAAGTTTTTCACAGGATTAATTAATTACTTCTATCCCTACAGTTCCTAATGCAGTGTTCCCTAGACCTCTTAGTGCAACTATTAGTCCTTGCCTCATGGACATGGTATGCTTTCTAAATATATCATACAACTGCCCATGATCATCCATCATTAAAACTATATCATGAGCATCATATTAATATTCAAATGCATAAAAAATGCAAGAGCTTTTATTCATATTGGGGCGTAGTTGTGATGCCAAAATATGCTTATATTCCAAATCTTCTACTATTAACCTCATCCAAAAATATCATATGCACCATCAAATGTCATACATATATATACATATAGGGTAAAATGGGGTTGCCCCAGGGGGAGCTAACTTGGCTCCCCTCACCTTATTTTCCTCATATTTTTAATTTTTTTTGAAAAATACTTCCGTGGATTTTCATTATTGTATTCTTATATTATGCCATTCAAATTTTGTGAGAAACATTCTACGACCTCCATACATACGGGGTCGATTTCAACAATTCTGTCATCGTTAAAAAATGACTGTCTAGATGAAGGACGTAGGAGTTTTTATTTCTCACGAAACTTGAATGACATAATACATGGATATAATGATGAATTTCCACGGATTTATTTTTCAAAAAAATAAAAATTAGGGAAGATGAGGTGGGGGAGCCAAGTTAGCTCCCCAAGGGGACAACCCCATTTTTTACACACACACACACACATATTATTTAGACTAGTTTCTCTATAACATAATAGTAGTTTAAGAATTTTTAAAATCCATTGCAATTAAAAAGTTGTGTTATAGTAGTTAATTAGGAGTTTGAAATAGGTGATCAAAAGTCATGGGTTCAACTCCCACTACTAGCATTATTTTTAAATAAATTTAAAATCTGGTTAAATCGAGTTAAAAATAATAGATTAAGCCAACTGATTGATTAAAATTTGAACGTTCGAACCGGCCGATCTGATTTTCAAAACAATGCTTATGGTTAATGTCCACCAAAAGCAATGTTGGAAAAAGCATCCATGTGTGTAGCCAAGTGGGATATACATCCATGAGGTGAAAGGTCTATAGTGGGAGTATCTCATCCATGAGACAACACATAACAAACTCTATTAACTTGTTAGGGATTCATCCACTTGGCATATCTGAACACCATCACAATGCAAATGCTCATATATCTCTTTTCGATGCACCCTTGTTATATTGCATACAACTTACAAGTCACAAAGTTATCTTTTCTTTTAAGCACATGTTTATCAGGGTTCCATGGTTTTAAAATCCTTACTTTAACTTCTCATTTTATAAAATATGATATAAAGCTTTAAAGATCCAATAAACTTGAAAATATTTATTTTTTAAGTATGAAAGTATCACTATCCTCCATATTTACTATCATATATTATATTATACCATTTCATCTGCAATCTTGGAACTTCATCATGATCCCTTTTATAATGGTATACATTTTCTTGAATTGGTACGCATTGGGTGTATAAGTATTTGGTTCATATACTAGTATTCAATTTATATTGCACTACTATAAAGGAGGCATACCGTTACATATTAATGATCTTCTCACACTCCCAATCGTCCTTCTTTTTTATAAATAGACTCAGCGGAGTATGAGCACATCAAAGAAAAAGTGATTAAGGCTTCTCGCTCTGATTAGCAAGGACTAAAACAACGCTATGAACTACCGAAAAAATTAAGATTGCAACCTCCCACAAGCTTGAACAGCCCCCGGGGAATCCTTCATGCTAGTTTCGAGAGTGATCTTCTAAGTCGAAGAAGGATGCAGGAGAGTTGACGAGTCGGTCATGCGAGTTCACCCTGCCTAGTTGACCCTGACAACAGAGAGAAGTGAATCCTATCTCTTTCACCGACAGGGAAATTAGGATTGAGGATAGTTGCCAGTGAAGTAGAAAGCAAGCATAACGCTTCAGTACACCCCTGGGATTTCTGTATTATAACTTTGGGCGTCTCTTGAAAGCATGAGCTTATGATACATTTTCCTCCATCAGTTTATGGAATGGCCTTCTGTTATATAAATAAACTCAAACATGCACACATATATGTATGTGTGTATATATCCGATGGCTTACATAAGGGCACATCAAGATATATACATAGGAGCATCTATGTAAATACATGAAGAAATACTTTATAAATAAAAACAAACATGATACCAAATCAATCTATGTGAAGAATCCATGATACAAACTTCATAGGAGCATCTATATAATGAATCATGATATTGATAAATCAAATGAATTTAATACATAATATTATAATATTAAACATGGGATAAAATATTCTCCTCATAATAATTAGACTCGACCCATAGAGACAAATTACAAGAGGCTTCACTATTGCATATTCGAGAGAAAGAGAGTGTGTATTGGCAGAGGATTGGATAACAGATCTTCGAGGGCACGAAAAACTTCGGCTTTCTTAGCGATTCTAAGCTAAAGGTAGAGAGATGATGGAGAAGAGGGCCTTAGATTTAGAAATATAAGGCGTGATCTAGCACCTGAGGCCCTGTTAGATATTTAGGGGAAAGGGATAAAGCAGTGGTCATGGATGTTTTATAATATCAAAGAGATGTCTGCATTCATATCCATTATAAAATAAATATGAATATAGATGTCAAATTAAACATAAAATAAATAGGATAAAATAGAAAATTAGATAATGACATGTAAGTTTTCATCTTATTATCTCAACATATTTTGCGTTTGTTTTTCACAATATTTGGTATAATTATTACAAAATAAATACGATTAATCTTTTTGTTGTTTGTGTAAGTCGTCCTATGCATGTATGCTTAAACTAATCTATAAAGTATTTTTGTGTTATTTTTCTTATTCAAGTATATTTTCCTTATTCACATATAAACTAATCTATAAACCAATCTATACCACCTTTTTATATCGACAATTATGTTCACATTATAAAATATAAAAACAATATGATAACAGCATACCAAATCTAATATTTATTGTTTGCATCTCCAGCTATATCATAATCATATATATATATATATATATACCATGTCAATAATTCAAAGTTGATAAAATCAGATATTGTTGATCGAATATGGATTTGTCAAAAAAAACAATGAAAACTTCCCTCCTATTAAAGTTAATTAAAAAAATCAGTCACTTTCTTTCTTGCAAAATTATTTTTAAAAATGGCAAATAAAAAAAAGATGCAAGGGATCAAACAACATGTCTCGCGCATGCAAAGGGAGCGCTCTACCATCTGAACTACATCCCCATGTGTATCTATCCAAATTTCCTAACATATAAACACACACCCACTCAACCCTCTCCCGCTTTGAAGGAGCAGCTCTGTAAGATAAACTACAACCAGATTACCCGAAACATATTTTGATTTCAACATGCAAAATTTGTAGGTGTCTCCATTATTTATATAATCTAGGATGTTGAGTTCACTGCAAGTAGAAGGCATAGAAAGAATCACATGTAATCCAAATAGATTAAAGGAGACGAAAGGGGCCTGATACCAACAGCATATTCAGACTAAAATCAATTAAAGGCAGCTTCAAGTTTTTCATGAACACATGAATTTCCATTGTATCAAGAGTTCATCTTGAACCAATCAGCAACTGTAATTACGAATCCACAAGCAACTTTCCGTAAATTTTGATAAATATCCCTCTGGCAGTGAAAGAATTAGCAGTTGTCTATCCTCAACCACAAGAAAATCGATGTATTTTTCTCTTCACAAAGGTCAGGACATAGCAAACAATGAGGTGGCCGATGAAGTTGGTCGGCTACTTGGAAATTGTCAGTGAATCCATCAATATAGTTCTGAACCGCCGTGTTTCAGAAAGGACGCATGCTTGATCAAAAAGCGCAGACACAACAGCTACACCTTTAAGACCAGGAACTCCGATTTGCATAACAGCACTGGCATTTTCCACCTTGATGCCACCGATAGCAACGACTGGCAAGTCAGAACTCAAGCAGACAGATTTTAGTCCATCAAGCCCAATTGTTCGGTTATTTGCCTTTGTATTTGTGGGGAATACACCACCGAATCCAATGTAATCCGCACCTTCAACAAGCGCCTGATGAGCTTGCTCTGGGGTCTTGCAGGAAACTCCAATTATCTTGTCTGGCCCAAGCAGACGACGGACTGTGCTTACCGGCAAGTCAGACTGACCTACATGCACGCCGTCGGCATCGCAAGCAAGAGCAACATCAACCCTGTCATTGATTAATAGAGGCACGCCTTTGGATCGACAGATCTCCATACAAGCTTTTGCAGACTCCAGAAACTCCAGTGTTTCTGCTTCTTTCTCCCTGAATGAAAGAAAAAGCTAACTGGCCATTTTTTTACCAAGAAAAGAAAGCTGCTAATGATCCCATTTTTCGGCTTCTAAACAGGTCCAAGTAACAATAAGAACATGGTTTTGCAATATAAACTAAAACAAACAACTGGAGAAGCATAATCCCATCATGAGAGCTTTTCTTGTGTTCAATTAAAAAATGCAATATCACCAACAAAATACATAAATAGGTTCCTTCAAACAGATCTATCCCGGACTCACGAGCCAGACGGGCTCATATTCAAAGAAACATGATGCATTTACGGTGTTCCATTGTAAAAACTTTTGTAGTCTGCTTCTAACGTTCTAGAAGTCATCAGCCGTCATTTCGTGTGTCTAAACCAGGGCATCTGTTGGCCTAAAAGAACTACAAAATCGATTATAGTAATTTCTTTGCCATCTTTACCAACCACTTCTATTTAAGCCAGAAGCATCCTGCCCACGCCAAATTCACCCACCCACCTCTTGCAATCACATAAAAAATCTTGATGAACCCCCTTAACTAGAATACAAGCAAGTGGGAAAATGTTGCATTGATTTCTCATATAAAAAGTTTAAATCTAGAAGAAGTCTCATTTGTTAACAAGGATTTCCATTTGACTAGATGTAGTCACTATCTCCAAAAAAAATACATGAGCATAGATAGAGCGAAAAATAATTGGATGTTTACCACGTTTATTACGATAGTATTATTTGCATTGTCATAATGAGACATACATTCTTTAAACATTTCAAAAAGAATATCAATATGCCATCCTCGTCGTAGCTGTAACACCTCCAAATTCTGTGATCGAGAATGATCGTGCAGACACGGTAGCGGATGCTCGAGAATGATCGATGAAGTTGACTTCAGGAGAAGTCTAGATATTCATGGGTATTATGGAGGTTATCCACGAGAGTTTGGAGGCTCAATCGTACGTGATAATAGAGAAGCGTCACACGGGACACTGACTCAATAGCAAAGTGTCGTGGAGCTTGTAGCACTGCGAGCAGCGAGTACAAACAACAGTGCAAGACATGACGGTGGATGCATGCAGCGGATACGTACGCGAGCGCAAAATGACGGTATGCAGTGAAGCAATATGCATTGAGGAGCAATGCGGTACAATCACATAGGCGTACGCACGAAGGCGCACGGTATCGGTATTGATGTGTGGCGATCCAAAGAGGCATGGAGCGTTGTAGGTGTTGAGTACGAGCATTGTCGAGCATGCTCGATAGTACACGTACGAGTGTGGTCTGGACTCTGGAGGCCACAATAGCGAAGTTCTGGAGGACTTCCCCTTAGCATGCAGAATGCTAACGAAGGGTTTACCGCATGAGGATCTGGTGGCCGCGAGTTTGCTTTGGCACAAGATCGAGTGTTCGGTGGCACTCGGTGAAATACAGCAAAGCTACATTAGCAAGGCGTTGGAGCGCGAGTGTGCTGACGGCTGGGCGGTTGATGTGACATCAACCGTGTAGGAAGACGAAAGAATAACGAGAGAGTCGAAGAGACGAGAAAACGAAGAGTTGCTACGTAACGCGAAGGGTTGTCGAAAAACCCGAAGGGTCTCTTGTGTCTTTATTATCATTATTGTAAATGTAGTAATGAGTGTCTCTTGGGTTGTCTTGATTCTTGCATATAAGAAGGGGTGGTGGCTCATTTGTACACACCCCACTCTAGAGCGAGTCTCCCCTTCTAATAAGAGAAGAAGCTCTGTGCATGTCTTTGTGTGATCGTGTGATCGTGTTCTTAAGCGTTCTTGAGCAAGTTATGGAGAGTGTTCTTAAGCAATCCGGAGTTCGTACTTGTGCTTGTGTTGGAGCGTCGGTACGTGAGCAAGCAGGACTACAAGAAGAGTTGGAGCGTGTCAGTGACCGTTCTATTCGAGAAGGCTGGTTGGCTACGGGATAGCTAACGTCGCACATGTCGAAATCAATAGCGTGATTTTGACCCTATGACAATTGATATCAGAGCTGAAGGCGATACCAATCGTTGGCACGAGTTGGTATCAAAGCAAAGGAGCATATCACAAAGCTTGGTCAGTGTGTAGTCGATCACGAGAGCAAAGGATACTTGTCAGTGCAAGTATATCTTCATTCAACAGATCGAAGATGGTGGGTGTCACCAAACGTGTTGCAGCACTCGAGCAAGCAGTGGCGGAGATGGAGTCCACCATTGGGACTCATGCCCACCGCGCCGCAGGCCTAGAGGATCGTTCTTCAGAGGGATCATATGTTGGGGATGAGACTCAACGCTCGGTAGAGCTGATTAAGTCCTTGGAAGACAAACTAGACGTGTTCAACACGATGATGGAGGATCTACGCGGTGAGATCTCCCTCATCAAGAAGGCGATGACGAATTGCAGGAGCTCCACGGAGGTGCAGCGACATAAGGTACCCGAACCCAAACCCTTCACATCTACGCAGAGAGCGAAGGATTTCGAGAACTTCCTATGAGATGGAAGTGTACTTCGAGGTAACCTAGACGAGGGAAGCCGAGAAAGTCGGCTTGGCAACGATGTACATGTCGAGCGATGCCAAGTTATGGTGGAGGAGCCGTGTAGCAGACGAGATGAGACCAATGATATCCAGATGGGATGATCTAGTCACGGAACTGAAGGCGCAGCTCCTGCCTAAGAATATTACGTGGGTTGAACGGGAAGCTCTTCGACGTCTGAAGCAGACATGCACTGTTCGTGAGTACGTGAAGCAGTTCACGTCTTTGCTGCTGGACATCAAGGGCATGTCAGAGGAGGACAAACTGTTCAATTTCACGATCGGGTTGCAAAGCTGGCGCAAGCCAAACTACGGAGGCAGGGCATGAAGGATAGGGGTGCACATGGATCGGATAAAATCCGTAATCCGATCCAATCCGTTATCATTGGATTGGATCGGTTTGGATTTATAAGTCAATGGATCGGATCGGATTGAAATTCTACAAATCTGTTCATCTATGGATTGGATTGGATTATTATCCAAATCCGATCTGATCCAATCCGTTAATCCGTTGATAAATAAATAATATATACTAATTTATTTATTATCATTATAGGAAATTATATATTTAATTTTATTTGAAAGCTATATTAAATATCCAAGCTACTCTCTTTATAATTAATATTTATTCCAACTCAAGCTTTACTCCACACCACTTGCTGGAAACCCCCTTACCCACCTCACTTGTTGGTTTTGAAAAAGCATTACCTACCCACAATGTCCTTCGAGCCCTTTCAATTTTTCAAACAAACACCCTTCTTAAAAATAATAATACCTAATCCTAAACAACCTTGGGATCCTTCCAAACAAGACATCCACTCGTGTTGCACACATCTCTACCATTAGGCGCGTACATCTCCACCGGATGCTATCGTCGTCCCCAGTTGTGCGCATGCACAGCCCAATATTTCTCGCGTATGCACCACTATACCCCATCCTCGGCTCTCCCAGACCTCTCTTGCACACGCGTAGCTAGATCTCCACCTTAGCCGTCTATTGTCTTGTCCTCAGTTACGCCCACCTCGTCCCCAGCCGCTTGCATGCATAGCTAGACTCCCCTCATGCATGCACAAACAAACCTCATCTTCGGCTCTCCCGGACCTCCCTCATGTACGTGCAGCCAGGAACCTCACCCCCGCACACAGTCGTGCATAGTTCTTGTCCCAGACCTCCTTCGTGCACGGTCCTCCGTGGCAATACGTAGCCAAGCGGGTTAGTTGTAATTCCTATTTGATATATACCTGAACCAATCCGTAATCCGGTGGATCGGATTGGATTGGATTTGCATGTTTAGTGGATTGGATTGGATTGGATTGGATTGGAAAAATAAAAAAATCCGTTAAGTGTGGTTTGGACATGGATTGAGCCAAAATCCGATCCAATCCGATCCATGTGCACCCCTAGTGAAGGATCTTAATTCAACGATCGTGGCGGTGGATGCGTTGGTCGACTACGGTGCCCAACCAAGCCACAATGCTGAAGAGAAGGAGTTCACTAGCAAGCTAAAGGCGTGGTAGAAGGACAAGGGCAAAGGCGTTGCCTAGGATCCACTTGTGGAGGAACGGGCGTACTCCAAGAAGAGGGAGCAACCCAAGAGCAAGGGGTGCTTCATATGCGACGGATCGCATCACATGCGGGAGTGCCCAAAGAGGGAGAAGCTCAACGCTCTTCGTACAGACGAGGATAGAGAAGAAGAAGGTGAGGTATGCTTGGGAGCGATCGGATCTATGCGCAAAGTACGCCTCATGACACTTCGAGTCAGAGCTTCGAATGCAATAAAGGAAGGGAGCTCTACCACAAAGAGCTTTGGAGGCATCAAGACTCGACCGAAGACGCACAGGAGTGCGAAGGTGCATGCTGAGCACCAACATGTGTGCAGGAGACACAACCGAAGTCGCGGATAGGAGAACATCCGTGCACGAGAAGGCGATGCAATATCGACAAGAAGCAACACGTCTATGGGGGTGGAGTGGTGACGAACCACACCATCAACGATCTTGCAGGAGGCAAGATACCGAAGATGCTCGGAGCACATGACGTGCTCATTTCCCAGGATACGGGTACATCCACCGGGAACAATCGAGATCGGCAACGAGCAAGCGTGGAGGTGAGTACTCCACATGTGGAGCGGGAGCTGCCACATACGAGCAATGGAGATGCTGTATCCAGGATGGATACATCGAGAACAAGAGCTGACGAGGAAGCTCCATTTTTCACGACGAAGGCCAAGTCGTGGAGTTACGCATTTGTTCGTGAGAAGAACAAATGCAGGAAGGGAGGCGGTGCAAGCTTGCATCACTCTTCCAATTAAGCAGCATCAGGAGGTGCATAGCGGATGGAGGATCGTGACAGAACGCCAGTTGAGGAAGGAATGCTCGGTTGAGGACAACTGATTCTTCAGGTGGAGGAGGCTTGTCACACTCCCAAATTCCGTGATCGAGAATGATCGATGAAATTGACTTCAGGAGAAGTCTAGAGATTTATGAGTATTACAGAGGTTATCTACGAGAGTCTTGAGGCTCAATCGTACGTGACGATGGAGAAGCGTCACACATGACACTAGCTCGGTAGCAGAGTGTCGTAGAGCTTGTAGCAGTACGAGCAGCGAGTACAAACAGTAGTGCAAGACATGACGGTGGATGCACACAATGGGTACGTACGCGAACGCAGAAGGACGGTATGCAGTGAAGCAGTATGCCTCGAGGAGCAATACAGTACGATCACATGGGCGTCCACACGAAGGCGCACAATATCGGTATTGATGCATGACGATCCAAAGAGGCATGGAGCGTTGTAGGTGCTGAGAACGAGCATTGTCAAGCATGCTCGCTAGTAGACGTACGAGTGTGGTCTGGAGGCCACAATAGCGAAATTCTGGAGGACTTCCCCTTAGCATAAAGAACGCTAAGGAAGAGTTTACCGCATGAGGGTCTGGTGGTCGCGAGTTCCCTTTAGCACAAGATCGAGTGTCCGGTGGTACTCGGTAAAGTACAACAAAGCTACATCAGCAAGGCGTTGGAGCACGAGTGTGCTGATGACTGGGCGGTTGATGTGACATCAACCGTGCAGGAAGAAGAAAGGATAACGAGAGAGTCGAAGAGACGAGAAGACGAAGAGTTGCTGTGGAACGCGAAGGGTTGTCGAAGAACTCGAAGGGTCTCTTGTGTCTTTATTGTCATTATTGTAAATGTAAAAATGAGTGTCCCTTGGGTTGCATTGAGTCTTGTATACAAGGAGGGATGGTGGCTCATTTGTACGCAACCCACTCCAGAGCGAGTCTCTCCTAATAAGAGAAAAAGCTTTGTGCATATCTTTGTGTGAACGTGTGATTGTGTTCTTGAACGTTCTTGAGCGAGTTCTTGAGAGTGTTCTTGAGCGATCCGAAGTTCGTGCTTGTGCTTGTGTTGGAGCGTCGGTATGTGAGCAAGCAGGAGTACGAGAAGAGTTGGAGCATGCCTGTGACCGTTCTACTCGGGAAGGCTGGTTAGCTACGGGATAGCTAACGTCGCACATGTCGAAATTGATAGCGGGATTTTGACCTTGTGACAGTAGCCATTATTAACGGATATGGATATAGTTACATCGGATCCGCTACCATATAAAACAAATTGACATCCATATTCATATCCACGCAAAATGAATTATGGGTATAAAGATTTTTTCTTGATATCCACAAATATGGGTAATCGCTATTATCTTTTTATACATAAATACATTTCTTGCCTATCTGATGGCTTCAAAAAAAATCACCTATTTGAAAGCCTTGTTTTCAACGAAGGCAGAGAAGAGAGGCTTCCACATTCGTTCGCAAGATAGGTGGGGAGCACGAGGCAGACCATAGAGCATGCAGAGCATGAGGCATGCGTGAGAAACTAGCATTCTCATAAAGGATGTGAAATCGCAATCCACAGCCAGTCAACCCAGATAGGGATGCTACCAAGTAAAGTTGATTTAATTAGGTGATTCGACCACTTTACAAGTTCCCTTCACTTTCTTTGTGCTTTCGACTTCCCAAAGCAGATGTTCAGACAGCTACTCGATTTCTTTCCCAGGCTACTTCTGATATCTTTAACATTCCACCCTGCTACTCGATTTCTTTCCCGGGCTGATCACATGTACTAACCCCGAATGATGAGATCTTTTTTCTCTACTTGTCCAACACAATCGCTCTCTCTCTCTCATAACCCCTCGCTCATCCGACAGCGTCTCGGAACAAGTATTTTAAATCAAGCCCACAACCTTTTGTATAATTAGTCGTTGCACACTTTCTAATATTTATATTCAAGTTAATTTATAAAGTATTTATGCTATTATTCATATTTATCTATCTGTGTCCGTTTCATATCCGTAACCGATTTCAAGGATATGGTAACATATTTTTCATACCAAAATCCGCATCCGCCTCCATATTCATATTTTGAAAATAAAGATATGATGATACCTATATCCATATCCATATATGTCTGTTGCATCCTTATCACTAATAGTCAAATGTTTATATTACACTAACCTAAAACTGTCAGGAGACCATAAGAATAACTGATCTGAAACATCCAACACAAATAACTGGAGCATCCTTATAAATAGCTTGCTCTACTATTCAAAGTCGGCAAACAAGCATCGCGATTAAGATTCTACCACTAGCCATGGCAAAACTAACCTCAGCTGAATTATCGTGGCACCTCCTTCTATCACTGATTTGACGGCATCTGTGATTGAACGGCCCCACCTTCTGTTCATGATCGAGTCTGTGACAGCATAAAGCAGCAGACTATCAGGGTTGAACTGTGTTCTGCTACCAAAGTCATTGTGAGCCTTCAGCTGGAATAAATGGTCGAATGGGCCTTGTATTCCACTTCCAATGGCAAGATCTTTGCCATGAAGAAGGGCACATTCCACAAATCTCTTAGCCACCTGAAACTCAAAGGAAAAACAATTTGCACTAAAAAATTTACATCTGCTACATGTTTGCTCAATAAATTCATGCTAGTTGGCAAGATCCAAAGAGAGCACCAATCAAAATTCTTTCAACAAAAACAAGAACGATTTATTGTAAACCCTGAAAGCCTAACTACAGTTGTAAAAATATAAATTCCACAATACAGGATCAATACTAGCAGAAATAAAAGCAGAAACCAAGAAAAAAATTAGCTGCCCCTATTTCAAGCAGTGAATTTGAAGCTTGGCAAGAAAATAGTTTACTCAGATGTTCTCGCAAGGTATTACTTCTCATATTTTTAGAAGAAAAAATTATCAAAGATTGTCTGACTTTAGGAAATTAATAGCCAAACACAGAAACAATGTATAAACAGATGCACATTTTTCCCTTTTTTTATAAATGGAAAAGGATGACTACTCCGAAGGTAATGGTTAAGAAAACCATATTGTTGGAATATGAAGAAAGACTTTACTTCATATAAAATATAATTTAATCTAGAATGCACTACACAAGTAATACTCCATGATAAATACTTATGACATAATTCCAATTAAAAGGACGTGAAGTAGAAAAAGAAAAATGTAATAGAGAGCTAGAAACCTTGACAGCTTGTAGCATATTAGAACCTTTTGCCAACTCTGCAGCAATGCATGAAGCCATCGTGCAGCCAGTCCCATGGGTATTACGAGTTTGAACCCATGGCCCTTTGAGCTCATGTACTTGATTCCCTGCACAAAGCAGGCATGTACCTACTATTCACTGCCCAAAAAAATATTTCACAAACAAATAGATTTACAAATAAACACAGAAAAGAAGCATCCACATCTAGAGAGCCATGCATGTACCAGCCACTACATCTAAAAGCTTACCATCAAAGAATACATCAATTGCAACAGCAGAGTCTTTCAAATGCCCCCCTTTAACCAGAACATTTCTGAAATTCCGAGAGTTTTCTTGTAAGCATAGAATAAAAAAATGCTCTCATGATCTTTAACTCAACTGCTGTCAAAAAGCAACAGATGTTAGTTTTCCATGTATAACATTTTGGATATCCAATTCTGCTTTTACAAAAAATGCTGAAAGTACGAGTATATTTTTAGTGAGATTTTTACACACATAACCCTGTATACTTTTATTATTATGTGTTAATGCTCCATAATTTTGAATTACACATACAACCCTATATAGTCACTTCTGTTTACATTCTTGCCCTTTGTTTTGTTACTCCTTTAACTAAACCAATACATTGAGTTAATCAAACCAAACCAAATCCAACGAATGGTATCTTTTAGTCATTTTATTCCAACGCTGGTTGCAGCTTCTTTTAATGACTTTGATTGAGGGAAGAACCTCTGATGCACCTTGGACCTCTGATACGTGGGCACCACCGCCTTCCACCGCAGCACATGTCCGTCAATTGGGGTATGCTGTGAGACAACGTCGAAGGCTTCGGGTACAGGCATTGTAGAGCATGCCAGAGAGGCTCGACTGGCAGAAGCTATCAAGGTGGGCGGTGGTGTTTTCGAGCTGCCTCTTCCAGTCCTGCAGGGTTCAAATCCCCGCGAAGGAGTCATTCAGATGACAAAGCTGTACAGGGAAGGGAATCATTTAGAGACGAAGCAAAAAGAGATGGGGAAATAGGTGGTTGGACCTCTGCAGAGCGAAGGAAGGAGGTATAATGACCTCCGACCACATTCTTGGTCAAGGTTGAGTGGTTGCATGAGGGGTTAGTGGAGAAGCAACACATCGATTAGAGGTGGAGGTGGAGCTTTGCAAGTAATGGAGAAGGCAAAAGGGATTGTACCTCAGTGAACCCAATCCTTGAAGCTTTGTAGTTGATTGCTGCTGCTATGTAGAGCTCGAGCTTCATGGGTCGTACCTTAGTGGGCCCAATCCTTATCATATCCAATCATCTACTTCGGGCCATGGAGCGGACAACAAAGATCAAGGGGGAGATGAGGGGTGACAGTGGCAGGAATTGGGAGGCAACTATTGGGGACGTGGGAGGAGGATGTGATTGGGAAAAGAAGAGCACAAGAGGGATTGGGTTAAAATTGTAAATAGTGTGAACTCAAAGAGTTGAAATTGTAAATAGTTAACATTTTCGTGTTAGTTAACGGAGAAAATGGAAGTTAATACAGGGTTATGTCATGTAATGCTTAGCAACTATTCAATGGTACTACATGTAATTCGGAATATGGAGGGTTCAATGCGTAATTATAAAAGTATACAGGATTATCAATGTAAAAATCACCTTTTTAGATATCTATTTCGAACAAAAATCCAGTCACAACTTTAGCAGTCACTTAATAGGATACAAGTTCATTGAGAAAGGAAATGCTCCATTTGTAACAAGTCATTAGCAAAACCTCCTAATTAAAAATGATTATTCATCTAGGAAGTATGAAAAATAAATTCTGGTAGAAAGCTCCTCATCCACTTTCCAAAAGAAAGAAATCTATGAATATTCAACTCAAAACAGCGATTGCTTGTAAATTTGTGGTGACCCGCAACTTCAATTACAGTTATCCCCAGAAATAAAATAAGTGTTCCTACTTAATCATGAATGGTTAGTTATTATCATATCAGCAATAGCAATTGTACAAAGTAAAAAGTACTGCAAGTATCCACAACTAAAGTTACATGAAATCATTTGACTTTTCATGGTACAGCAGGTTGGGATCATCATTGAATTATTAGAACTTTCTATTTACAAAAAAAGGTACATCCATATCATCCAAAAAGATCTCACGAACTTACTTGGGACCCAAGCTGTGTATGGCTTTTGCAGCTGAATACATGTCAGCCACAGTTTCAAGTGAAGCACCAGCAAGTAATCTGGAGGCTTCAGTCAAATTTGGGGTAACTAAATCAGCCAAAGGAAATAGCTCCTCCCTGCATTAAACAGATCATGCAGTAAACCCATTTTATTACGAGACAATTTATGTATGTTGAGTCCTCTTTGAGAAAGAGAGAGGCTACGTGTGTTTTTAATGTCTTATTTTCTTCCATAATTCTCCCAGGGGTATTTGTGTAATCTTCCATTAACTCTAACTTCCTCCTCTTCTATATAAGAGGATTATAGGTTCACATAATAATCATCTCGTTTATTTCTCTCGATATAGCATCAGAGCAACGGTCCTAAACCAATGGTCGGATATCCCATGCAAATAAGCCTTCATTTCTCCTTTCCACCAAAACCCTAACCCTAGCTGGTATCCATTGTCATCAACAAATACAAGCACGCATAACAAGCATATATATGCAACACAACACATGCATATGTGTGTGCTCCCATGGGTATAAACCTTTTGTGGTTCGCAATTTCTACGTGGGCAAGTTTTAGGGTTCCAATCTTTCCCATCTTATTGAGCCAACCTCTACCACCGCCAACTCCTCTGTCATTACTACTACAAAGACCAAACCGCTTTCCTATGTCTACATGGTAGTTGCTGAAGCTCCGTCAAACTAAAGGATGTTGAAAACTACTTTTCGTGGTCAAGGTCATTCAATGTATTTTTAGTGGACAAACGAAGTTTTATGTCCTTAAAAAGAACCCGCTCAAGAAGATTGTCAAGGAATATGATACTTTGGGAAGTAGATTAATTACTTTATTATTTTTTGAGGTAAAAGGGAGAAACGCGCTAAGGTGTCCACCCCATTAATATTATAAATAGAATAAAGAACTGCTTACGGAAGCCAAGACTCGAGGAGAGTCTTAGCTAGGTACATCACATTTTCTACATAAAAGCGCTCATCCCAAAGAACTGCACCACTTAGAATGAGCCATAAGGCTCGTATGATAGAAAGCGGAAGCAACTTCACTGTATTTGGGCACAAATTTGCATTGAAAAAGACTCGGAAAAACTCGAAGCTAGCATCATCCACCCATGAAAGGTTCACCTCCTCCCGAATAGCTCTGACCTTCTCACAGTCCAGAAAAAGATGCTCCACCATCTCTACTTATACCCCCACATAGTAGGCAGCAGTTGTCAGTCCCTGAATAAATTCGGTTCCATCTCTCCTTTGTCATCAACCTTTTACGCCTTAAAATCCAAAGGAAAACCTTGATTCATTGCGGAATGTGCATTTCCCAAATGAACATGTAGCCATGGATCAAGGTGGCATAAAAAGTTATATAGGCCTCTCCAATTCTCGATATGCTTGCCTTGCAAAGGAAATTCTGTTCATCCACTTCCAGTGATCACGTCCTACAAAAGAGCTTGTAAAATGGCCAAAAGTATCCATCATCATCAGGAACTCTTGAAACATTAGTCTGAGAAGTCTGTTCAGAATGTGGGTAGCCATGAGCCATCCATCCAAGCTTTCTCGATAATATGCTTGCGGTCCAAAGCCAAAGCATACAATCGTGGAAAACTCCTCGACAAAGGCCCTCCATCCGTACAATCGTCCTTCCAGATTGCAAAAGAATGCCCAACCCCTACCATCGACTGAACCATCATCTGAAGTTGAGGCAACACTGAACAAATCCCTTTCCAGAGGGAAGATCTAAACCCCTGTGAATTGGTCACCACAGCATGCTGCGTCCGGATTCCATAGATCCCATTGATCAATCTACAACAAAGATCCTCGCTATCCCCTCAGATTCTCACCACCCACTTCAACAAGAAGGTTATGCTCGTTGTCTCCAATTTAGGGATCCCAAAAACCATGTTCCCTTTGGAAGAATGATCGTGTCCCAGTTCACCAAATGAACTCCCCTATAAAGTGCCCGTTGCTTCCTCGGAAGAATCTTCTCATTATCTTCTTGAGTCATTGTCGAATCCCCATGGGCAAGAGCCTGGAAGACATAAAGAAATTTGGAACTTCTGCTAGGACTGCCTTAATAAGAACCAGACGATATCCCTGAGAGACACTTAACCTTCCACCGAGTCAGTTTCTTCTCCAATTTCTCAATAACCGACAACCAATCAGCCACTTGGAGACATCCACAACTGAGCGGTAGGCCCATATAACAAATTGGTAGTGCCCCATAAGTCGTGCCTAGAATAGAATCACATTCCCTAGCCTCCTCCTCCAAGATATTAAATGGGGCAAAAGCAAACTTGTCACGATTAATCCGTATACTCGAGATCTTGTCAAAGATATCAAGTATTGTAGCCATCTCTCTTGCCTCCTCCTCACCTAATTCTATCAAGAATATCGTGTTGTCAGCATACTACAGAACAAGTATGGAAATCTCCCCAAGCACATAGCTAGCTGACAACCTCTGTTGCACCACCTGATTAGTCATATGTGCAAGCACATATGCAACCACCACAAACAACAACGAGGTTCAGGGACCACCCTGCCTGACTCCTCATTGAGGTTAAATGAGACCTCCCTCCGGGCATCCATTATCCAAGATAGAATACAATGTTATCGTAACACATCTCTTCATCTACGATATCCATACATCAGGAACTGCCTTGCGATAACAGACCTCAGAAATCTCCAATCAATATAATAATCATACGCCTAGGGAAAGTCTACCTTTCACAGTAAACCTTTGACCTTCCTTCTCTTCCAATTTGCCATGATCTTTGTTGCCATTGCCAAGTTATCCACTATTTGTCGCCTAAGAATAAAGGCCTAGTGAAATAACACTATTAAGCACACAGCTTAGCCTATTTGCCAATACCTTTGCTACCAGCAAGTAGAGAGCATCAGACAAAGCAACTGGACAAAAGTCCTCTACTTGGTTCGATCCTTCCTTTTTGGCAATAAGCATTAGATTGCTCTAGTCAGTCTATCAAACATGCATTACCCTGAGCAAACTCTTCCATTAAACCAACTTGGTCATCACCTACCACGTTCCAGAACTAAAGAGAGAAAATTACCGAGAAACCACCTGCTCTTGAAGCACTATTCACGTTCAACTCCAGCATTGCTGATCTGATCTCCTCCATCAAAGCTCCACGTAAGAGTAGAGGCTCCTTTCTCTGAAATAGGAGATGCTCATGTGCCCAACCATCTCCATTCCCTACAGCTCATTCTCTACGAAATCTCATGAAAATAATTCGTCAGAGCTCAACCCAAACCATATTTACCATTACATATCTCAAAAGGTTCTTGTGTCTTCTACTATTGGCTGATGCATGAAAGAATCTGATGTTCACATCACCATCCTTGATTCATTTATGTCTAGATATCTACCTCCATTATGTTGCCTCTTCCTTGTCCTCCTAAATAATTTTATGGGTGCTTGATCTCTCTACCAATTCAGCACATGACAAATCACAGGAATCTTCAATGGCGTCCAATCTTGTGATTTATGTCTGCATCAGGTTGCGACGCGTCCATCGTCTTTCTCTCAAATCCTTTATGTACTCATGCAACCACTTTCACAATGCCACCTACCTATGGAACACCCAGGTTACCACTGACCCCTCATACACCACTGATCTCCACTGTTATGCAACCAATTCTTTGAAACCCTCCTCCAAAAGTCAGGCTCTTTCAAATCTGAAGAAGGAATGAGGGGATACCCCCTCACTGGAGTCCCAGACAATGGGAGTGTTATCCAACCTTCTCTTGAGAGGAAACAAAGGCCAATGTGTGTGTCTCCATCAACTCCACCGACCCCATGAAGCAATCCAATCTAAAACATGAACCTGAATTCAACCGTGCGTCCACTGCATTAAGCACCTTCAGCTGCAAATCCTCGACCAAATATGCAAAGTCTCCAAAAGCATGGTTGCCTACCACTGAGGTGAGGATGGTTAAATAAAGGAGGATCAAAATGAAGCCCCCCATCAAGCACACCATCGATGGGAACTGATATCTAATCAAACGAAGTTCTTGTTACAATTTCACTCTCGATGTCATATTCGCAGGCCCATACACACACGATGTTACCATCTACGCACTCGTACCTCCAACCATGAGCACGACTGACACTACGTATCGACCAATCTCTTTCAAACACATGGAGAAAGCATTGTATGCTACACAACTAGTGATCCTCTAGCACTACCAACTGCATCAGTAGCTCTGAACTCAGAGAATCTCATTAGCCCTATCGAACACCACAACAAATCTAACTATCCCCCAAGCTTAGTTTCTTGCCATATGACCACATCATAATATCGATCATTCAGAAGGGATCCCACTGCCCTTCTCTTCTTTGGGCCCCCTGTATCCCTTACATTCTAGCTAATGACCTTCATTTACTCATGAATTCGTTACTTGTGGCCACGCCACGCCAACAGCCATAGCAATCACAATACGACATCCGAGCTCCGCCTCTCCAATATTCAAACATGCAACTTCAGCAACAACACCTATAAATTTGGGTGTTTCACATGTTCCCAACTTGTTCTTCCGAACGCACACCTTTCATTCATACTTTCCCCTTTAGGACACCTCTTGGATGTTCTATCCACTTTGCTCGTATTGGTTGAGCTTCTTCCTCGATCTCTCCTCAACCTCAACATTGACCACATCCTCTGTCAAAGGAGAAGACTCCCATGGAAGTGCCGCCATTGTTTGAGAAGAATTTGCCCACATCGAGCAGCAGCTCCCCCCGTCACAAAGGTTGCCCACTACCCTTGGCCAGAGAGGAGATCGTAAAAATGGAGCCACGCCTGCAACAGAGAATCCGAGTCCGAGACTACACCCATCAATACTACCCATAGGGTCCAAGATCCTGGTTAAGATATGCAAATATGGTCTGATAATCGAGTAACATCCCTACGATTGATGCTAGTCGGGCACAAGTGATATTCTAAAGGTGGGTGCAATGATTAGTCTGAAGACCGCCCAGATATGAAAACCTCATGCATGTCTTTACGGAAGGAAACCCTAACTCCACCCCACATGACTCTATCGCCAAGATGGAGAACTTCAACATCCACGAATCCGACTTTGATGCAGCTACCATCTCCGTAATCATTGCCACTTTTTTCGCTGCCACACCTGCTCAGCATGCAACTACCAACGACGACACTCCCTCATGTCTCCAATCTCCGACGACATGCATCAACTCCACCACCACAACTTCACCTTTCTCAAAACTCTTCTCGCTCAACGGTATCACCAAGGCGTTTTGTTGTGTCACCCAAGCTTTGAAACACTAGATAGTTACAACTGTCATGGTCGGAGGAGGTGGCAGGTGGACCATCTCAACCGAGAGATTGAAGATCAAGCATCCAACCATTATCAAGCACGCAAAGCAAGCATATGCCAAAGGGCTTCCAACAAGGGTTATTAAAATCGAGCTCGCCTCCAAACCGAGTGATCGTTCATCAGCCAGAACGTCCTCAACCTCCCCAAGCTCTCTGAGGGCATTCTTCATTAGACTTGAACTCCTAGAGAGGAATGGAACCTTCTTCACCTTGATCATATACCGAACCATACGTGAGTGGTAGCTCTCCATCAATGAAGCACAACCACCTTCAAAATACCTTCTTCCCCGAGCTTCCTACCTTCAACAAGACTAAGGCTCTAGCTCTGCGGCATCCCTCTCGTACAAAGACACTCGTTCTCTAACAAGACCACTTGTCCAGTAAACGATTCACTAAGCGGCTCCACAACCTCACTTCTCGCAACCACCACATCCACATGTCTTCAAGCACATGAACCAACAAAGAGGCCATCACGAACCTTGCTTGTTGGTGGCAACTTTGAATTGAGGGCATCTCCCTTCACCACGTTTGTAAATAACAATCCTGCTCTTCACACTGGGTCAGTCAGTCTCTAGCATCCCCAATACCACCCGATATTCGATGACGGGAGACCGCTTCGACATCAACATGTGGGCGTCACTAGTTACGAACCTGACATTCATGACAACAATGCCCCTCCACCCCACATTTGTAACAACAGAGGGGGCCTTCAGGACACACTGCACCTAACGTCGTCTACCCACCTTCACCCAACCATCCTCGTCGCCACCTCCCTCACATTGTTCGGTGGCCCTCTCTAACCCCTTCTGTTGATCCATCTCTCCTATCAACGTACCTCCCCATCATCTTAAAAACCCTATCACCTCTATTAATGTTAATAAATATTTGGAGGTAATGTCCTCTGCACGGTGACAACCAAGAACATGTTGGAAGAACTTGCCTAGACCTTCTCTCATTAGACAATTAAAGCCACAACTTCTCCAAATCTATATGAGGATTTCATCAACGTCCTAAGGGGATTCTCCGCTTATTGGGCAATAAGAGGAGTTAGCCATCTTCTAGCCATTCTATCGTACAAAACAAGTCAAGGAACGTGTGAGTGAGGGGCGTGATTATAAATTTCTCTCTGGTGAGTCGGCACTATCAGAAGACAAAGTAACGGTTTCAACCAAGAACATGTTGGAAGAACTTTTTTTTTTTGACACTCAAAATAGGGGGAGACACTCATAAGTGTTCGCCCCAATTTATTAAGAAAGAAGATAGAAAATACTTACAGCGGGGATTACAACACAAGTCAAGGTAGATGGTAAGAGAGAAGATACCATCTACCTCCCAAAAAAGAAAAACGCTACACTGATAACCATTCCGAACAAAAACTATTTGCAGCGATACAAATATTTTCCTTATAGAAACGCTGCCCCGCAAAAAACAATTTGTTTCTTCCCAGCCAAATACTCCAGATACGCGCAATGGGGACAATTCTTTCCGCCCTTGGCCGATTTGAGGCAGCAGCAATGCTCTCCCAGAAATCATCAATGGAGGAGCGATTCACCCATCCCACGTCATCCCAGATGGCCTGCACGAGGAAGCATTGAAGGAAAAGATGGCTGGAAGTCTCGACGTCGGAGCCGCACAGACCACATAATGAAGAGACATTCGGGAAGATGGAGGCGCAACGGTCACGAGTAAGCAATCTTCCACGTCTAAGAGTCCAAAGGAAGACCTTGCCTAGACCTTCTCCCGTTAGACAATCAAAGCCACAACTTCTCCAAATCTATATGAGGATTTCATCAACGTCCTAATGGGATTCTCCGCTTATTGGGCAATAAGAGGAGTTAGCCATCTTCTAGCCATTTTGTCGTACAAAACAAGTCAAGGAACGTGTGAGTGAGGGGCGTGATTATAAATTTCTCTCTGGCGAGTCGGCACTATCAGAAGACAAAGTAACGGTTTCCCTCTGATGATGTGGGCCTTTTTTTGCATGTCATATTCTCTCATATTCATCAGCATGACTCTCTTTGCCTTTTCATGCACCTGTTATAGAGAACTCTGCAATTGGTGTCTTTGGTGGACGTAGATACAAAGGTCATTAGAGTAACCCAAGGAAAAAAAGGCAACGTTGTGACTCTTCCAGGCGTGATTCAAGTCATGGGTGAGTACATACTTTCTCTCCTTGTGTAAACTGCAAGTAGACCAACCATTCATCTGAAAGATGTTGGACAAGGTTTTGTCAATATCATGTTGTCAATCATGCCTCAGTTGGTCATGATAGTTGCTCCTGACAAGATGTACGAAACAACTACTAAGTCTCCTCGGATTGCCCAGCTTCCCCTAGTTGACTATGGCCAATTGATACAACTCTTTAAAACTAGCTCCTCCACTACATATATCCTTATTGGTATCCTTTGTATTACCTCTGGGGTTGCTTCTCACACTACATCTTCTCAATGGGCCATTGACTCAGGTGCTTCTAATTGCATGAATGTGGAAGTTACTACTCTTACAAATTCTCCGAGCTTACTGCTTGTTAGCATATTATTATCTCAAGTTAGTTGTAGCCTTATCTTTCATCATACCTTTCATTATTTTTGAGGCATTCAAGCATAACATATTATTGGTCGAGGCTACATGAAGGATGATCTCTCTTATTTAAAGATCTTGTCTGATTCATCTTTTGTCGGTGATTCATCGCAATCTCAATCGACCCTTTCTTATGACATCGTCTTGACCACCCATCTGCCTCGACCTTCTCTATAATGTTTCCTAAATTGTCTAAACTAAAACCTTTTGAGTGCAAAGCACGTTAATTTGGCAAACATCATCAAGCTTCATTCCATCGGTACATGAAGACTCAATATTCATCTCTCTTTGATTTTGTATGTTGTGATATGTGGGATGTCATGTAAAAACTATATTGGATCATCGCTACATTGTGTGGATGATTTTAGTACACTTACATCAATCTAATAAAAGAATCGTTGAAGATCAGCAATGTCGTTAAATCGTTCTTTCATGAAACAAGACATCCTTTCATTTTTACGTTATTTTTTAGATCTGATCACGCTATGGAATTGGTGCATAAGGATTTCAACACTTTCTTTGCATCATAAGGTATCGTGCATTAAACTCTCATAGATATACCTCACAATAAAATGGAGTTGCCGAACAGAAGTTGAGGCGCCTTCTAGATGTAGAATGTAATCTTCTTACTCATATGGTGGTTCCTAAGACTTTCTAAGGGGATGCCATTTTGACTGACACCTACTTTATTAACAAGATTCCATTGTCTATCATTGGGAATGGAGGCACTCCCTTCTCTCTACTTTACACTAGCACCGAGTTTTCCCCTTTCTTTGCATATTTTTTCATTACAGTACCTTTATTCATAATTTTGATCCTGCAAAGAAACTTGTTTATTGTGAAATCAATTGTGCCTTTCTGAGGTATTCTAGATTTCAGAAATGTTGCTACTACATCCTGCTGATATCACATTTTTTAACCATCCAACTACTTCGCTAATCATGTTCGCAACATTCCTTTGAAATTCATGTCACTGCTTAAGGTCTACCGAAAGAGGAATGTCTGAGTCTATTCCTTTACCTACTCATGATGTGCAAATTTATGATCAACCTAAATCTGACCCCTAATGAATGCTCTAAGTGCTCATTTTAAGGCCTCCAGCTTATACATTGCCCTTTGAAACTTGGATAAGATCATGCACCAACCATTTTGTCTTTTACTATATTGTAATTGATGGTGCTTTTGCTCTTGACGAGAAATTGACTAATGCAGCAGGGATGCAAATGGACGGATACGAATACGGATATAGGCACTACCGTATCCTTATCCGTTTTTAATACGAATACGGGTGCGGATACGGATATTGACAGATATTAAAACTATATTACCATATTCTTAAAAATCATATACGGATGTAAAACGGATACTTATCGCATACGAGTAATGTTAAAAATACTCTACAGAATCGACTTAAATATATACGAGTTGGATGGGAAACACATGATATAAATTTACTAAATGTGTTTATATCATAAAAATTATACAAATATGGTAAAAGAATGTATAGAATTATGTTATATATGGTTGAAAATAAATAGGTGACTATATTTGTATATGAAAACGGATATACGGATATAGATGTTTGCAGATATCAAAATGATATCCATATCCATTTTAAAATGGATACGGATCTCAAAATTTGTATAAAACGGATATGGTGGAGAATCAGATGCGGATATATCCGTATCCGTTTGCATCCTTACTAATGCTCCGATGACTGTATTGATTGAGAAAGATTATGTTGCAGAATTCTCATGGAAACAAGTTATGGATTATAAGATGGAAGCTATTCTATCCCATGGCACTTGGGAACTTGTACTTTGTCCTTGGGGTGTCACATTGATATAGAATCATAGACGATGCTTATTTTAGGGACTCTACAAGATGCAAGGTTGCAAAAAGCGGTAGTCGTTACTCGGTCGGTGGGAACACTTACTAAGGATTAATCGGCAGTTGAGCGACTGATCGGATTTAGTCGGCGATTAGTCGATTTTGAATTTTTAATTATTTTAAATATATAAATCAGGTTTTGTACACATATTCTTATATATTTACACTGATTTGAACATTTTCTATACTATCATAATGAAATAAAAGAAGTAATTATCTTTAAATATAACATTAAGCATGTTAGAATAAGTTTGCTTTTAAAAAATCGAAAAACTAAAAAAATAAAAAAAAATCTCTATGTAAAAGCTAGCCTTGTAGTCGACCGACTAGGTCGACTAGTCGGTCCGATTAGTCGGGTTGACCGAGTAATGGTCGACTAGGCCTAGTCGAGTCGACTACCCTACCGACTCGACTAGTCAGGCCGACTAATCAGCCTAGTCGGACGACTTTTACAACAGTGACAAGATGCATGAGTTTAATGAGAGAATTCGTGTACCTTATGGTCACTCTACGAGATATTGCCAACTGTATTAGCAAGATAGGTTAGCATTTGGAAATTACTCAATACGGTTACTGGCAGGATTTACTACTTATCATGTGTTACCTTAAGAGTCTTAAAAAAGGGCTTTTCTACATATGGTGTGGGTAGGCATGGGAGGTTTATTCTTACTTTGAAGCAGATTATGTTTGCTAAAGTATGTAATAGATAGGTAATTGGATCTCTCCAAGATCTAATTACCACCAACTCATGTTAAGTCCCGCATGGATGAGTGATGAGACTCCAGTATGTATGTGGGGCTATATAAGAAACCCCACACCCCCTATACACATTGAGAGATTGCAATAGACAATCCGACCCTTTAAGGCCTTCTCCCGTGCTTTCATCATGCTCCCTCGTGAAGCAGGGTTCCACGTTAAAAAGCTGAGTATTCTATATTTTATATTTCTCTATTTTGTTCGATCTTGTTCTGATTTTGTTTCCGCATTTATATTTCAACATGGTATCAGAGCAATTCGATTATGTGGTTTGGTTATTCAGTTCTGATTGTCGTTATTATCTTTATATGAATTCTGAAGAAAGCTTGATTATGGATATTATTCGAGTTTTAATGTTGCCATGGTGTTTGATTGATATTGCCCGAAGTCTTGAAGATCAAGTTATCGTCAAGTTCCATAAAATCCAGGGTTTCTGCAACCTTAGAAAGTTGTGATCTAGAGTTGCAGGAACACTAATTCTATAGGCAGGCAACGCAATCTCCAGGTGCATAGATCTTGGGTTTTGATTGCATGCAATCTGATCTTCTCCCCCTGCAAACAACTCCCTAGCAATTGATCCCCAATCTCCAAGCATGGGAGGGTCCCAACATGATGTGGCATATGCCTGCACAATACCACAGGGGGACATGTTCTCGAAGGAGAAGAAAGGGGTCAGCGATCCGAGGCTCGTGATGACTACGAAAAAAAGGAAAGAGGCCATATCGTCGTACGTCGTCCAGGTCACCCTTCTCGAGGCGCAGCTCCCGTCTACTTTGATCATTGCCAGCACCACCTCTGGCGGGGAGACCTCCATAATTTGTATGCCAACCTCCACTCGTACAACCATGTAAACATGTCCAAGCGATGTTGACCCCCCTGTACCTCCAGCATCACCTAGCTCTTGCCCTCATATGCAAATCTCTATGGTGGTGGCTCCTCTACGGTGCGCAACAATCTCTCCACAACAAGAAGCAACAGCAACGATGGCTGCAATATTGGTTTCCCAAATCCGATAGAAGCTTGAGAAGAAAAGGTCATCAAGAGAAGAAGAGGTCACAACCGTGCGTGTGGCTCCCACTGTTCTCCCAAGGCAGTGCAGCTATATATCTCTTGTTGCACACTCCGCTCCAGACGTTGAGCTAGCATTGAGAAATATGGTGTTGTGACCATGGGTTCTCCCATCGGGAACACTAGGTGGAGAAGAAAGAGGCTTGATGCCTCTCTTGGCATTGGGATTTTTTTAATATTATTTGTTCGATGGGGTGTAATGGCTATTAGAAAAGGGGGAGGGCAAAGGCCATAGCCAATGGAGTTCTTTCCTGAAAATGATTGACAAGAAATAGAGGTGGGCTTCGTGCCTAGTTTGTATTGGCCCAATAGGGCTACATTTTCTGATTTTCAGCCAATTAAAAAAGAAATGGATACAACCCATTGATGGGGGGCAGCTGACGAAAAAAAGAGAAAAAAAGAGAAGGTTGTTCCTATTATGGGCCCAAGTGGGGCGCAAGTTCTTTGAATAAAAAAAGAGAGGTTTTCAAGAAAAAAAGGATCGTAGAAAAAATCTTACGAAAAAAATAGCCGAGAAAAAAAAGGAAGCGGCTACAAAAAATTCGAGTTGTGCAAAAAAAAGGAAGAGAAGCACGTGAAAAAAGTGCATGTTATTCACTGTTTCTCCCAACTTGATCATGTGCATTATTTATTCTATCATGGGAGAAAGAGGGAGTTAGATAGGGCATGTATTCCTCTTCTTGAGATGTATCTAAAGGAATTTTGTCCGTCTAACACTGATAGACTGACATTCCATACTACTACTATTATCAGTCGCCTTCACCGAGCATCAACTATTTTGTCGATTTGTCTCTATCCCTAACTACAACTCCACGTTGGACTTTATTCTTCTACAGTGACTCTTCTCCAGGCATGATTTGGTATCGCAACGAGTACTACAGGTACGATTGAGGCTCTTTTCCAGTGACCTAAAAGTTGCAGACCCGTCCTCGAGCGAGGTCTTACCAGCAGAGGTTCATCAAACAGGTGTCTCTATCCTTGTTTCTCTTAGATGTATCGAGTGAAGATGAGTTGTGTACATTTGTTGTTGCAAGCTGCAGCTTTTTCAGCTTCAGCTTGAGGAGTGTTGATGTAATAAATGGGTAATTAAATCTCTCCAAGAGACATCCCTTTGAGGCCTTCTCCCATGGTTTTATTACGTGCCCTCATGGAGTAGGGTTCCACGTTAAACATGAGTGTTCCATGTTGTATATTTCTCTATTTTATCTGTTCTTGTTCTGATTTTGCTTCCGCATTTATATTTCAACAATGTTAATTCTTCATAGGACAGACAATCTACTCCAAGATATGCTACTTTTGTTGTAAGCAATCTCATCACCTGAATAAAAAAGAACATGGGAACATTAGATCTAATGTCGGGTTAAATACAGGCTATGGCTCATGCCGCTTGTAAGTTTAGTTGGCTTATGCATTTTCTTGAGGAACTTTTTTCCGATCAGGGTTTCCATCCCATTCTAACACGACAACAAACTTTCTACTTACATTATCTCCAATCTGATCTTCCAAGAATGTATTAAGCACATCGAGGTCGGTTGCCTTTTTATCAGAGATGTAGTACTAGGGAAGATTACTACACCTCATATTTCATCAGGGGTCAAATTGCATACATCCTCTGATCCTCATAGAAGCACTTCCTATAAAGCGACATTCTTTTTTTTGGGCATGACGAATGCATATGCACCAACTTGAGAGGGAACACGAGAGAGAGAGAGAGAGAGTATTTTTATTTTCTTATTCATCGTTTCTATTTTTTCCTAGGGTATTTTTCTGTTCTTCCTATTAAACCTGGACTCCTTTTATACATAAGAGGAGTTTAGGATCTTACAATAATTGCCTTGTTCATTTTTGTTGACACTCTTGACCACTACATCAATCACGTTCATTAGCTTTTTCCACATAACCCAATTACCACTGGAACCAGATGAGAGTCTTTTTCACATAAATTGTCATATACAACATGTGGAAAAAGAACAAGCAAACCGTTACCAAAATAAAGTAGATGAGATTAGTATACTTGTATCCAGACAGTGTAGATGGAGCAGAAAGCATGTCCCCACTTGTAGATGCCAGGACAGGATCCACAACTAAAGCTGCCTTTGAATGTACATGGAGTCATTAAACTATGAACAGAACATCCAAAAAAGTGATGTAATGTGCAAGTTTCATACCTCTAGGAGGAAATTCTTTTAATTTGCGGGACAAAACCTTGATGATCCCCAAGGAAGGAAGCATTCCGGTCTTTACCTGCCAGTACACAAAATTATTGCAAGGAGGACTATTGCAAGAGAAACAAGGAACTTAAAAATGGTAAGCCAGTGAAAACGAAGGGGTGAAAAAAATCAGGTTGCCGAAATTTCTGAATAAATCTACAACAGTGTGAAACTGCAACATTCAACCAATATTCTCTTCATTAGTGCAAACAAATGGAGCATCATGTCTTTAGAGATTGAGCTCTAGAATCATACCACGTCAACTTCCATATCTGAGAGTACTGAATTCAATTGCTCAGCAACAAATTCCTCTGGCACAAGATGAACGCCCTGCAAAGCAGATCATTCCATAAGAGCTAGGTTTTTTTCCCGAAAGTCAAAGGATGACCATTACAGGTGATCGTCCATAAAATGGGTAGGAATATTGAAGAGCATTAAATTCTGAAAGTACTATTGATAGTCAGTTTCATTCAAGTTACAAAATTCAATCTCCACAAAGACCTTCTGAATTTCAAGATGTGCAAAACTAAGAGAGCTCATTCTCACTCACTCCCATGTTTTTAAGAGCCATTTGTAGAATTTGTGAAGACGTAGCCGTATCTCTAAAAATGGCTGAGTTGATTGGGAGGTCATCATGATACATTTTCCCAGTGGAAGTTACTAAGGTTTTGGCATCCCATGAGCCATAAGGGGAATGAAAGACATGGTTAAGCAGTTGAAGGTGTTACTCTGGAGAGAGGGAGAGAGAGGAGGTCCGAGTATTAAAAAGTTCAATATAGTAGTGCTCGATGGAATACATTCCAAAACCAAAAAAACACCAAAGTTTCAAGAGTTAGAAATCAGCATTTGGTTGGTTATATTTTTTTGAAGAAATTTAGTTGGTATATTTTCGCATAAAAGCATAAACTGTATTGGGAACAGTAATCAGGAATTTATCTTTTGAATTATTTTAAATATAAAAAGAACCTATTATGCAAATACATTTAAATTAAAATAGAGATGAAGTGTTAACAAGAATGAATCACAACATTGAAACAAGTAATAAATTTCCTAAAATGCTATCCAAATTGGTCGTTCACAAGTTAAAATTAATTATATATGATAATAAAAGCCATAAATAGATAGCATAATTAACTGGATCGAAATTTAAGTTATAATCGATTAGAAGCAACTTCAATTGCGTGATTAAGTATTATCAGCTGGTGGTCGACGACTTATCATCTCAGTGTTCTCATTTCGGTTGTTTATTTCTGGCCGTGTTGTGAAAATGGCAAGATTTAGCTGTATATTCCCTTCTGCTTGAGAGTTAAATCAGTTGTCTTGTCGACCATGATTTATTTTTCCATCGATTCAATCCAATATATGTATGTGTAAGTTTTCTCTACAATAGCATTCCTTTCGTATCCGTCAATATCCCATACCAACTTAAAAGAGGGGATTAAAGAATAGCGAGAAACATCAACCTGAACACCAACAGTGTTCTGCGCGGTGACAGCAGTGATGACCGTGGAGCAGTAAACACCCAACGCCCCACAGGCCTTGAGGTCCGCCTGGATCCCCGCGCCGGCACCGGAGTCCGACCCCGCCACGGAGAGCACATGCGGCAGCTTAGAGCTGCCGCTGCCGCGCGCCGCCATGACGGAGAGACGCCGCCGGCAAGGGAACAAGGTTTGGGTCCGCGGCGGAGGGCGACGAAAGGCGGCCCTTCTTGGTTTTGCCTGCGGAGATTCGGGGATTGGGGTTTTGATTGAGTGGTTGGGACGGAGATGAGTGGCGGTGGAGGTGCGGAGGAAGACGTCGGCCATAATGGCTTAGTTGTTTTGACGAGCAATGGGGATGATTTGTCTGGTTGAGTCTAATAAATGGATTCAAGAAGAAAAAAATGTGAATGAGATGAGACTATAATTTTCGCGTATAAATCTGTGGGAAAATGAGGTTGCCAAGCTGTTCTGCCTTATTTTTCCCATAAATTTTTTATTTTTATAAAATATTATAATGTTAACAGTCTAAACTGATGTAATTGACATGTTCTAAATAGATGGCATGTGAATCTCTGTTTCTAACGAAATTCGAATGGTATATTGGATAGATATATCGATGAATATACATGATGATATTTTTCAAAAAAAATAAAAGAAATTGTGGAAATGGCACGGGAACAGTCCCATTAAAGTATGTGAAATTGTGATTGTAGCACACATGCTAGTACATAAATGTCTCATCATTGAATTAAACAATGTTAACTTTGATCATCTACAAGATAACATGTTTATCTGGTTATACATTACTTTTTCTTTATTTTTCTTCCGTCCTTTGCATGTGTAAGAAAATCTCATAGTCCAATAACTAAGAAGCGATCCTTCCACTGGAAAGAAATATACCCCAATCAAAATCCAGGATCGACAATCGAGGATCAAGAAGAAGCTCTAGTATCGAGATTCATTTGTTTTGGTTTGCATTTTGATGGGAACTTTCTAATACTATTAAGTTATTTTGTATCTAAGTAATCTTAGTTCCCTTGAATTTTTAATTTGATTTTTGAAGTCTGTGTATGTGTAGTGGTAACTGAACTTCATTGATGAAATTGTAACTTAAGATAGATGATTTTATCATGTATTGTAACTCATTGTTTTAGATGAATGAATTGATCTTCGTTTTCAAAAAATTGTAGCATGTATATGTTGCTTATATTATTTATCATGCA
Source organism: Ottelia alismoides (assembly GCA_037367405.1). Classification (NCBI taxonomy): domain Eukaryota; kingdom Viridiplantae; phylum Streptophyta; class Magnoliopsida; order Alismatales; family Hydrocharitaceae; genus Ottelia; species Ottelia alismoides. The sequence goes on from JAZKJV010001486.1 coordinate 38,827, forward strand.
TGACTATTATGTGTTGTATAGATATGCTCGAACAATGATATGATTTGGGTTGGTGGGGTAAAGGGATCTTTGACTTTGTGTGCTTGTCACTATAAGATATTCCTCGTTACTTTACCAATGCATCTTCTTATACTATCAAAATATTTATCATTATTTCCACCACCCTTCCGCTTCAATCAATAGCACTAAACTCCTTATTTATAAGGAGTGGATAAAAGTATTTATATCGTGTATAGTAATCAAAGGAGGAAAAAGGATGAATATCATATCATCTCTAAGAAATGAAGGAAAACCAAGAGAGAAGTGTTCGTCAATTGTTAAAAAAAAGGAAATTGCTTTTTCAACCTGAATTTGAGAATAAGAGTTTACAAGTTGTGTTATAAAAGGAATTAGAGAGTTTAAAGCTAAGAACACACTTTACTCTGCCGCCATTATAGTTGCAAAAGCACATTTGTTTTTTCATCACTTGATCATTTATCAAATGGTAGCATACTTTATCTTGTTTCTATTAGACATTATTATGCTAAAGAGTTGATAATAGTATGGACAACTAACTAATCTCTTTTATTACAATAAGGGTTGTCGAAGTAGAAACATTGAATATGGAAACAATGATCTAAATGAGAAGATTAGATACATAGATATGCCAAGATTTTCTTTAAAATAAGAGATCCAAGTTTATCTTTGAATGATATTGAGACACATGAAATCATCTTCCCATAGGAGGACCTGAAAAGCACGGTCAATTTATGTTCCTCTAGCGTTAGAGTGATTGATTCAGAAGATCTAATTAATTTATTTGAAGAAGATAAATTCCAGACCAAACAAGAAGAAATCATTGCATATACGTTTGGTACTTTATTATCTGATCCAATAGTAACAGATGTGGATAGCGCCTCTTTATTATCAGATCATTTACCTACCAGTGCAGTTTCAGAAGTCACCGAGAAAGTCGTCTTACAATTTACCTAAATTAAAACTACTTCCGACAAATCTGAAGTATGCTTTCATTACGGGTGAGCTGAATCGGTATCTGATCATCATCAGTAGCAAATTGACCACTGATCAGGAATCTCGCTTGCTAGAAATTCTAGAGAAAAACCGCAAGGCTCATGGTTGAAATACCTCAGATCTCCGAGGGATTAATCTGGCCTTGTGTTTACACCATATCTTTTCAGAGGATGATTGCAAACCATCATGTGGATTTCAGCGAAGATTAAACCCTAATCTTCAGGACATGGTCATGAAAGAGATAACAAAATGGTGTGAGGATGATTTCATCTCCAACTCGAAATGGGTTAGCTCATTGCACATAGTTCCGAAGAAATCTGGAATTGTTGTGGTTACAAATGACTAAGGATAGGAGATCTCTACTCGAGTACCTACTTCATGGTGTGTCCGTGTTGATTAGGGGCTCATGTAGTAACTAAAAATATTTATTTTAATTCCTTTTGTCATTTTTTTTATAAATTTAGTTTGTAATTACAACCAAAACAAATATGTACAACATTAATCTAATTTTTATGTGATTTCTAATAATAGAAAAACATGATTAATGATGAATTTTATTGATTAAACTAAGTAAGAGGGATAATAAATGAAATATGTGATGATAAATCATGGATTTATCAGTTGTACAGTAGACATATTCTCTATCTTTGCCACACCCTATACAAAATCACAAAACCAATCCATGTTAGTACACCATTGTCAACAATAAAGTCAAATAAGTCATATCAAAAATTAAAAAAATATATATTACATATAATATGAAATGTTTGATAGATATTCACTAACTACTCATCTACTTGAAATTAAAGTACGGATGCTTTTAACATAGATAAAACTATTTCAATCTATCCTCAGTTACTCCTCATCTTTGCCATTTTGATCCTCTCTCGCATTGAGTTCCTCATTGCACTCTTCATCCATCTCATTTTCTAGTCGATATAACACGTATGGATCCAATATCTTCAAACACATTATCTTGAAAGAATGACTTAATTCAATCAAAGGTTGAGCGATATCATCTCTAGGAACTCCTCGAATAGCCAGTAGAAAAAAACTTGCATGTACACATGATAGTCATGACTTTTCAAGCCACTGATCTTTCGCTCTGCTTCATTAACACATCGACCTAATTATAAAGAAAAATCATTCGAAACTTTAATATCTTTCAAGAAGCTAGATATTTTATTCCATTCTCACATTATTAATTTGTACATTGCTCCAGGTATTCTTATGCATCCACATCCCATCTCAATTGGATGCAAATCTTTACATGTATTTAACTGGATTAAATCGTGCCCACTTCTCAATGTATCTTTACATTTTTTGAGATTTGGAATTCCTGTAATATTTTCCATCACATTTTCCTCAGCATGCATTACATCAAGATTGTGACGAATTTGTAAATCCTTCTAATAGGGTAATTTCCGAAAAAAATACTATGTTTTCTTCATCCTCTTGGCATTTTCTTCTTGAAATGTCGTCCCAAACAAAACCTCTCAATTTTTTCATCTATTGATCTCACAAAATTGCTCTAGCCACTTTAGATAAAGATCTTGGACGACCAAAAGACGGATCGTCAAATTTAATGTTGTATCCATGCCTTTGCCATCGATGTTTAATTGGCAAAAAAAAGTGATGCCCTAGATAAGAATGTTCCCTACTTGTTGTAAGCTAGGTAGAACGAGTATATTCTAGATATACGGGGCATGCAAGTTGTCATTCCGTACTCCAACTAGATAGATTCTTGTAAGCTGGGAAATCATTAATAGCCTAAAGTAACGCAACACGTATAATAAGCGTCTCTCCTTAAATGCATCATAGATTTTAATCATTGAATTTCAAAGAACATTTAGTTCACCAAATAATGGTTCCATATAAACATCGATTGCATTTCATGGACTTTTCAGACCCAATATTAGTAACAACATCATCGTGAATGATGAATTCATTGACATCCATAGCGGAAGATTATATGCCAAGTATAATTGGCAAAATCGAATAACTCATCCTCATATTACCAAGTGGGTTAAAACCGTTAGTTGCAAGACTCAATCTAACACTTCGAGCATCTTTTGAAAATTCAAGAAATCTTTCATTGAATATTTTCTACTTCTCAACGTCAACAGGGTATCGCATAAGGTTTTGCCTTCTATTATCGTGCCATATCATCTAGTTCGTAGTTTTTTTATAACTACATAACCTCTTCAATTTTGGAATAAGTTCGCGACTTGTTCCTTGTACTGTTATTGTCTTCGTCTCTTGTATCTTGATGTTTCACATTCGAGACAAATGACTTAAACTTGTGATATTCTTCCTAAAAATGACACAATCATTTGGACATACGTCGATCTTCTCATATTGCATTCCTAATGATCGAAATATTGACTTTACATCTTTCCAATCCTTTGGATTTTTTTTGGATTTTTTAGTATTCCCCTCAATGATGGAGCATATGTCATCATTGTGGCTATGGAACGATTTTTTACTTTTATTTTAAACATTTCTAATAGAAATTGCAGCCATGACATCTCCACTGCAGGAGATAACATACATTCGCATCAGCGAGGTTCTTCTCAAAATCATCATTTATTAATTTCTATTTCATTCAAGTCATTTCTATTGATATCATCTAACATTTCATGCAAATGACCACCTTCGGTGTCCATCTATATATCATCTTCTCTCTCAAGTTGAATATGAGCTTCATAGATTTCTTCCCATGTTCTGTCCAAGTTGTGTAATGTATTCAAAAACCATCCAGTATTAGATGTTCATAAATTTTATCTCGATCATTGATTCGACTAATCCTACATCTTGTACAAGAACAATTTATTTTATCACGAGCAACACTTGATCTTCTATTCAAGAGTTCAATGTGGAATGCCCAGTAAAAACCCATTTACTCCATTCTCATACCTTTTAAAGTCATCGTATCTCTTCTTCATCGAAGACTTACCCATACTTCTGCATTAAATCAGATGTCACTCATATTATCATAGACACACAGATACCTTAGGACTACCCAACTAACTCAATCTAGCAACCCTAATTGGTATTACTAACAAGAATGTGCCTACTAAGTCATTAGGAGAATCGGTGCATCTTATGTGAGCATACATCATATATGTGCATACAATCTACGTCATTCATGGCATTGTCAATCATACAACTATCAAACATATAGCATTTCATATGAGCAAACTTGTATCATTTCCTATATCAACATGTGCATTGCAATCATAAAACTATCAAACATATATCATTTCCTATGAGAAACATGTAGCATTTCCTATATCAACACATTCATTGCAATCACACAACTATCAAACGTAGAATATTTCCATAATCATGTGCTCATATATTGCATATAAATAAACACAATAATAGTTATTAATATATTCGATGATCGATGGAACGTGGAGAAGGATAAGAGTTGTCCCACAATCATCAACGGAGAAGAGACGGCCATAGAAGGAAGAGGATTGTCGGGAGAGAAAGCGTGATCGCATGTTGAAGGGAGAAGCTTGCTGGAGCGATTTGGGAATTTCATCGATTCGACCGGAGGGGACAACCATCTCGTCTGGGAGAATCTGGGATGGTCACATATAGAACTGTCCCGTCCTCTATGAAGCCTGTTTTTTTTGGTAAGGGGAACTCATGGGGGTGGTCTCTAGCACGTACGTCCCTTCTGACTGTTTGGAAGGAATAATATTAATTAAAAAAATGAGTTCTAGAAGGGACGATCAGACACAATCGTCTCACTTGTAGGGAAATAGGACGGTTCGTCAATCGCCCCCTCTAGTTCCAACAAATCAAGTGACATATTAAGGGACGACCATAGAGGATGTTATGTGATGGTTAAAACTGTCCCGTCAACCCCTGTAGAAGCCCTTCTCTCAAACAGAAAGTTGGCAGAACCATAGGAGACTGGCATAAAGATTGTCTCCTATGTATCATGCAAAATATTTACCCTTTATAACAGGACAGGCACATAAAGCTATATGGATGGTCAAAACCATCTCACAAACCCCACATGAGCCATATTTTTATCAGAAAGGGGGAGAGATCAGATGAGATAGGTTATCGAACGACTATACCAGACAATATAATTAAGAGGGAACAGTCATCTTGTGACCGTCCCAACTAGGTTTTGATGGGACAATCGTTCTTTTCACTGTCGTATGTATGTCATTTATAAGGAATGATGGTTATTTGACTGTCCCTTCCAACAGCAGATTACGGTGTCAGTTTGATCGTCCCTTCTAATGGTAAATGAGACGATTTTGCCTTGACCATTGCATGTTCCCATCTCTAAAATAGTGTTTATTGTAACATTAGTGGATGGATATCAATTAAAGCACTTTGTCAAATCCAATGAACAATTAGTCCAAATTGAGCAAATTTCTTCCATGTGAAGTGAAGATTCTAATGTCATTCCAACCCACTCTGCATGAAGTACAATAGTCGAAGAAATTCATTTCATAGCAGATCCAGCAGCGTTGAAGATTCAGCCGGTCCTTCTCCTTCTGACTCTGACTCCCCTTTTCAAATTTATTGTGTTATCGCATGTGTCTCTGGTTTTATATAGGCTATTTGAAGCCTAAGTTATAAATCGTCTTTCCAATATATTAATGTTGTATCGTTGTAATATGAGCCTAAGACAATTATTCCGATTCATGATAAATGTATCTCTATGAAGATAGCGGCTAAATTAACCTTGACAAGTCTAGGGTCAAACACAAGGGCACTGACATATTACTCTACTTAATTAAAGTCTAAAAGCAAAAGTTAAGTTACTTAAAGTGCAATCTAGGACAAGGATGCAAAACAAAATGAATGCGTTCTTTTTTTCCGGTTTCAGATGCAAGTTAATTAATAAAAATGCTAAAAGATGCTTAACATTACATAAATAAAATAATGAAATTCAACACAATATTAAACTCACAAGTACGCTCATGAATTAATACATGAATCACAACATAAATCCTTATTTTAATAAGCTCTAATGTGATCAGTATCAGTTTCAAGTTTAGTTAAAATTAATCAATGCATTTATGTAGTAGAGCGTGAATATTATTCAATGAAATTATTCATTTTGGTAGATTGCTAGTGATAAAAGATTAATGAGTTGTAACCTATTTAAGTTATAAGTTCATTGAACAACTGAGATCTTCATTCATGCATCAAATTAAGTGAAAATAAATTGAGAGCATATAAAACTTTAATTATTGAGCGAAGATATTATATAATTTTTAAACGAATGTTCGTAGATCACAATAGAGAATTAACCAATCCAAATTAAAGAGCACAACTAGAGCTTTAAATCAAGACTAATTTAACTCAATTTGGATCAATATAGCTAAAGATATCAATGATTCAATGAAGGGGGCGTAAATGCAAATAAATCTAATTAATAAAGTGTGAAACATCACGTACAAGTCTAAGAAGGGCTAAACTACAATACACACAAATCGAATGGGGCTTTATATAAAATAACAAGTGTGCAAGTGATGAGAGCGAAATCTGCCTCTTTAATAATCAGAAATTGTCGTAGTATATGAGGCAAATTCAGTTCGTCAAAACCACACACGTTTGAATGTTGTGGAATATTTTTACTTGGCAAGTCTACCAAGGTCGAACACAAGGACACAGCGACTTAATCTATTTATCGAATTTGATCAAAGAAGCACATATGTGAATTATTTCTCAATTTCAGGTCTTTATGAAAATACATGATGAACTATGCATTTTACAGTGCAATAAAATGATGCATGTAGTTTTTAGTCGATTTTATGCAATTGTAGAATGATGCATTTATGCAATTGAACTTTTATGCAGAACCAAAGATTACAAATATACCCTAAAAAGATTGAGCAACATAATAGAAATGGAAATCAGGGTCATTTTGATCACATCATTAAAACAGTCATAAAATCAAAGCAAGAGCAAAGAGAGCAGGGTCATCATTTATCACAAAAATTCACTTCATTTAAAACAGTGGCAGATGAGAAAATTAGACCTACTATGATGTAGAGGAAGAAACAAGGATCAAAACGACACTAAAAACATGCAATTTGGACCTACGATGCTCAAGATATGCTAAAAACAATGCAGGGGCATAATTGTAATAAAAATGCAAGAAAATAAATGATAAATATTTACATTTAGGTCCTTGTAGGGACATAAATGTAAATACCAAAAACCGCCCGTGGTCCTCTGTAAATTTTCCATGCACGCAGGGACCTTTTTGCAAATCTTCAAAACATTGAGGGCCTCCATGTAATTTACCCAAGCACGCACGTGAGGCACGTGCCTGGGGACCATTATGTAAATATCAAAACATTCCGGGTCTTTCGAGTAATTTACCCAAGGCCACATGTTGTGCATGTGAGGGACCTAGGCTCGGGAGGCGGCTGAGGCTTGGGACACGTGGCTTCAACTGGCGGCTCGGGTCGAGGTTCGGGGGAACCCGAGCCTAAAGGTCTGGAGAAGAGGCTCGGCGCCACGTGTTGTCATCACCATTGTCCGATCGAAGCGATCGGACGATACCTGTATCTCGTCCTCCACCGCAGGCCACCGGAGAAGGCGAGGCTCCGGCGACCTGCTGGTTGCTCCACCGTGCTCCAATGGATAGTCTGAAAGTCGAAGAAGGTTGCTGATCGGCTGGCGGAGTTAGGGGAGATCCAACGAGACTCCGGGGATGATCAGAGCTCGAAGTCGACGAAGCCTCACCGAAGGAGATCAGCTCTAAGGAGCTCCGAGTCCTAACTCTGACTATTGAAGAGATTTGTACCTGCAAAAGTTAGATTCGAATGGCTGAAGCATGTGATAGTGTTTGTGAGTGGGATGGGGGCCGTGGGGTGTCGGGAAATGGGGGCCCAGGGTCTTCTTCTCTGGCGAGATGGAGCAGAAGGGGGTCGAAACGTGGGGAGGTCCTGGAGAAGAGGAGGGTGATTGGCGAGGGTGTTTGATGAGTGGTGAAGGTCGGAAGGTAGTCAAGTGAGGGTGGCGGCGAGTAACGAGGTCGGAAAAATTCGAGAAAATAAAGGAAAAATCACCTCGTCGGAGCAAGGTGTTGGTGGAGGTTGGGATCTGGGTTGAGGTCCTCATCGGACCTAGGGGGTTGTCGCACGACGAGGGCGATCAACCTCGGTACTCAGCGTTGGCGGAGCCAATTACAGCATGGCCAAGGTGGTCGTGGGTCAACACCGGGCAAAAACCTCCATCGCCATGAAGATCCGCCCCTCCGCTGTCAGCGGAGGGGCGGGGGAAGGCTGGCTAATGCCTAAAATGGTGGACGAGGGTGACGGAGGCGGGGCGGAGGCTTTTATAGAGGGAGAAGGTCCGGCGGTTACACGGTGAAGAGGGGGGTTTCGAATGGGATTTTGATGGTGAAGAAGTGATGGAGGGTAGTCATGGAGGTTACGCGAGGAAGAAGGAAGATGGGACTACGTCGAGGAGGCGTTATGGAGCAGTAGGATGACCGGGGGTACCTTCCAAAATAGGAAGGGGGTGGACTGGTCGCAAGGTGAAACGGCAGGCTGGAGGTGGGCTGGAGGTTGACGATGGGTTTTGGACCGTTGGATCATGTGGTCCAACGGTCCAAGTGTCCGCGCAGATGTACGTTGTAGATCAGATCCTTAGGATCTGATCGAAGGGCTGGGAGGTACGCGGAGAGGGATGGTCTAGATGGAAGTAGGTTTCCATCTAACGCTGGAAATGAAAGGGTGACGTAGAAGGTGAGTAGCCAATGGATCAAACTGAGATCTACGGCTGAGGTGGAGGCGGAAAGGAGCGGATGAGATCGAGGGATGGAGGAGATCCAACGATGGGAGAAAAAGCGACGATGTGGCAAGTAGAGAGGCGTTGGATGGTATGTGATCGGGCGGCTGTGGTTAAGGCGGAAAGGAGCGGATGGAGTCAGATCTGGGGCAGGATCGAAGGGCCGGAAGTGAAGCGACGATGGACGTCGGAGATGGAGGAGATCTGATGGCCCAGGGGAGCGCCGGGTGGCGGAAGGGGAGACGGGCCATGTGGGAGGCCCAGAGGGCGCCACGTGGCCCAATCAGAAATTTCAGAAAATAAATACAAAGATAAATATGGAATAAATAGTTAGAGGCAAAATTAGGAAAAAAAAGTCAAAACATGAAAGTTGCTCGTCTCGACGAGATCTACCAGTTTTATGTTGGACAAACTGCCAAAAGAGGTCATTTATAACAAAAGTATTTTTGAGGGTATTTTTAAAGGCTAAAGATACCGGCTTTTTGGTTTTGAGATGTTTTTGTATTTTTTAGCCTTTTTAAGGGTTAGTGAATTATAGACAAATAATCTACCTAATTTTTAGGGGTTTTTTATGATAAAATAAATACAAAGAAAATAAAGGGAATTAAAAAAACAATAAATAAGGTTAATTATACACAATATATTACAAGGTAAAAATAAAGAATTAATGGAGATTGTTATTGGTTTGATTAAGCCAAAGTTTAATAGGTGATTTTTAGCATGATAAATACGAGATTCATCATACCCCTATACTTAAACCATGCTCTTCCTCGAGCATCTAAAGAATGAAGGAGTCGGATTAATTACTGACAGTGCAAATGAAGATTTCAAGGCTCGATCTTTCGAAGAGACCCTTAATTTAAGAGATCCTAAAATTCTGGGTTTATCCAAGCCTTAGTCAGAGGGAATCCAACTTCTCTAATTATCAGACTCTCTTTTTGTACGTATAATATAAGGATATGAATTTAGGTGTACTACATTTCATGAGAGTCAAGTCGAGGCATCACTCAAAGTTCCAGTCCCAAAGACTCTCCTCTAGACCTCATCCTCAATACTAGGGAATAAGTTTATTCTTGCTTCAGTCAACCGTCTCTTTAGTTTGTCAGACTTGAAATGTGGATGGATGGCCAGATGATGGAGGGAATGGGATTGTGTCTATTTTTCTCTCCCTCACAATGGAACAAGGGGCCTCTCGAGTGCCTTTTTACTCAAAACATGTAAATTTGTTGATCAATGTGTCCGTCAAGAGATTTGGAGTCGTCTGCACTTGTTTTTCTGGGAGTACATCGGGGTGTGTCTTTTCCGAGTATCTAAGATACCTTTGACACCCAGACTTGTATCGCTTACTATGTAGAGCTCTTTTTGTGGTGTCAGCCCGACTCCTTGGTCCTAATTAGTGCTTGGTCCAAGTGGACACTTTAAAAATGTTTGGGAGCGCTCGCCATTGGTGGAAGCTCATTTGTAATTTGACTTTGGCATTTAGATCTTTTCTTTGACATTTCTTTTCTTTTGTTGGCTAGCTCCACTGCTTTTACCAAAATTTGGCGCACACTGATCAACAATTTCCATTAAGTTTCAATACACCCTAGCACTTAGGTCAATATCAAAAAGATAGCATATGAACTTGTTCACATACTAGCTAGGTTTTTGCTGACACTTAGGTATTCTGAAGCCTTCATTAACTTTATCCCATCCTCGAATATTATTGAATCGGGTCTAAACTCAAATCTCTAGTCCCAGTTCCTCAAGTGATATCTCAACTCATCTCATCAATCATGCAGTTGTGGAAGTGATTGTGTTGATCGTATTCTCTTTGAATGTAGAGATGAAGAGTACAATATAGCGCTTAAATATTTCAAACTAGGGGAGTGTGGATAATTAAGCTTAAAAACCCTAATGACTAAGGCATGTTAACTCAGACTCTCACGATCTCAGAAATCCAGTGTCCTCAAAATCCTTAAGCCTCGAGTGAATTGTTTGTGTCAGGAATACACCAACTCCTTAGCGATTTTTGTGTGATTTTTGGCTTTTGCAGATTTTTATGGATTTTAATTTTCCAATTTTTTTTAATTCTTTGGAGAGACAATGACTGGCCCAGTGTCAAATGAATAAATGTATCTACTCTCAGCCAGTATGGGTGTAAGTACGGGTCGATAAACGGACCCATGTTCCTTAAGGACGGCCTTCTGCAGTGTCCTCTAAACCACCCACTCTGCTAAGGGAGACCGAAGTTCCCTCACTGAAAGTGTCTACTAAGCATAGTAGTCAGAGTCTAATTCAAAGAAAGGTTTTTAATTTTTCAATTTTTTAGAAGAGTATTTACACAGATTAATCCCTCAAATTTTAAGAAAACAGTTTTCAAGGTTTTTACAAAACTCAGTTCATAGGTTCACCAAAACCAAGCCCGAAAACATAATTTTTCAAAAGTTATAAAAACATGAGCTATGGCTAAAGTAGATATACAGTAATATACGGTATACCCCCTATACCTAGATTTTGCTATGTCCTCATAGCACAAGTGATACGAAGCCATGGCTCGATCAAATATAGTATGATATAGCGGAACTGAAGAGGAGGATCCCCCTATACTTAGGTCAAAAATTGACCTAAGTACAAGAAGACAATACGAGGGAGGGATGAGCAGGCAGGTCCCCCCTATACTTAGGCTACAAATAGCCTAAGTAAGGTCTGAGTTAGGGGGGTGTCTGTACTATGATACAAGGGTGGAGAAGGGTGTTGTATTTCTATAGATTGTTAGGGGGTAGATGGGGGGGTTGGTGAAATATACACATCGAGAGAGGGGGGGAGGGAGAGATATATAGTGAAATATACAGAGGGAAGGGAGATGGGGGGTGAGTGTGTATGTGTGGGGGGAGGAGGTAGATAATCAAGTGATCTACTTTCTCTCTTTTTTTTACAACATGAAAGCCCTTTAGGAGGACTGTTGAAATAAATATGCAGATGCAATAATTTTTTTATACAATATGCAAATGCGGGCTAATTGATAAAAGGTCCTAGAATTTCCTTCATCATTTTTTTTGCGGCCTCTTCAACGGAAGCTCCCGACTTCGCGCCTCCATGAAGATCAAGCGTCCTCGATTTTCATGGGCCCTGCCACAAAAGAGAAAAGTTAGAAAAATACATAGGAAATTAATCAACAGTCATGATGCAAAAAAAATGATGCATGAAATGAGGACCTGAAAATTTGAAATTATTCAACAAAGATAAATTCAATAAATAAATTAAGTTAAGGTGCATCCCCGGCAACGGTGCTTGATGACTGCGAAATCCACCTCTTTAATAATGATAAATTGTAGTATATGAGGCAATAATCGATCGATCAAAAATCACAATCTTTGAATGTTGTGGAATATTTTTACTTGGCAAGTCTACCAAGGTCGAACACAAGGACACATCGACTTAATCTATTTATCGAATTTGATCAATGAAGCACATGTGTGAATTATTTCTCAATTTCAGGTCTTTATGAAAATACATGATGAACTATGCATTTTACAGTGCAATAAAATGATGCATGTAGTTTTTAGTCGATTTTTATGCAATTGTAGAATGATGCATTAATGCAATTGAACTTTTAATCAGAATCAAAGATTACAAATATGCCCTAAAAAGAATGATCAACATAATAGAAATGGAAATCAAGGTCATTTAGATCACATCATTAAAACAGTCATAAAATCAGAGCAAGAGCAAAGAGAGCAGGGTCATCATTTATCACAAAAATTCACTTCATTTAAAACAATGGCAGATGAGAAAATTAGACCTACTATGATGTAGAGGAAGAAACAAGGATCAAAACGACACTAAAAACATGCAATTTGGACCTACGATGCTCAAGATATGCTAAAAACAATGCAGGGGCATAATTGTAATAAAAATGCAAGAAAATAAATGATAAATATTTACATTTAGGTCCTTGTAGGGACATAAATGTAAATACCAAAAACCGCCCGTGGTCCTCTGTAAATTTTCCATGCACGCAGGGACCTTTTTGCAAATCTTCAAAACATTGAGGGCCTCCATGTAATTTACCCAAGCACGTGAGGCACGTGCCTGGGGACCATTCTGTAATATCAAAACATTCCGGGTCTTTCGAGTAATTTACCCAGGGCCACGTGTTGTGCATGTGAGGGACCTAGGCTCGGGAGGCGGCTGAGGCTTGGGACACGTGGCTTCAACTGGCGGCTCGGGTCGAGGTTCGGGGGAACCCGAGCCTAAAGGTCTGGAGAAGAGGCTCGGAAAAATTGGGATCTTGGCTGAGGTCCTCATCGGACCTCGGGGGTCATCGCACGACGAGGGCGATCAGCCTCGGTGCTCAGCGGTGGCAGAGCCAACCGCAGCACGGCCAAGGCGGTCGTGGGTCAACATCGGGAAAAAACCTCCATCACCATGAAGATCCGCCCCTCCGCTATCACCGGAGGGGCGGGGGAAGGCTTGTTAATGCCTAAAATGGTGGACGAGGGTGACGGAGGCGGGGCGGAGGCTTTGATAGGGGGAGAAGTTCCGGCGGTTACGCGGTGAAGAGGGGGGGTTCGAATGGGAATTTAATGGTGAAGAAGTGATGGAGGGTGGTCCTGGGGGTTACGCGAGGAAGAACGAAGATGGGACTACGTCGAGGAGGCATTATGGAGCAGTAGGATGACCGGGGGTACCTTCCAAAATTGGAAGGGGGTGGACTGGTCGCAAGGTGAAACGGCAGGCTGGAGGTTGACGATGGGTTTTGGACCGTTGGATCATGCGATCCAATGTTCCAGGTGTCGGCGCAGATGTACGTCGTAGATCAGATCCTTAGGATCTGATCGAAGGGTTGGGAGGTGCGCGGAGAGGGATGGTCTAGATGGAAGTAGGCTTCCATCTAACAGTGGAAAATGAAAGGGTGATGTGGAAGGTGAGTAGCCAATGGATCAAACTGAGATCTACGGCTAAGGTGGAGGTAGAAAGGAGCGGATGAGATCGGGGGATGGGGGAGATCCAACGGTGGGAGAAAAAGCGGAGACATGGCAAGCGGAGAGGCATTGGATGGTCTGTGATCTGGCGGATGTGGTGAAGGTGGAAACGAGCAGATGGAATCAGATCTGGGGCAGGATCCAAGGGCTGGAAGCAAAGCGGCGATGGACGAGGAGATGGAGGAGATCTGACGACCCAGGGGAGCGTCGGGTGGCGGAAGGGGAGACAGGCCACGTGGAGGCCCAGAGGGCGCCACGTGGCCCAATCAGAAAATTCAGAGAATAAATACAAAGATAAATATGGAATAAATAGTTAGAGGTAAAATTAGGAAAAAAGTCAAAACATGGAAGTTGCTCGTCTCGACGAGATCTACAAGTTTCATGTTAGACAAACAGCCAAAAGAGGTCATTTATACAAAAAATATTTTTGAGGGTATTTTTAGAGGGCTAAAGATACCAGTTTTTTGGTTTTGAGATGTTTATATATTTTTTAGCCTTTTTAAGGTTAGTGAATTATAAACAAAAAATCTACCCAATTTTTAGGGGTTTCTATGATAAATAAATACAAAGAAAATAAAGGGAATTAAAAAACAATTAAATAAGGTTAATTATACACAATATATTACAGGGTAAAAATAAAGAATTAACGGAGATTTTTATTGGTTTGATTAAGTCGGGGGTTTAATAGGTGATTTTTAGCATGATGAATACGAGATTCATCGGCAAGGGATTATATGCAAATTCAATATGTCGATAGGGTACGCCAACAAAAACCCCCAATCGTGGCTTGCTTCGGGATGTGGCTCGAGTGACGGTATAGGCTCGTGATAAAGGGTTGGATGTAGAGCCTCATATTTGCTTCGGGTCAACCGAGGCTGCAGGATTTGATCTGATATTAGGGAGCTTATGGATTGTAGAATCGAGGTAATCGTATGGTACATGTACATCGTGCTGGGCTGCACCGTCTGTAATGTGGCGCAAGAGTGGCGCTTCGATGATGGAGCTCTTCCTCTTCCTAGCTTTTATGATCGTCCTGACGATTGGAAAACCTTCCGTGATGCCTCGCGGATGTGACAGCTCATCAGAGGATTAATGAAGATGGCTTGGATGATGGTGCAATGAGTGATTGTCAGAGAAGAAGTCGGAGCTTAGAGATAATCACCATTCTCCGATCAATGGAGTATTTTGGACCCCATAAGGGTTAGCAAAGAAGTCAAAGCGAATGGAATGGATATGGGAGTAAAGTGGAGGCTCAATCAAAGGCAAAGAAGAAGAGCCCTAATGGGTTCCTTGTCTTTGCAAAACAAGGAAAGAATCAAATGGGATCTAGTTTTGGAGGAAGGGAAAATGATCAAGAGAATGTGTACGAAGATGGCTGATGGATCGTGAAGATGGAAATGTGCTCAAATAATGGATATGATGTGTATGTTGCTGATAAAACGGAGAAGATGAACAAAAGGTGAAACAGAGAATACCTAGAAGATTAAGATGAACAAATGATGAAGTATCTGGCCTGGGATTGAAGCTCTGAAGAGTTATAGGTCCTCACTTCATGTACTCGACCTAAGTATGAAGCTAAAGCAACCTTCAATGGTGGTTGCGACGCGGCTCGGCACCACATATCACGTCGAAGAAGAACTCCTTCTTCGCTCTCAAACATTCAACCTAGTCATTACTTAGAAGAGGGATAGGGCTCGGAGACACCTCACACAAGGGATGGTGATCTGAAATGGAAGTCGGAAGAGGATTTTGTTCACCCTACAAGCAATTAATGGAGGTGGTTTCAACCACCTCCAGATAGCTTATGTGAGGGAGATGGAAGGTACATAGCAATTAGTGAAGATGGCCGATGAGAGGGCTTCACAATTGTGCCATACCCGAGGGGAGAGAACAAGTGAAACGACATGGAGAATAGGTTCAAACCATTCCGACAAACAGACACAACCTCTGGAGGAGCAACCTCCATAGGTTGATGATAGCCCAGAGCAGTTGGATCATCAGGTCCAACGATCCATGATGGGGCATATGCAGGCTTACCTAGGCTGCTCAATCAAAAAATCATGCGGTACGCAAAAGAGCAGAGCTGCTTTGATCATGGTTGCCTGATCAAATGATCTGACAACCTAAAAGAGAGGTGGGGATCAATAAAGAGTTGATTCACGCAACGAAAGGAGATTGGGCCATGTGGCCCAATCACAAAATTAGAAAATAAATAAATCAGTACAAAATTAAAAGGAAATTACGAATAAGGTCAAATGAAAAAATTATTCAACATGAAAGTTGTCGATCTTTATGAGATCTGCAACTTTTATGTAGAACTCAAAGCAAAAGTACTCCATATAGACATAATATTATTTTTTGCAAGTATTCTTAAGGTATTAAAAATATGTAAATTTATTTCTTTGTTATTTTTCGGCATTTATATATAATGAAAATTACGCAATATAATATGTACAATATTAGCCTAATTTTATTGGATTTCAATAATAAGAAACACATAAAATAAATAGACTACACATACAAATAATATGTATTTATAAGCAATAATTAACCTTAATTTTTTTACAATGTGTTAAATGTTAATTGTAATTGATTAGTTATTAAATGAATTAATAAGTTCAAGATATATGGATAAATAATAGAAATAAATATGATGAATGTAGAATTCATCACCAAGTATAGGGGAGAGGACCCTGTTCGATATATTTCTTTGGTTCCTTCAGTTCATTTTATACCTCTGTCTTCAATTTCCCCTTTCTACACTTGGGCTATTTAAAGCCTAAGTAGTGGGGGTGTCTGTTTCGGTTCTTATGCAATTTTCTCTGCTATACTTAGTATGAGTTGTTTTCTTCATTTCACTGTGTGCCATAAGGATATAACACAAGCTAAGTATATGATGTGTGTGTGTGTATTTCATATATAATGCATCCATAGCTTGTACTTTAAAAGTGTTTTGATATTACATAATGGGCTAGTGGTATGAGAAATTGAAACAGATTTGCAAAAAATGATTTTGTTAAATGTTTTGAAACCCTTACATCTATGTGACATGAATTATAAAAAATAATTTGTAAAAAGGGGTCCAATCCGCTTTCAATGTGGTTTTGTAAAAAGTTGTGTATATACTTGAAAATTTATTTGACATTGTTTGAAAGAAATCGATAAATAATAATAATAATAACAATAACAACAAGCTAATAATAAAAATATGTATATATTAACTAATAAGTGGTTTTATCCCTGACACCTTTACATCACACAAGGCTTGTGCAGTTTAGGATACCTGATTTACAGTGACACTTAACTCAAAGTTTGACCATTATTGTTCATTAGGTCTTAGAACTTAAAAACTTAAACATCGTAGTTTGAAATATATACATGTTATATTGCATGTAGAATCTTTATTCTTAAAAGAATATGACCAACACTGCACATGCATGATTTTATAATCATTGTAATGAGTCAATGTTTTACTTGAGGGGAGAGGTTTGAGTTAGGACCTGATTTTATGATGCTTTAGGATGGGATAAGATTGAGGGTTACGTCAGGAAACCTGGGTGTCTCCCTGATCGCCCTAGGCCTGCAACTATCAGACGTTGACATGAATTTTTCTTCTAATTCCAGCACTCGCCACATTGAACAAATTGCCTCACCCATTTTGTGAAATTTCTTCCTCGATCTTCACTCTTCCACGCCAGACCGAATCATTGACCAATATTGCATCGATCTTCATGGAAACCCCAATTCTTTTTAGCATCTTTGCCACTGTTATAAAATGAACTCCCGAGCCTTGATTCAAATTTTAATCCCTCTTGACTCACTTTCGACCCTTGGATCGAAGCTTGGAGAGACCCTTTGTGACAAGAAAAGGTCCCCATCGAGCCACAACAAGGAGGAAGGAAGTTTGTGGCATCCATTTTATCTTGAAAAGCAGAAAATGTAGTTCGCTGGAGCTCTAGCTCTGACATCTTCTCACTATGATTTCGACTGTTAACCGTCCGCCTGACCACCTCCACACCTCGACCACTTCATCTTCCTTCGCCCCAATCCATTTTTACCTCGGATCTTGCTCGGATCTGAGAGATCAATGCTCCTCCTCAAAGCATCTTTGCCATGATGCATCGCCGCCATACTTCACTCCAAATCAGCATAGGAACCTTCATTTTTCCGTATGTGAGCTAATTGTGTACGTACTGGAGCTTGTAGACCCAGTTTGGGTCATTTTTTGTCCAATGAAGGCATTACATGTGTTTTGACTCTTCATCACCTCAAGGACCCCACTGATGGATCATGTACATCTTTGAGCACGCTCGCCATTACGGAGGAGATTCAGCTCTATTTTGAGCATGCAATGAGCCTCCCAGACGGCTAAAGATGAGAGCTTCATCAGATCGAAGCAACACCACTCAGGTACTATTCTCTATTCGTCCTTGCTACTTCATTACCGTCCGATCAGAAGAGGGTGCCAGATTGAGCAGTTATCGTTGGATGAGGACATCAAACATCGTCGGATCCGTCCGTGAGATCTAATCTCAATCGTCCAACCACGAACCAATAGGCGTCCATCGCTTAGGTTATCTGTATGGCGCATCGTTCACCATCCATCAATGCACGGGAGTGGATAATTATCGTAGTACCCCTCTTGCCTTTTTGTATTTATTTCTTATCTTTTAATCTTTCATTACTTTTACATATTTCTCTAATATTTACTCTAAGGACCCTTGACTTTCTATTATTTGCACTCTAGTCATGTCCACGTCACCTAACGTGTATGTGTGTGTGAGGGGGCACGAATTTAGCATAGATACCCTTGCGATTTTGTGCATTTATATTTGGTTTACGAACTTTAAATATCGATTGTATTACTTTTGATAGATTTGCATATTGGGTCGTGTTCTTCTATATAGTTGCATTTGTATCCATATTACTGTGGATAATGTTTAAAATATGGAAATATTTCATATATGCCCCTAGATTTGTTTAAATTGTTAATAAATGCTCTGATACTTCATAAAAATTGCAACTAGGTCCATGTCTTGTATATTTCATTTTATCTTTGTATTTTATTTTTAAAAATAGCATTTTACATCTGAAAATTTTAGGAAAATTATCTTAAGTGCCTGGAATCATATTATATAACATGTATTTTTTTTAAGGTAATTAAAACTACTCTCTTATTTATAAAAATACAAAAACATTGCATTTCACCCTATTTAGCATTGAAAAAAATCTAAAAAAATACAAAATATTTTGAAAACTTCCAAAAAAATCCAATATGTTTATTTAGTTGTATTTGACTTTTTGGTAAATATTTTTGTAAAATGTTAATTCAAAATCCTAAAATTTGAAAAACTCAGAAACCTTATAAAAATTATAAAAATTCGTAGAAAAAATAAAAACAATATTTTCGAAGTTTCTATGATATCTTTAGATTATCTAGTATTCATAAAATTGAATTTGGGGGCTCAATCTAAATTGATAGATGTTTATTAAGTCCATTTCAATCTCATGTATTTTCTATTTTATTTATTTCTTTATTTAATACCCATAAAAATCTTCAAAAAGTATCAAAAATTCACAAAAAAATAAAGAAAGTTTTAAAAACCCAAAAACATTTTATTTTTTGAAATTTTGAGTTTATTTATTGTATTTGAAAAAAAATCTTATATATTTCATTTATATATATGTTATTTATCACCTACATTAGTCTTATATTTTATTCTCTAAGTTAAAAGGTAAAAATTTGCATAATCAAAAACATAAAAAATATAAAAAAATAAAAGCCACAAAAACATCTAAAATCTAAAAAAAACACAAAAATTACCTAAGTTGTCTACTCATTTTTGTTGTTCAACCACATGTGCTCCTTTATGGTTCGACCCCAACTGCTTGCATATTGTACTTATTCTTTGCAGGATATAATAAATTTTTAGCTCACCTACATTTATTGGCTTAATTATTGTTGTGGGTTAATTGTTGATTGATTCGAGTTGTTGGTGTTGAGAACTGAGAGAGGTGTCGATATAGCGATATTCGGATCTGACTTGTCGGACACCGCGGACCCTCCAAGACTGGATGCTAGGTACCTCGACAAAATGATTTCCTTCATTCGGGGAGCAACCAAATGGGACGAGCATAACTGTTGATAAATCCATGATTTATCATCATTGTTATTTATTATTATCCCTCTTAATTAAATAAATCAATAATGTTCTTTGTAATTAACTAACATTAATATCTAACACTATGTATATAATTTAATCCTAACTGTTGTTTACCTAGTAGCGTGACTTTATTTATTGTGTTTTCTTTATATTAAAAATCCCATAAAAGTTAATTTAATTTTGTACATGTTTGTTTTGATATTGTTTATAAATTAAAAATACAAAAAATGCTAACAAAAGAAATTAAAATACATATTTATATTAACTTAAAAATGCTTGCAAAAATATTTTCTTTATATATATGACGTATTTTCTTTTTGTGTTTTACATAAAAGTTATAGATCTTGAAAAGATCTACCACTCTCATGTTAGATTTTTTTGATTTGACACATGTAAATATGTTATTTTGATTTGTCTTTATTTTCTTCATTTCTTTTTTTCTCATTGTTCCATGTGGTTCTCTCTGGAGATGCCATGTGACCCGACCCATTACTGTTACCCGCATTCATCCTCTACCATCGTCTGTTTGGCTCCATTTGAGTTGCACTCTCCTGCTCTTTCCCAGCCATCTGTTGAGATCATCAAATCTCATGAGAACCCTTTACCTATGATGCTCACTCAACCGTTGGATCCCCATATCCAATGGTCCTCCGCGTTCGTCGACCTCCGCCCCCTCACTCTCCATACATTAAATCGCCAACCACCAGTTTTCTCCATTTTCTCCCATTCACCTCACACCTCCTCTCCGACAACTGACACTCCCACGTCAAAGACCTAACCGCCCTCATCCACGTCATGACCCTAATTCCCATTTCCATCCAATCTTCAATCGAAGAGGAACAATTGAACTTCAATGAAAACTACATGAAAACCGATCCTTCAAATACTCCACTTCTAATCGATTTTGACCCTTTATGCCATTCCATAAAAAAAAACTCTCCTAATCTTAGCTCCCCTTGAGTGATAGAGATAGATGGAGCTTGAGCATGACGACAAAGAGCAGAACTCGGGCGTGATCCTTGGTTTCCCGACCAAGTTACAACCTAGATCGAGAGGATGTTCGAGCTCGACCTTCGTCAAGGTCTTGAGAGACGATCGGGAGTTCCAAGCTCCACTCCCAGATGCTTGATTCATCCATCGTAGTTCATCTTCTTCTCCACGTAAAAATTCCTCTGCCTTTTCTCATGATTTCTTGTATTTTATCTACATCATACACATGCCTTCTTTATAATTTCACAACATCTACATATTAGCTTATTATCAGTCATCCTCATCGACATCATTGATCTTCATCTTATGTTCTCCATAATCCCATTCTCTTTGATCCTTCCTTCTCCTCGCAAAGGAGAAGAACTCATTTTAGGGCTCCACTCATGTCACATCCGCAGCCCACATTTCGCCCTTTTTTACTCACAAACACCCTAAGTTGCTTTGGCTATTTGTGCTTATGTTTTAGGTGCCCCAAAGACTCTTGATTAGTCAGAATTTAGAGTCCCTCTCGATCTCGATTTTCGACTCTAGTTAAGCTTCATCGAACGGGCACTCAAGGCATCGATTGGGTGTTCTCCGTTCACCAGCATCCCCGTCGATCAGTAACAAAGGTGTCCGGACCATCACACGCAGCTGAGAAGCACGGAGAGCCCACTCTGGAGCTCCTCTACTTCACCGCTTCGTGCAGAGGAGGAAGATAAGTACGATCCACAACTGCCATCATATTAGATCACTATGATCTAACCTACGATTGAGATCCACTTTCGAGACATTATTTCCAGACCAGATTGTTTTGGGGTTATTTGAGCCTCGCCCGAAGCATGAGGATGCGCCACCTATCTTGTACTTGTCATGCACCCCAAGCATATCCACCGCATGGTCCGCCTCACGTGAGTTGACTTTTTGCAGCGCCTGGATCCGCATTATGCAGAATTACATTTCAGTCCTACACGTACGATACACGTGTCGGCTGGAGAATTTCCAAGATATGCACATGCTCTTTAGTTAATTTTGATTTTAGCCCCCCACACAGGAATTTTTGCACATATTTCCTTGACGACTTTTGTAATTACATTTCAGTACTATTTTAGACCTTTTTATTATAATTTTTTAAGTTTTCTTGCAATTATACCCCTGATCTAGTTCTATAATATATGTAGCATCTATTGTCCATACTAGATGAAATTGGTCTTGTTTTAATGATCTTTTCATGCTCTTTAATGTTATGAAATTAATTCTCTGATATGCTTTGTTTACGATGAATTAAAAATCAGAGAAGTATGTCAGACTTAAACCTGTATTAATTGCGCCCAAATTCGCATGTTGAGTTAAATTAATGCATCATTGAGCCCTGACTTCCTTCAATTTCTTTTCAATCGGGAATCTTGCATGAATTATTTCGAATACTAATCCCTGATTTTCTATTGTAACATGGTGCTAAAGTGTTTTCACTTATAATTTGCCTTGATTAATAGATGTCTTGATTAAAATGGACTAGTTGGATCTTCAAACTTAATTCATTTGGATAGTTTGCGCATAATAAATTTCATATTTAAATCAAGTGATCATGAGCATTAAATGTGAGTGTGTCTTGTTTGTGTTTTGCATTGTGATGTGCATGCATTAGCATTTTGTTGCATGTAATCTATATGCATTGAAAAAACCATAAATATCATGCATGCATTTTGTTATTAAGCGACACCTGACCTAGATTTCACCTTATAGTAGCTTAATTAATATATTAGGTCTTGATTAGACAGACTCGTCAGTTGTGTCCATGAGTTCAATCCTGGACTTATCCGAGAAATTTTAGTCAAGCCATTCCTCGCAGAGATCTTACGCTCAGTTCTGATACCTCATTAAGCGATCATACTACAACACGACCACATTAACCTAGCCATTTAGGTGTTTATCAGATAGCGCAGTTTCCGGAGGCATGGTTTGATTAGTTTATTTAGTTGTGTTTAGATATTAGATTAAATGAAATTTGGTGTATTTAAGTTAAGTTCATTGTGTTGTTTTTTTTATTGTTTTAGCTGACTTTGTACCATATTGTCTTCACTATTCTCATATGTATTAGTTAATGGTCTCTTGAGAAATATAATCCCATGGTGTTTTGACATGGCTCGCAGAGCAGATTGGATTGAAGTGACACGGAGACTCGAGCTGGGAGCTTGAGTTGATAAGAGTTAAGGCAACTACAAGAGAACGTGATTTTTAGCTAATTAGTATATTTATTGTATTTGTATTGTAATTATTTGTTTTAATAGTGGTAGGTAATTGCATTTTTATCGGCTCTTATTTGAAAGCTCGCACGTGTAAAAAAGACTTGAACTTTCGTTATTCTTTTAATTGTGGTGTATCGAGACTTGTTTCACTCTCACTGAGAGTGGAGCTCAACTTGAATGGTGATAATTAGGAGCAGGCACACGAATAGAATTAGGCTCAAACGTGTATGTGTCCCTCGTAATTTAGGCCATACTTGCCTCTTAAGATTCACATCGTCTTCAAATTTACTAATGAGACGCACTCAAACAAGTACAACTTAGCCCAAATTGAAGTTTGATCTTTCATGCTAATAGTACCAAGTTTATATGCGATTTTATGACTTGCATGCATGTAATTTAATATTCACAAATTCAGTCTTACATCTCACATGGAGAGTATTGGGAGGCGACGTAAGTATAACTTCTTCTTAGCATGCATCATTGATTTCACGCTTGCATTTTGATTTTTGATTCCTCCCTTAAATTTATAGCTTATAGCCTAAAAAGGAATCAGGATTGAACATCAGGCATGTACTTTTATGCTCACATTAATTCAAAGCAACAATAAAACTATAAAATTGAGACTGAATTGAGCAAGTCGACCTAAATGAACTTGGAATAAAAATCACTCTTGTATTACGGGTGCATAAAGCCCTCATTGGACACTTGTACTTACACCCAGATAGAGTGGGTGAGGATGTAGCCCCTAAGGTTGGAGCCCAAATCCCTAGACTCCCTCCAAGTCTCCATTTTCGACTCTCGTAGATTTGGGATCTGCAAGGGCTTGCCTTCGATCTTAGAAATATGTTTCAATTGTGTAAGCCCGGTAGCCTCCTTAGAGGTGTGATACTGAAACTAGCATCGGAAGATCACCTGTTGGGAATTATCAGGAGCATCGTTGGGTATAAGGTGATTCCTTGTGTGTAATGCTTTGAAAGATTGTTCTACCACCAACTAAAATCAACAATATAATTCGATCAAACTCTTACGTCCTTCATTGTGTTTGAATTGTGTAAGTTGACTCTACATATTTGATACACCGTAGTGCATAGACCTCCTTGCTTATCATGTTCATATCGATCCTTTTGATATCAAAAATGGATAATTGGAGAGATATTTGTTCGGACTTTGCGAACCTATTGGTGACCTCTCCAAATATCACGCCTTCTAAGGTCTGTGGAACTTTACTTCATGGGCCTACCTGAACTCATGACCCTTTAGAGTCTAGGTTCACTCACACTTCCTTCTCTTACCGTGAACCTCTCTTTTCTAATGAAGGACTTCAAGAGGGTTCAATTGAGATGCCTCCCAAAAGAAAAAAAAATGATGATGGGGAGCAGCATGAGGATCCATTGCAGCTGATACGTGCTAGATTACAGCATTTGAGCAGTAGAATGCCCTTTTTAGAGCTCAGATGGGTCAGTTGAATGTGAGAGTTGATGCACCTATGGATGCAGCGTACAACCCGGGATAGTTTAGAGTGCAAAATTACTTGAGTTTGGCCCAACCATAGAAATAATATGGGTTGAAGCTACAGTTTCTGAACTTGTTGCCGCATTTCAATAGGAATGCCCGCGAAGAACCCTATGCATTTCTAAGGGATTTTGATCTCGTTTGTGCTAACCTTAGGAACCCCATGATTAGTCAAGATATATCTTAGTTATATATATTAGAACATTTTTTTATTTCCAGCTTTTTATTCCATTTTTAGATATAGAATATATCTTAATATATATAATATATTAAGATAATGGGATCCCCGTATCCATGTATATTTCTTAATATTCTAAGAAACTTATGAATTAGGTTAGAGATTAAGATGGAATAGTTGATCTTCGGTTATTTTGGATTGGTTGAAATTCATACAAATGGATGTAGTGAAAAATAGAATTAGAGTACGGTTTACATATACAAAATATATGATATAAATGTACCACTATACAACTGTATACTTGGATGGTATGGTAGAAAGATTTACATAGTATTTATAGTATATCCAATTTATACTTTATTATTAATTATTATATTCTGTTATATTGAATTATAATATAATAATTAAATATAGTAGAATATAATAATATTAAAATAACTATAATATGATAATTTTAAGATACACTTTTATATTAGTTCTTTTTATCATACTACCTTATATAGTGTTTATTTTGAGTAGCTTTATCAAGATCATAAGAGAATTGTGCAAAGGCTTCTAACTTCGTGAATTGAGATAATTCCAACTTTAATTTGTCAGCTACTTATTTCATGGCTTTAATTTTAGCGGTGAATCCTACTCAAGATACATAAATACAAAGATTAATAGCATGTTGTATTCCAACGTTGTATCGACATATAGGAATAGTTGTTCGTCTGTAATAGAAATAACATTAGTAGAAATATAAGCTGAAACATCTTCGGATTGAGTTCCAACCATTGGTTGGAAACTTATTAGATACTTAATTATATATGTCCCAAAAATATGAAAAAAAATAAAAATCTGGAATCTTTTCTTTGTGATGATAATGTCAATATCAAGTCGGCTCATTTGTCTTTCTTTATATTGTTATTAGCCTCTTGAGTCTTCTTTTCCCCATCTATATGTTATTTGTTTGTGTAGTTTTTTTGCATAAGTAAATTCTACTATTTGTTTATTATTTTATTATTGATAGGAACTCTCTTGTTGAGACCCTGTGAATCAATCAAAACTTCTGATTCGTACTATAACCCTGACGATTTAACAAAGTTAAAAATTAAGCTCAAAGATTCTACGAGAAAGGGATGAACAACTAGGATATAGCAACAACGAGCGAACTACTAGAATATAGTTGGTAGGGAGAATGAGTAAAACTAATGATTCAGGCTGTCTTAGGAAGTTGTAGACCGACACTCGTCGTAGACAAAAAAGAACAGTTTTAACGAATTGGGTAATTCTGTCTGGTTAGCCACTTGAACCTCGCTATCTAGATTAGATGGAGGAAGTGGGTGAAGAAAGACTCCGAGTCAAAGGGACAAATTCACATGGATGGAATAAAGAGGCCGGAGGTGGGATTTCTTTTGAGGGAATGGCTTGGCCAAGTGAAAGTCCCAAGGAAGAGGGAGGGAAAAGAATCATAGTAGGAGAAAGGATCGTATGGGGAATTACCATACCCCCTACGGCTCCCTCTCTTTGCTCTTCTCCGCCTCTTCTTTTCCCCTTCCGCCTTTCTGGTGTTATTCCTCTCCCTAATTTTATATGGAATGCCTCATAAGTAGGGCTCTCCGGTTCAAAAGGAGATGAGAGGATGTTCGACTTTCCCACCGCCTCCTCACAACTCTCTAAGCTGCCGTCCAACTCACAGCTCAAACTGCCCAATCCACAACAACCCTGGGAATCTTTACTCGACTGACTGATAATCAATGCCCGTGAATTAGTCACTTCAACGATCTTCGATGGCTATACGGGTATTCAAATAAAATACAAATGAGATGGATGCTTGTTGTCCTAACCATTCTTGTTAACCCCGACACCGATGAGGAAAGAGGGTAATTTAGAACAAAGTGTTCATGTTGTTGATTCATGGGTCTAGTTCTTATGCCCCTATGTCCCCTATTGGTATTAGTTAAGTGTGAGTGTCCCACAATACAAAACCCATATGTGTAACCACAATACTAAAATCGACAATTGAAGCTTCTGAGATAATTATATTAGGCTCACAACCCTACCATTTTCCTTAGAGGATAAGTCAGACTACCGCTTGAAGAACTTAGGTGTAATAGTGACCACCTACAACCGCTTTAAGGACCCGTTTCTAAAGAAGTTCTACCTTTGAGTATATCTAATCAGGTTGGATACACATAACGAGTTTTTCCCATTTGTTCAATGCACCATTTTGAGATACTTGGGAAAGATTCAAGGACATGTTGCAAAAGTGTCCATGTCATGGTATGAAGGATACCATTCCCATTCAATCTATTTACAACAATCTCAACCATGAGGTGAAAGGTTTAATGAATGCTTCCTGTGGAGGCAACTACACTTCACGAGGAGTGGATACTGCCTAGAAGGTATTCGAGAAGATGGATGAGACAAGCCACTCACAGATCGCCATCAGGGCATACGTAAAGTCCCCTTTTTCATGACAATATAGAGGAGAGGGGAAGAAGGTTGTAGTCAATCTCACCGAGGACTTGATTCCGTGTATGGGGATCATTGCTGATAAGCTAACACTAGTTGAGCAGATCGACAAGAGGATGGATGAGCGTGAAAGTCTATCCAAGCTTTCGAAGATGGAGGAGCTGGATGAGAAGGCGTCCAAGATGAAGATACCTACCACGACTGTATCTACTACTCTCGTTTATCGATTACACCATATACAGGAGCAACCGATGTTAAGGCCACCCTAGCCGAAAGTAGAGGACCACTCCTTTACTCAATATTACCAGTAGCATCCACCATCAGTTGAGCTAGCTATGGAGGAGCCTCCTTAGGTGTGGGAGGTTAACGGTGTTTGGTACACCCAGGAAATATGGGGGTCGTCAGTCTTATCAACGTCCCTTGATATTCTACAACACCTCATTTACCTTGACATCTCTTCCTACACAGCCTATCCTTGTTTCATACCACCCCCAACATCAATAGAGGCAGCAAAAATACATACGCCAGCCGATGTATTAGCCAAGCAAGTAGGGCCCACACTACCAGCATCACCTGCGATAGCATCAATAGTATCACGGATGCTAGGGTCAATCTTCACATTATTCTTCATCCAGTTAACAATCCTCTTCGTCAGGACCTACAGATTTCCAACGGTAAATTCTCGAGGAGATTTGTTCCTACAGGAACGAATTAGATGACATATGGGTTGACATCGACCGCCTTTCCCGTTGGCAAGATGAGTAGTCTACACCTTCGACCTCCATCCCTACCTAGGTTTAGGCTAACACCAGTAGCATGAACAAGACACAGTAACAATAGTAGTTTGGTCAGGTATACTTCTCAAACTGACTTAGATCTGAGCATGAGAGTCGTTCATGCCATGATGCTAGTCATATGTCACCTAGGAGCGAAAGGACCATAACAGTACTTAATTGGGTAATGGATATTGAGAGGGTTGCCTCTAAGCCTCTACATGAGGAGACTTCAGGGGACGAGGAGGAGGGGCATCACACATAACAACCCATTCATCATAAGTTGAGGACATCTACTTAGGGTAGAGAGAGGATGAAGAGGACATGAGCATAACACCAGGATGGAGATGATTTTGAGTATATGGAGGACCTTGTACCTTTAGTTGAGGAGGATATACTAGCAACATTTATCCCCCAACCTGTAGTAGACAACCATAGTTGTAATTCCAAGTTGCATTTAAAAGATTCATGTATGAAGAACCATGTTTATATGAATGCAAAGAATGATATTTCGGTTTATGATTCATATTCTTCATCTTCTATTTCTCTTCCTTCAATCCCTTTCCCACATTCTCTAATGGTTGGAAAGCGCATCACTGAGAAGATTCAAAAAGATGACCAAGAAATGACACGAATCTACAAGGATAATATCATGGTTAAGGTGTCATTTGGTGAGTACGTGGATAGCCATTCTACATTTCAGAAGTTCCTTAAGGTGTGATGCACACATACTAGGGTAGTAGGAAGATACCAAACGATTATGTAAAGACTCGTGTCTTATCAGTAAACGCTACTTAGTGCTTCAAGAATCAACAACTTTCGAGGAAGAAGAGGGATATGGGTGCACATTACGTGGAGAATCATATTAATGACATTGTGTTCGCACACACTTTCCTCGATAATGGTTCTTCGATCAACCTTCTAACCTTTTCTCTATGTGAGAAATTAGAGTTTGGACCACGTCGCAGATCAAGAGCATTACTCCAATTCGTGGACAAGTCGACGAAGAACGCTAAGGAAGAAGTGAAGAATGCCGTTATCTCGATTGAGAGACAAGACTACAAGGTGTACTTCACAGTCCTTATTATGAAAATCCCTAATCATTGGAAAGAGTCTTATATAATTCTTGGGCATCCATTCCTTAGGACCGTCGGTTATTCATTTGATTATCAGACGGGAATGATGAAGTTCTGATCTCCAGGCGGAGAAGTGGAACTTGAGATGAAGTAAACAAAGTGGTAGCGATCTAACTCCGAGACTAGCACAGATTATTATTCTTCAGAAGCATATATTGCAAAGTGATTAACACGGTTGGATTATGGAGACATACCCTAGCAGGACTGAGCGAGACCATCTCATATAGTGAGGAAAGTGTGCACGATGCAGTATGCAAGTATTTCAAGACTTCTTGGGAGATGCATCCCCCTCTTCCCTTGATGGCTCAGAGGTCTCTTCGGGCCTGTCAGTTCCATCTCCTTTGGAATGATCAGAGGGTGTAGATGACGAGTCAAATGCGGCTTTCGCCGAACTACCATGTTTCTTTGGCAACTTATGAATCTACAATTCATCACTCTTAAAGTTGAAAATAGAGTCTTATTCCCGAGTAATTAGTTGCATATTTCTCCTTATCCTGCATAATTAGCATTCATACCTGCATGCATAATATCTGCATTTTAGCATTCATGTTTGCATTAAATAAGAAGCCCAACTCACTTGTAATTATTCACCTATTTATCTGTATTTTATGCTCACTCCAAAGTCAATAAAACATTTGCATACTGTGTATATTACTAATTAATAATACAAGAAAAAGGCCAAAATTTCTAACTTGTAAAATTACCCAATAAAACCCCAAACCTAGTTGGAGACCTCTGACCTTAGAATGCAAATATCTACCTCATACAACCTCCGATCTAGGTCTACTCACTTTTAGAATAATACATATTCAGAGACCTTCAAAATGAGACCAATTTCATTTAAATTGGAGCTCGTATGCAAAACTGGGGTTTTGGGGTCCCTTTGTACATTATATGTATATATATATATATATTTGTACCCTAGTATTTTTGTATTTTATTTCACCTCATCTCCATTTTTGATCAACATGAAACTTGTAGATCTCATCGATATCTACAACTTTCATGTTTTGAGTTTTCCCAAATTTGGCTATCTTCTCTCTCCTATTCCTTATTTTCTTTCAGCCATTCAGATTAGGCCACGTGGCGCCCTCTGGTTGCGCCATGTGGCCCGCTCATAAAGCGCCAGGCGCCCCTCCTTCTCCATCGTCCGATCCCTTCTTCTCTCTCTCTCTTGATCTGAGCCATACATTCGACAGCTTATCTCCACCCTCCGATCTTCTCCAGATCGCTTCTCCTCCATCCGTTAGCGCCTCGCCCTCAACACGCCACGTGTTGAGTTGTGAGCCCTCCGATCTTCTCCAGGAGCCTTCATCCTCACCGCATATTCCCGCACTATCCCTAACCCTTTGATCAGAACCTCTAGATCTCATCCCATCCGTCCCTCAGCGCCTTCACCTGCGCCCACCACGTGTCGCTTCCTTAGCCCTTCGATCTCACCACTCCGATCAAATCCAGACCCTCCTCTCGCGCCCTTCTCATGGCCGTCAGATCACTCAATCCAACGGTCCAGAGACCGTCGTCTACCTCGGGTGGCATCTCTAGTGTACGTCGCCCACCTCGCACGCACGATGCCCCTTTCTATTTTCTCCATCACTACGGGCACCATCTCCACCCTCTAGCACCCCCACCTTGTAGCCCATGACTCCCTTATCCTCGCCAGCTACCACAACCTCCATGAAGACTGTCATCGTCGCTCCACGACCTCCACGAAACCTCACCCTCCGTCACCTGCACCCTCACCTCCTTCCTATAAATGTCCTGCCTCCGGCCACCTTCGACACTATCCGCCACCACGAGAGGTACCTCCGAGCTCTTAGCTCTCCATTTGTGACAGAAATAGGGGGCGAAATCGAGCGAAGACGATCGACTTCCTCCGGCGAGAACCACAGCTTCTCCTCACCGTGTAGCAGCTTCCCCAATGAGATGCTTGAGCTCAGGCCCTCTACCAACCCTTGAGCGACGACCGGAAGCCTCCTCCGAGCTTCCAATCCCCAGGTAGACACCTCCGATCTTCCTCTTCTTTCCCTTCGTTTTTTCTTGCAATTTCTCCGCCTCCTTCGATCACTCCCTCTCTCGCCTGACTATCCGCTGAGCTTCACCTCGAAGCTCTGATCTTCGTGATCTATTTCATTCATCCCGACGACGCATAGCACCACTTCTGACAACTAGCTCTGCCGCCACAGCGGAGGACCACCATCACCCACCTCTCGCTCAACCCCAGGCCTCACTCGCACAGGCACACATTCCCATGAGCACGAGCCCCTGATTTTGGGTATGATTTAACCTTGCAAGAACTTGATCTTCACTGATCGGACGTCTCGTCGGACCTTCCTCGAGCTTCATCTTCGTTGGATTCCAGACCAGCCCAGCTTCATCCAAGACCCTCGAACGCTCTGCCACGCCTCCACGACCATTACGAGCTGCACAGGAGCCTCCAACAACCTTCATCAACCACGTGCGAAGGCGACGGAGCAAGGAGCTCGATGCCGGAGCCCAGCCAAGTCCGCCGCAAGAGGTGGCGGACCAGAGAAGATGACAAGCAGCCACCGTCGGATCGTCTCGATCCGACGGCCCTTGCCACGCCACGTCGCCTCAAGCACGTGGTCGTTAGATCACTCAGATCGAGTGGTATGTGTTGCGCCATGTAGCTGTTACCCCCGAGCTCCAGACCCCGTTGGATCCATCTCGATCCAACGACAAATAGTCAGCCACATCGACAACATCGACACTGTTAGATCATTGCGATCTAACGATCCTCAGTGCGCCACGCTAGCAGCTCCAGCAGCCGTTGGATACTTGCTCAGCCAACGGTTCACATCGCGCCACATCGCCTCCGAGCCTCTTCCCCGACCCTAGGCTTGGAGCTCCCGAAGCACTCCCGAAGCTGATCCAAGCCTTCAAGGCTTCCCGAGCCTCCGCTCGAGCCTCGAAGGCATTCGAGCCTAGTTCCTCACGTGCTCCCCACGTGAGGGGCTGGGTATTTTGCACAGAGACCCTCAGAAGTTATGGAAATTACATCTTGGTCCCTATCAGGCGAGTCACGTGAGGCGGCGTGACTTTGTGGGAAATTTGCATCCACCTCCCCTGCATTCTAGGTAATTGCATTTAAGTCCCTGTTAGCACGTTTTATTTCAGTAATTTTATTTTCTGTAATTGCAATTTGGTCCATGTCTTTGCACGCATATTTAGGTGTCCATTTGGCATTATTTTCAATTCCAAAAATCGCATGATGTAGCTTATCTTGTCCTCTATATTATGTGACACGTGTTTCAATTTTGTGACATCCTTAGAATTTAATATCACTAATTTGGTGAAATTTTCCATATTTTGCCCAATCTGTTCCTTTTATATAATATTAAATTCCTTGTTGCTCCAAAAATCACCATAAAATTACATTAGACTTAGGATAATTATTCTACCTTGTGCCCAAAAAGCATTGCATTTGCATGCATCATGAGGCCTGAATAAATTAATTAGTGATTTCCTTAATTGATTTTTAATAGGTCCAATTCACATAGAATTTTAGGTTTATTAATTTTCCTAGATTCATCATACTTAGATCTATCTAGGGTAATTTCTATATCTAGAAATAATATGTTTTGGTATTTATTAATATTAATTTTGTAAAAATTACCTTGCATTCATATTTCATTCGCAGTAAATTCATAAAGTGTCAGAAAAATCCAAAAAATAGAGTAGCTTAGTTTCATTTCATGTCATCTTCTGGCCAAGTTTTATACTTTTTGGACTTCATTTGACCACATTTTTGAATTAACTTGTAAAAACTGTCCTGAAATTGCATTTGGTTGTCCTTTATCGCATAAAATTTGCTAAAAATACCAAAAATACTCCTCTTAAGATCTGACCACCAAATTCTCTTAAAATTTGCCTATGGAGACAACTGCCTCCCTGAGTTCGACCTTGGGCTTGCCCAAGTAAAATAAATCTGTCGCTCCTAATTAACTAAACATTAACTAAAAGTGGTATTTTTGACATAGCTTAGATTACCCAACTGCAACGAACTTAAAATTTAATTTGACCATTAATTTGATCGAATTAACACGGGTGGTCTCACACTCGTCAAAATGGCATCGTTGCCAGGGAAGCACGGCTTATGTTCATTTATAGAGAATTTGAGTGTTTGATTTTCCATCCTCGGGTAGGCTGATTCCCGACTTTCTTGTTAATATTTTTCTGTCCTTTATTTTTGAGTATTTTGTGTCTTCCTTTATCTGACCTCAATTTATTTTTTTGCGAGGAACACGAGGAGTCAAAGGCGCTTCGAGGAACTTGCATTTGAATATTTCGAGTGATTATGAGGACTTGTATTTTTTATTATTTTTGCATTCTTTCCAGCGGTTCCCGTTTGGGTTCTCGTGTGTGTAGAAATAGTGGAAACGTGTCCCCTTGTGTTGTGTGGATTGCTTTTTAGATTAGGCTTGCACTAGCGGCTCCTCGAGCCACTTTAGGACTTGCTTGTGCTCGTAATATTATAGGACCACAAATCACACATAAAAGACGCACTTAGACCGCAAAAATAGTCAAATTTAATTTGTGCTTCACTTGTTAATAGAACTGCTTGTCTTGAAGCGGATTTTATCATCTGCATTTGCATGTAGTGTAAAGTTTTCAATTCTGTTCTGCTTCCTGCATAAAAGTGAAGAGATCACTGTAAGTCTCCTCAACTTGGCATATCATCATTGATTTATCGTGCATCGGCTTTTCTCGACTCCTTTCTCTTGGTTTTTCAAACTTAGGTTAAAAGGAAACTGGGACTGGACGATAGGCGTGCCGTGTGGTTGGACCTAATCAGTGATAACCTAACTTAAAATCGAGACTGCTAAATAAAATTAACCAAAAAAATCAATAAAATCGGAAATTCTGCTTGCGGGAAATTAACCCCGACCTTGTTTCAGGCTGAGTGAGGGTACTAGAGTGTATGAGCACCCTAGGGCAGAGCCAAAAATCTCTGCTTTCCATATCGCGTACCCCGATCCGAGCAAATATCAACGGCCGAGCTTTGGGTTCAACTGACCAGCGCCAAGTAGCCTCCACCTACTCCCATAGGTAGATAGGGGCGAAATTGTGGTGCACCGCGACAAGTTGCTAGTAGCCTTCGCATGCTCTGGCAGGTAGATAGGGGCGAAGTTAGAGCCTTGTCAGCCTCTGCCTACTCTGTAGGAAGATAAGGGCAGGTCCTTGAACTTTTGGCCGGGGATAGGAGCAAAGAAAGGAAGGGCGTTGGTATCTAAGGCGACATGTTAAACCGAGGAGACGCATCTGGCTTGTAGCTGACTCCCCTCTAGGCCACGTAATCTTTGCTATTTTTCTGATAAATTCACACTTAAAATCAACCAGATTAATCAGACTCGGTTTCGAGTCCTTCACCGTGTTGAGTGTGAAAATACAGGGTTTGGATTCAATTGCTTGCTTCAGGTAGGAGTAAAATCCTATCTTCTACTTAGAACTCCTGAATCTTCTTCTCCCCATCTAAGATGACCGACTGGGGGGATATTGACTCCCGATTCGCCAATCTTTCTTTGAGCCCCCCACGAAGCTCATCTTTACATGCCCAAGCGCAACTTGGACCAACCAGAGCTCATGACCCTCTTGAGTTCTGGATTCCTCAAACCCAGGGTGGTTATTCTCAAACCAACCATTTCTCTCCTCTGATCTCACCGAGGAAGACCATCGTCTCGGTAAGAATCCCTTCCTTGATATGTCCTCAAACCAAGACCATCTTCTTTACCCAGGACAAGAGGACATAATGCCGAAGAAAAATCCTGACGAGGAGGAACACAGAAAGGACCCAATGATTCAAGTCTTAGCCCGGCTAGCTAGAGCCAAACTGCTAAATGCAGAATTAACAGCTAGTCTGGGACAGGTGATCGGCGCTGAAGGAACTAACCGACCGATGGTAGACGCCTATAATCCCGCGGAGAATGAAATACATAGCTGGCTAGTGCCTGAGGCCCCCCCTGAAGCATTTGAGATGAAGCCCCACTTCATGAGCTTGCTGCCAAAGTTCAACGGAAACGCCAATGAAGAGCCATATGCCTTCCTTAGAGACTTTGAG
The DNA here is from genome assembly GCA_037367405.1 of Ottelia alismoides. Classification (NCBI taxonomy): domain Eukaryota; kingdom Viridiplantae; phylum Streptophyta; class Magnoliopsida; order Alismatales; family Hydrocharitaceae; genus Ottelia; species Ottelia alismoides. The sequence continues at coordinate 74,104 of JAZKJV010001486.1, forward strand.
CTGGTTTGCAACAACCTTAGTCACCCTAGGATTGGGCAAGATTACATCAGGCTGAAGGCCACCCCGTTTGCCTTAGGAGATAAAGCTGCACATTAGTTGAAGAATCTCGGGGTAAGATGTACTACATGGATGCAGTTCAAGGACCTATTCTTGAAAAAGTTCTACCCACTGAGTAGGACTAACCAGATGAGAATCAAGATTGTTAGTTTCTCCCAAGGACCCAATGAACCATTCCATGAAGTCTGGGATAGATTTAATGATTTAACTCAGAAATGCTCGTGTCACAACATTACAAAAGCGATCTTAGTCCAGGCCTTGTTCTGTGGCATGACCCCGGAGATGCAGGGGTTAGTGAGTGCCGCCTGTGGAGGAAGCTATCTGAACAAAAATGAAGACGTTGTATGGAAGATCCTAGAGCAGATGACGGAAACAGGCAGATCTCAGGCCACCAGGGCCTATCAGTTGTCTCCTTCAAGCCTATCCAATGAGACAACCCGGAGGACTGTAGTGGATCTGACAGACGACCTCATCCCCAGCATGGGGATAATAGCAGACAAATTAACCATGGTTAAGCAAATTCACAAGAGGGTCACTGACCTTGAGGCACTCTCGCGATTGCTGAAGCAAGTGGAGGAACTTACTGAGAAGGTAGCCAAGATACATCTACCTGCCCCTTCTGCACCACCTGTACCGGTACACCGAGCTCATCTTGTACAGGAACAGGTACCAGGGCCTCAGAGTAGCTGGGTAAAAGAGCAGACATACACTCAGTAGGACCAGCACGCACCCCCACAAGTGGAGACAGGATACGAGGAGCCTCCACAGGTGTTCGAGATCAACGAGTTGTGGTACAGCCAAGACCCCATCGGCAGACAGTCGGTGATAGGGAATGGTCAGCCCCATCGACCTTCCCAAGCTTACCAAGAAACCAGCTCCATTTCCGCATCGCGCTTCGTACAATCCCAGCCTAGACAAGGGTACCAGCCTCAGCAGCACCAGCAGCAACAACGCAAATTCCACTCGGACCAGCAGGGCCCTCCACCTTCCCATCAGCAACAGCAGTACAGGCATGGCCAGCAGGGCCAGTACAGGAACTCGTCCTCGAACCAGCACCAACCAGCCCAGCCTACCGGTGGATTGAAGTCCCTCACCTTGGCGATCCATACCCTGACTAATAGGGTCCAACAGATTCAGAATGACTATCTGGATATGAGAACCGATTTAAATCGTGTCTCCCGTACCCAGGACCAGCAGATGGCACCAAAGACCCCAATTCCCGCTCAGGTTCAGGCCAATCTGAATAGCTTGAATCATGGCCAGAACCGACCATGAGATCAGGTATACTATTCAGATAACTCTTTATCTGAACATAAGATCCTCTCGTATGATAATGTAAATCATATGTCCCTCAGGAGCAGAAGGACCGTGATCATACCTGATCGGGCACGAGCACCGGAGGAAGAAGCCGCCAAGTCTCTACCTGAGGAGAACTTGGAGGCAAAGGAGCAGCAACACCACCACCATCGGCAGAAGAAGAGGACTTCTAAGTCCTCAAAGAAGCAGGAGAACCGTACTAGCAGTGAATCCAACGAGACCAATGAAAAGCCCGTACCTCCATCTGAGGAGGATGTCCCAGCAGTCGCGGAAAATGCATCACCGGTTTTGCAGAAGAAATTTTCTTTTCGTTATAGTCAGAGTCAGAGCCAGAGTCAGTCTCAAAGTCCGAGTCATGTACAGAACTCAGTTCCAATTTTAAATGAATACCTTTCAGTTTCAGAATCTGAGTTGGCATCAATAATCCCTTTCCCCGTAGCTCTTAAGGGTGGAAAGAAGAAAATCAGAAAAATACAAAAAAATGACCCTGAGATGGCAGAGTTTTGCAATAAACACATCAAGGTCACAATCCCTTTTGACAAGTTCGTGGAGATGACACCTGTATTTCAGAAATACCTTAAGGTGAGATGCACACCTACTAGGGCTAGCAGGAAGACCGAAAGCCGTGTTGAGAATCACGTTCTGTCAGAAGCCACTACTTAGGCAATAAAGAACTCGTTTCTGAGGAAACGAAGAGACATGGGTGCACATTATGTGGTGAGTCATGTCAATGACACTGCATTTGCGCGCACTCTCCTTGACAACGGATCCTCAATTAACTTAATGCCTACAACCCTCTATGAGCGGCTTAATCTCGGACCTCTTAGGAAATCTAGAGCACTACTTTAGTTTGTAGATAAATCAACCAAGAGGTCATAAGGAGAATTGAGGAACATTGTCATCAAAGTCGAGGGTCAGGAGTACATGGTGGACTTTACCGTCCTTGATATGGAGAACCCTCGTAATTGGAGAGATTCCCATATCATATTAGGAAGGCCCTTCCTCAGAACAGCAGGGGCCTTATGTGATTATAAGATTGGGAAAATCGAGTTCCAAACTCCAAGCGGAGATGAGGAACTTGAGATGAAACAGACCGGATTCAGAATCCAGCATCGAGTACTCTTCATCTGAAGTAGATTGCATTCATATAGACACCGTTGGACCATGGAGACAGAACCCAACTAGCACCAATGAGTCCCTCTCCTCCGGAGAAGATATTGTGCATGAGTCAGTTTGCGAGATCCTCAGAAATGAGTACAGCACAAAATATGCATCCCCCTACATCTTCGATGACTTAGAGGCCCAGCGGAGCCTGTCAGCCCTTCCCTCTTTAGGACAATCAGAAGATGAGGATGACGAGTCGGACGTGGCTTTTGCCGATTGCTTGGAGACCTTTGATGATCTGACTCCAGAGCCGAATGACTTGATGGCATCAATTTCAAAGACAGATCCAGCCACTACCAGCACAGGGCCAGATTCGATTGAGCATGATTTCCTTGATGATCAAACATTACATGAGCTCAAACCTTTACCCACAACACTCAAGTATGCCTTCCTTGCGGGAAAAGAGAAGAAGTATCCGGTCATCATCAGCTCGCGATTAACCGAAGAGCTGGAATCTCGCTTGCTAGAGATCCTGGAGAAAAATCGCAAGGCGATAGGCTGGAGCATCTCTGATCTCCACGGGATAAATCCCGCTCTGTGTTCGCACCATATCTACTTGGAGAATGAGGCTAAAACCTCTCGTAAATTCCAACGTATGTTGAATCCAAATTTACGAGAGGTAGTGAAGAAGGAGATAGAGAAATGGTGCGACGCGGGTTTTATTTATCCCATCTCCGACTCCAAATGGGTATCCCCAATCCATGTTGTCACAAATAAGCTGGGAATTTAGACGACCACCAATGAAGATGGAGAGGAGACCGTGACACGAGTACCCACGTCGTGGCGCGTCTTTGTGGATTACAGACGCCTGAATGTTGCGACGAAGAAGGATCATTTCCCCCTACCATTCATTGATCAGATCTTAGAGAGATTAGCGGGGAAAGAATTCTTCTGCTTCTTGGATGGGTTCTCGGGCTACAATCAAGTTGCCATAGCTCCGAAGGACCAGGAAAAGACCACGTTTACATGCCCCTTCGGTACCTATGCTTTCAGGCGCATGTTCTTTGGGTTATGCAATGTTCCTAATACTTTTCAAAGGTGCATGATTGCTGTATTCGCCAAAATGGTCGGTGAATTTCTGGAAGTCTTCATGGACGACTTCTCGGTCCACGGCGATTCATTCGATTCTTGCCTTAGGAATCTGGACCGAGTCCTCAAACGATGTTGTGAGGTCAATCTGGTGATCTCCTAGGAGAAAAGTCACTTCATGGTGACGGAGGGCATTGTGTTGGGACATGTCATCTCCAAAAGAGGAATGGAAGTTGACCCTGCCAAGGTGTACATAATCAGGCGACTCCATCCACCAACCAACATTGAACAGTTGTGGTCTTTTCTCGGGCATGTTGGATTTTATCGAAGATTTATCAAGGATTTCTCTAAGATTGCCTGACCGCTAACTGAGCTTTTAGGCAAGGACATGGAGTTTATTGTGGATCACAAATGTCTCGAGGCCTTTAAGTTCAAGGAATGATCATGGACGCCCCGATCCTACAAGCCCCAGATTGGTCTCTGCCTTTTGAGATCATGACGGACGCCTCAGACTTTGATGTTGGGGCTATGTTAGGACAGAGGAGGGATGGCGTCCCGTTCACCATACACTACGCAAGCAAAGTGCTTGATACGGCTCAGCGTAACTATACATCTACGAAAAAGGAGATGCTTGTGGTAGTGTTCGCCTTGGACAAATTCACATCTCACTTAATCATATCTAAGGTAATTGTGTTCGCTGACCACACAACACTACGTTACTTAATGGAAAAGAAGGACGCGAAGGCGCGTCTTCTTAGGTGGATTCTACTTATCCAGGAGTTTAATTTGGACATTCACGATAAACCTGGAAAGAAGAACGTGGTAGTTGATCACCTCTCCTATCTCAAGGATCTTAATGCTTCTGAGGATTCACCAATTCGAGACTCCTTCCCTGACGAGTTGATTTTTGTTGTCGACTCACTCCCATGGTACGCCAATATCGTGAACTATCTTGTCTCCAAGAAGGTTCCCGAAGATTGACCCAAGAGCCACATTGACCGACTGAAGTCGGATTCTAGACATTACCACTGGGAGGATCCGATCCTTTTCTTTGAAGGACCAAATTGTGTCTGGAGATGGTGTATCCCTCAGGAGGAGTATCAGAGTGTCTTTTCTTTATGCCACAGTCTGGAGGCAGGAGGACACCACTCCTGGAAGAGGACCGCATGGAAGGTACTTCAGTGTGGCTTATACTGGCCGACTCTGTTTCGCGATGCCATCACCTTTGCGAAGTCGTGCCCAGTATGCTAGAGAATGGGAGGAATTGTTTGTTCCAAGGATGAGATGCAGATGCAGCCTGTCATCATTTGTGGTGTCTTTGACGCATGGGGCATCGACTTCATGGGCCCATTCCCTATTAGCCATGGATTCGAATATATCCTCCTTGCGGTAGACTATCTGTCCAGGTGGGTGGAGGCTATCCCAACCCGAGCCGCAGACAGTAGGACTGTCTGTAAATTCATTAGAGATCATATCATCTCTAGGTTCAGGATCCCCAAAATGTTGATATCAGATGGGGGTAGCCACTTTGTAAACAGAGATGTGAAGAAGCTCTTGAAGGATTACGCCATCGAACACCGTGTCGCTAGTCCTTACCACCCACAGACCAATGGTATGGTTGAGGTGTCAAATAGGGAGGTGAAAACCATATTGCAGAAGCTTGTCCGTCCAGACAGGAAGGACTGATCTCAGATCTTGGATCAAGTCCTATGGGCTTATAGGACAGCTTACAAGACATCGTTAGGAATCTCCCCATTCAGGATGGTATTCGGGAGGCCGTGCCATTTACCTGCAGAATTAGTGCACAAATCAGAATGGGCAATCAAGAAGGTCAACTGGAACACACACCTAGGGCAGAAGCAGAGAGACATGGATCTGAATGAGCTTGTGGAAGTCAGAAACCAAGCATACGACAACATTTTGGTGTACAAGGACAAAGTCAAGCATTGGCATGATAGATATATCAGACGAAAGACCTTTGTTCCTGGACAGAAGGTATGGTTGTTCAATGCAAGGCTGAAGGTTTTCCAAGGCAAGCTGAAATCCAAGTAGACGGGCCCATTCATTGTCCGTGCGACGCATGATAGTGGATGTGTTGAAATCTCAGATATCACAGATGATGCACCGACATTCTTAGTAAATGGACAACTGTTGAAGCACTTCGTCGAACCTAATGAACAATTAATCCATGTTGAGGAGATTGTATTCATGCGCGAGACAGATTCAGCAGATACACATAGAGCCACGCATGAGACCTTGCATCAGTGAACTCTCACCATCAACAGCATCTGGAAAGATTCAGACCGCGATCCTTGTATATACCCATCACTCATGTACATTCTTCCCCTCCCTCCCGTGACTCTAATCACTCGCCCCAACTTCATATATTTTCATCTACGACTATACTTAGGATGACCAGATCCTGAGTATAGGGGGGGAGTCACCTAAGTCCATTTACTGTACATCCTCCATATCACATCGGTCCTTATACCACTTCCATCCTATACGTAGGCTGACCTGAGCCTAAGTACAGGGGGGACCGATGCCCATCTCGTGTATGTATTCATCCACTTTCTCCCTTGACCTCGTCCGCCCCATTTTTGATCTTCTTCTACACTTAGGCTGCCAGAGCCTAAGTATAGGGGGGTAAGACAACTTCTATACATTTTTGCTCTTTTGGCTCTCCTAAGCTTAGCACGAGCTATGTCTTCTTCCTCGCTTATCGTGCTCTGAGGACATAGCACACGCTAAGTATAGGGGGCGTGTATATATTACATATATACTTTACCCATAGCTCGTACTTTCACGTATTTTTGTATATACCACGCAATAACTACGGGATGGGTAAAAGTGGAGAATTTTTTTTGTAAAATACATGTATAATTGTATATTGTATAACGCTTGTATAATCTTATAATACTTATAAAACACTTGCAAATTGTTGAAAAAAATGGAAAAATCAAAATCAAAGGCTTCTTATTTACTCTTGCACATCATCTCCGCATATTAAAAGAAAGAAAGAAAAAGAGTCTTGCATTTCATTCATCTACATAGCATGTTATCTACATCCCGTCTGCATATCTTGTATATGCAAGGTAAAAAGCTAGTGGGTTCTGAACCAAGTTATGAGTAGATGTTGAGGAAGGACTTGATTTGACCTTAATCCACCTAATTTCAGAGGAACCTTATAGGAACAGGAGTTAAGATTTCTCAGGTCAAGTGACTTAATTCTTTGAGTCCGCAAGTCTATGTTCACATGTCATCTTGATTAGTCTAAGTAGAATATCTCATGCACACGCATAATTCTTTTAGATAATGACCTAACTTGGACAAGCACAATGCACATAGCTCTTCATTGATGAGGTGGTGGGTGGAAACATCTGTCCTCCTCTAGGGAGGGTAGTGCATCTCAACCTAGTTTGTTGATGTTGACATCTAAGGATGAGATGCTGTGGGATGCAATAATGCTTCAAAAGAGGGATAGTCTACTTGCTCAAGAGGAAAAACTCCTGATGTACATGCTGTACCTCGTATATAGTTCAAAAAAAAGAAGAAATATGCAAGAACTCCAAAAAAATAGACAGGCCAGCTAGAAAATAAAATACCTATCGGAGTATGTATATAAACAAGAAGTCTGCAGCTGGATGGTTTGGCTACACTGGCTATCGTCCATTCTTTTCTCCACCCCCTCCTCTTGAGCCGGTCGCACTTGAACTTAGAAAGGAATACCCCGCTCCTCGAGAAAAGAGTCACTGGACCGGAGAATTAGAGTTACCATGTTAGAGGAGGCTGGTTCTGAGCCATTTCTGATGTGGAGAGCTATTTTACACTTACACAGTACAAGTGAGAATGATAGTCATCAGAAATTTGCGTCTGAGGATTTGTTCTGACCTGACTATTGAGGAGTCTTGAATAGACGACTTGTGGAACTTGAAGTTTGTTAAGTCTTAAGTTCAGATCCCAATAAGGTTCTGCCACACAATTAATCCAAAGGTCGAGTCAAGCTCCATTTTCAACTTTTGTTCATGACCTTGGTATGGAACCCAATCTCATTTCACTCTTGCATTACATTTTTAGTTGCCCAGGGACGAGCAAGGTTTAAGTATAGGCGGTTGATGAATCTGTAATTCATCGCTCTTATAGTTGAAAATAGAGTCCTGTTCCCGAGTAATTAGCTGCATATTTCTCCTTATCCTGCATATTTAGCAATCATACATGCATGCATTATATCATCATTTTAGGATTCATGTTTGCATTAATAAGAAGCCCAATTCACTTGTATTTATTCACCTATTTATCTGTATTTTATACTCACTCCAAAGTCAATAAAACCATCCGTATACTGTGTATATTACTAACTAATAATACAAGAAAAAGGCCAAAATTTCTAACTTGTAAAATTACCCAATAAAACCCCAAACCTAGTTGGAGACCTCAGACCTTAGAATGCAAATATATACCTCATACAACCTCCGATCTAGGTCTACTCACTTTTAGAATAATACATGTTCAGAGACTTCAAAATGAGACCAATTTCATTTAAATCGGAGCTCGTATGCAAAACTTGGGTTTTGGGGCCCCTTTGTACATTATATGTATATATGTTTGTACCCTTGTATTTTTGTATTTTGTTTCACCTCATCTCCGTTTTTAGTCAAAAATGAAACTTGTAGATCTCATCGAGATCTACAACTTTCATGTTTTGAGTTTTCCCAAATTCGGCCATCTTCTCTCTCTTATTCCTCATTTTTTTCGGCCATTCAGATCATGCCACGTGGCGCCCTCTGGTCGCGCCACGTGACCCGCTCATAAAGCACCACACGCCCCTCCTTCTCTGCCTTCCGATCCCTTCCTCTCTCTCTCTTGATCTGAGCCATCCATTCACGCAGCTTATCTCCACCCTCCGATCTTCTCCAGATCGCATCTCCTCCATCCGTTAGCGCCTCACCCTCAGCTCGCCACGTGTTGAGTTGTGAGCCCTCCGATCTTCTCCAGGAGCCTACATCCTCACCGCACATTCCCGCACTATCCCTGACCCTTCGATCAGATCCTCCAGATCTCATCCCATGCGTCCCTCAGCACCTTCACCTGCGCCCACCCCATGTCGCCTCCTTAGCCCTTCGATCTCACCACTCCGATCAAATCCAGACCCTCCTCTCGCGCCCTTCTCCTGGCCGTTGGATCACTCGATCCAATGGCCCAGAGACCTCTACCTCGGGCTGCATCTCTCGTGCACGTCGCCCACCTCGCGCACACGTTGCCCCCTTTCTATTTTATCCATCACTACGGGCACCATCTCCACCCTCCAGCACCCCCACCTCAAAGCCCATGACTCCCTTATCCTCGCCAGCTACCACATCCTCAATGAAGACCATCATCGTCGCTCCACGACCTCCACGAAACCTCGCCCTCCGTCACCTGCACCCTCACCTCCTTCCTATAAATGTCCTGCCTCCGGCCACCTTCGACACTATCCGCCACCACTAGAGGTACCCCTGAGTTCTTAGCTCTCCATTTGTGATAGAAATAGGGGGAGAAATCGAGCGAAGATGATCGACTTCCTCCGACGAGATCCACGGCTTCTCCTCGCCGTGTAGCAGCTTCCCCGACGAGCTGCTTGAGCTCGGGCCTTCTACCGACCCTCGAGCGACGATCGGAAGCCTCCTCTGAGCTTCCAATCCCCAGGTAGACACCTCCGATCTTCCTCTTCTTTCCCTTCATTTTTTTCGCAATTTCTCCGCCTCCTCCGATCATCCCGCTCTCGCCTGACTATCCGTCGAGCTTCACCTCGAAGCTCTGATCTTCGTGATCTATTTCATTCACCCCGACGACACATAGCACCACTTCCGACCACTAACTCTGCCGCCACGGTGGAGGACCGCCATCTCCCACCTCTCGCTCAACCCCATGCCTCACTCGCACATGCATACACTCCCACGAAAACGAGCCCCTGTTTTTAGGTATCATTTAACCCTGCAGGAACTTTATCTTCACTGATCGGACGTCTCGCCAGACCTTCCTCGAGCTTCATCGTCGTTGGCTTCCAGACCACCCCAGCTTCATCCAAGACCCCCGGATGCTCTGCCACGCCTCCACGACCATTACGAGTTGCACATGAGCCTCCAACAACCTTTATCGACCACGGGCGAAGGCAGCGGAGCAAGGAGCTCTACGGCGGAGACCCGCCAAGTCTGCCGCAGGAGGCGGCGGACGGAAGAAGACGACAAGCAGCCACCGTTGGATCATCTCGATCCGACGGCCCTCGCCATGACACGTCGCCTCGAGCCCATGGCCGTTAGATCACTCAGATCGAGCAGCCTGTGTTGTGCCACGTAGATGTTACCCCCGAGCTCCAAACCCTGTTGGATCCATCTCGATCTAACGACCAATAGTAAGCCACGTCGACAACATCGACACTGTTGGATCATTGCGATCTGACGATCCTCAGTGTGTCACGCTTGCAGCTCCAGCAACCAATGGATACTTGCTCAGCCAACGGTTCACATCACGCTACGTCTCCGCCTCCGAGCCTCTTCCCCGACCCTAGGCTCGGAGCTCCTGAAGCACTCCCGAAGCTGATCCAAGCCTTCCAGGCTTCCCGAGCCTTGAAGGCGTCCGAGCATAGTTCCTCACATGCTCCCCACGTGAGGGGCTGGGTATTTTGCATAGAGACCCTTGAAAGTTGTGGAAATTACATCTTGGTCCCTACCAGGCGAGTCATGCGAGGTGTGCGTGACTTTGTGGGAAATTTGCATCCGTCTTCCCTGCATTCTAGGTAATTGCATTTAAGTTCTTGTCAGCACGTTTTATATCAGTAATTTTATTTTCTGTAATTGCAATTTGGTCCCTGTCTTTGCACGCATATTTACGTATCCATTTGGCATTATTTTTCAATTCCAAAAATTGCATGATGTAACTTATCTTTTCCTCTATCTTATGTGACACGTGTTTCAATTTTCTGACATCCTTGGAATTTAATTTGGTGAAATTTTCCATATTTTGCCCACTGTGTGCCTTTTAATTAATATTAAATTCCTTGTTGCTCCAAAAATCACCATAAAATCACATTAGACTTAGGATAATTTATTCTACCTTGTGCCCAAAAATCATTGCATTTAAACGTACCAAGAGGCCTGAATAAATTAATTAGTGATTTCCTTAATTGATTTCTATTAGGTCCAATTCACATAGAATTTTAGGTTTATTAATTTTCCTGGATTTGTCATACTTAGATTTATCTAGGGTAATTTCTATATCTAGAAATAACGTGTTTTGGTATTTATTAAAATTAATTTTGTAAAAATCACCTTACATTCATATTTCATTCGCAGTAAATTCATAAAGTGACAGAAAAATCCAAAAAAATAGTGTAGCTTAATTTCATTGCATGTCATCTTCTGGCCAAGTTTCATAATTTTGGACTTCACTTGACCACATTTTTGAATTAACTTGTAAAAACTGGCTTGAAATTGCATTTGGTTGTCCTTTATCGCATAAAATTTGCTAAAAATACCAAAAATACTCCTCTGAAGATCTGACCTCCAAATTCCCTTAAAATTTACCTAAGGAGCCAAATGCCTCCCTGAGTTCGACCTTGGGCTTGCCCAAGTAAAATAAATCTATCGCTCCTAATTAACTAAACATTAATTAAAAGTGGTATTTTTGACATAGCTTAGATTACCCAACTGCAACGAACTTAAAATTTAATTTAACCATTAATTTGATCGAATTACAAGGGTGGTCTCACGCTCGTCATCAACCTGACTCCGTACACAATAGAGTTGGTGGTGAGTACAATGCAATTAGATCCACCTTCATGCAACATGAAACCAGATTCAAATGCGGTTCAACCCGACTTGATTGATGATATAACACTGCTACAGCTGGAGCTACTACCTCCTACACTCAAGTATGCCTTTCGTGCTGGACCCAAAGATAGATTCCCTATCATCATTAGTTCTAAGTTGGCCGTAGAACATGAGTATATGCTTTTAGATGTTTTGGAGAAGAACCACAATGCTATAGGATGGACTATGTTTGATCTCATGGGGATTAACCTTACTCTCTGTTCACACCACATCTATGTTGAGGAGAATGTGAGACCTTCTCATGAGTTTCAGACAAGACTAAATCCTAATCTACATGAATTAGTGAAGAAAGATATTGAGAAGTGGTGTGGAGCATGATTCATATACTCCATGTCATACTCCAAGTGAGTGGTCCCACTTCAGGTTGTACCGAATAAGTCAAGAATTCAGATGGTCACTAATGAGGAGGGGGTAGAGATCGCGACATATATACCCACGTCATGGTGCATCTGTGTCGATTACAAATGCATGAATGTCGTGATCAAGAAAGTTCACTTTCCCTCGCCTTTCATTGGTCATATTTTATAGAGGTTAGTAGGGAAAGAGTTCTTATATTTACTTGATGGGTACTTAGGTTACAATCATATACCCATCACCCCTAAGGAGCAGGAAAAGACCACATTCGCATGTACATTCGGCACTTACGTGTTCAGGCACATGCCATTTGAGCCTTGCATGCCCTGGGCACATTTCAGCAGTGCACGATCGTTGTATTTACCAAGAGGGTGGGATATTTCCTCGATGTCTTCATGGACGACTTCTCGGTCCATGTTGATTCATTTGATGCATGTTTAGCACACTTGGACCGAGTTCTTTGAAGGTGTAGGCGGGTTAATCTGTACTCTTCTGGAAGAAGAGTCACTTAATGGTTACAGAGGGTATCGTGTTGGGACATGTCATCTCCAAGAAAGGAATGTAGATTGACCTTGCCAAGGTGGATGTGATCAAGAAACTTGATCCACCGACCAATGTGAAGTCAGTAAGGTCATTCTTAGGGCATGTTAGATTTTATTGAAGATTCATTCAGTATTTTTCAAAGATTGTTCGACCACTGACTGAGCTCTTAGGAAAAGATACCGAGTTCATTTTAGATCGCAAGTGTCTTTAGGCATTTGAGCTCTTGAAAATAAATATTTATAACTCACCGATCCTACAAGCTCCTGACTAGTCTTTCCCTTTGAGATCATGATTGACGCGTTAGACTTTGTTATAGGAGTTGTGTTAGGTTAGAGATGAGAAGGGATTCCATTTGGTATTCACTACGCATGTAAAGTTTTAGATCTAGCACAAAAGAATTATGCAGTCACCGAAAAGGAAATGCTCGTAGTTGTTTGGGCCCTCGAGAAGTTTATATCACATGTTTTAGGCTCCAATGTGATGATATTAACTAATTATACATCTATAAGGTACTTGATGGAAAAGAAGGATGCGAAGGCACATCTTCTTAGGTGGATTTTGTTACTCCGGGAATTTGATTTAGAACTAAAGGATAAACCTGGAGTCAAGAATGTTGTGCCTAATCACCTTTCCCGATTGTAGTTGAAGGATTCTTCTGACATTGAGTAGATTAGAGAGATTTTTCCAGACGAGTCAAGTTTCGTTATTGACTCACTCCCATAGTATGGAAACATGGTGAACTATCTTATCCACAAGCAAGTTCCCCATGGTTAGACTAGGAGCAGTATTGATCGACTGAAGTTGTATTCGAGGAAATACCACTAGGAGGATCCATTCCTTTTCTTTGAAAGATCAAATTGTTTTTGGAGAAGGTGTATTCATGAGGAAGAATATCCGAGTATTCTCACATATTGTCATTCTCTTGAAGCCATAGGACACCACTTAGGAAAGAGAACAACGCACATGGTACTCCAATGTGGGTTGTACTGGTCGGCCATGTTTTGAGATGCTATTGATTTTTTACAGTCGTACATGTCTATTAGAGGATGGGAGGGATAGTTTGATACATATATGAGATGCCCATGCAACCGATTATTTATGTGATGTTTTTTATGCACGGACATATATTTCATGGGTCCCCTTCCCAAAAAGCAAGGACACGAGTATATCTTGTTGGCGGTCGATTACTTGTCTAGGTGGGTGGAGGCTATCCCAACTTGAGCCACAGAAACTGGACAGTCTGTAAGTTTGTGAAGGACCACATCATTGCTAGGTCTGGGGTCCTAAAAGTCTTGATTTCTGATGGGGGTAGACACTTTCTGAATAGAGAGATGGGATCATTAGCTATGGACTATGGATTTGAGCATAGAATTACTACTTCTTACCGCCCACAATCGAATGATATAGTAGAAGTGTCTAATAGAGAGATGAAGATTATTTTTCAGAAGTTGGTTCATCCAGATAGGAAAAACTAGTCCTAGGTGTTGGACCAAGTTCCATAGGACTACATGAAAGTCTATAAGACTCCACTCGGTACTTCACCTTTCAGGTTGATCTATGGCAAGAAATGGCATTTGCCCGCGGAGTTAATTCACAAATCATAGTGGACAATAAAACAAGTGAAATGGAGTTGTCACCTAGGGAAGCTTTGTCATGACTTGAACTTGAACAAGCTTGTGGAAAACCAAAATCGGGCGTATACAACAGTTTGATCTATAAAGACAAGGTTAAGAAGTGGCATGATCAACACATTAGGTGCAATAACTTTGTCCCAGGACAAAAATGTATGGTTATTTAACATTAAGTTGAAGATTTACATGGTAAACCTAAGTCTAAATGGATGGGTCCCTACATAGTGAAGGAAGTGCACAACAATGGAAGTATAGAGATAGCTAATCTCACATATGGTACACGCTCTTTCTTGGTCAATGGACATCTGTTGAAGCATTTCATCGAATCAAAAGAACCGTTAGTTCAAGTTGAGATGATAGATTTCATGCCGATCAAGTGCCTTGCAAATATTTCAAACTACTCAACATGAAGCCGCAACGCGAAGATTCAACATCCGAGAAGATTAGCATATTATTTCTTACTGACACTTGATTTATTCATTCTTTTAGAGTTTAGGTTCCCTCCTTTATTAATAATTACTCCTGAGTCCTGACCTAAGCTATTTTAAAGACTAAGTTATAGGAAACCTGACCTCTTTTCTGTAAATTCTCTTAGGTTTTTTGAGCCATCTACTCGGTCCCTTCTCTTTGTCATACTTTCTTTATGCTTAGGTTATTTTCAGCCTGAGTGTAGGGGGCCTAGCCCTTTTCTTATTGATGTTCTCTTCTATTCTTTAGTACCATGTTCCTTAGTGCTTCTGTCATACACTTAGTCTATTTAAAACCTAAGTATAGTGGGGTTGCACTTGTTTCTTTCCTCGTACTTTTCTTCCTCTTTTATGCTTGGTATGAGTTGTCTTTCATTTCTTTTTCTACCATGAGGATATAACACAAGCTAAGTATAGAGGGGTGTACGTACATATTCCATATATACTTCTTACGTAGCTAGTACTTTCACATGTTTTGCATATTATTAAGGGCTAAGAGTATGGAGATCTGAAAACGATTTTATAAAAATGGTTTGCAAACTATTTGGAATTTTTTTATCTATTTTACACAGTTTATATAAGAATCTGGAAAATTGTTTTGAAAGGGTAAAAATATTTGACACCTTATTTTGAATATACTTACATGAATTATTTGGAAAAAATATATAATAAAAACCACAAAGTTACTAACAAATAAGTTGGAAGTATCCCTGACACTTAGACATTCACATAAGACTTGTGAAGTTCAAAATACTTAGCTTAAGGGCCCCTTTGATTCAGAGTTAATCAACCTTATTCATTAGGGTCTATGACTCAATAATTCACACTTCCCTAGTTTGAAAGATATACTTGTTATATTGCATGTTTAATCTCTATCTTAAAGAATATGATCGGCACCTCACATGCATGATTGTAGTATGATGTAATGAGTTGAGGTTTCACTTGAGGAACTGGGATGAGTGATTTGAGTTTCAACCTGATTTTATCATTCTCGAGGATGGGATAAAATCATTGAAGTCTTCATGAATCCTGAGAGTCAACAACCTTAGCCAATATGAGAATACATCTTGTACGATTATCTTGATATTGACTAAATGAAAGGGTGAGATGAAATTAAAAAAATTATTGATTAGAGTGTGCCAATCTTGATCAAAGTAGTGGAGCTAGCCAAACAAACAAAAAAATTGTGTTGTACAAGCTCATTCACTACAAAGTCATATACAAAGAGCTTCTACCATAGACGAGCGCTCGCGATAATTTGAAAGTGTCCACTTGGACCGATCTCTTAGGCTTCTATGAGTTGGTTTAGCACGCCATAAAAGGGCTCTGCATCGTATAATGACACAAGTCTGTGTGTCGAAGGTATAATAGATATGCAAAATAGACACACCCCGATGCATTCGTAGAAAAGCAAGTACATATGACTCAACACTCTTTTGACAGACACACTGATCAACACCAAAAATATACAATTGTTGAGTTAAATAAGGCACTCATCTGAGAAATTGCCAAACGACTAGGTTAATATGGCCATGTTGTAGTACGAGCACTTAACGAGGTATCAAAACCGAGCATAAGATCTATGCGAGGAGTGGCTCAGCTAAAATTTCTTGGATTATTTTGAATATTAATTTACTAGACACATGCATCGAGCCATAACTTGCTTCAATGTCATATAATTCAATCAGGAACCTTGCATGAATTATTTTGAATATTAATTTATGATTTTCTATTATAATAGGGTGCTTAAATGTGTTGACTTGTAATTTAGCTTGATTAATTAATGTCTTGATCAAAAGAGACTAATTAGATCTTGAAACTTCATTCATTTGGATAGTTGTGTATAATGAATTCTAGATTTAAATTAAGTGATCAAGAGCATTAATTATGAGTGTGTCTTGTTCGTGATTTGCATTGTGTTGTGCGTATATTAGCATTTTGATGCATGTAATCCAAATGAATTGAAAAATCCATAAAAACCATGCATGTATTTTATGTTGAGTATCACTTGACTTAGATTGCACCTTAGAGTAGCTTGATTACTATATTAGGTCCTGATTACATAGACTCATCAGATGTGTCCCTGAGTTTCACCCTGTACTTCCATGAAATTTTAGTTGAGCCACTTCTCATAGAGATCTTACGTTCGGTTCTGATACCTCATTAAGTGATCGTACTATACCATGACCACATTAACCTAGCTATTTAGAGGTTTATCAGATGAGTGTCTTATTTAACTCAACACATGTATATTTTTGGTGTTGATCAGTGTGTCTGTCAAGAGAGTGCTGAGTCATTTGCACTTGTTTGGGAGTGCACATGGGTGTGTCTCTTTTTATCATTTATTATAACCTTGTCACTCAAACTTGTATCACTATACGATGCAGAGACATGATTGTCCCTTCTGCCCTCCGTCATGGCACGAGCTATGTTTTCATTACGTCCAAGCAAATGGGACACCCCAGAAGGGACGATTGCGTGACTGTCTCATATGCGTATTTGAGACATGCATAATTTCAGAAGGGACGACACACAACCATCACATGTTATGGTCCAGGTTGTAGTATAAGAAAGAACATGCACCATCTGCGAAATGAGATATCTATACACTGGCATTTCTACGTTTTTCTCTCACTATATAAGGACTTGTCGTTTTGACTTAAATATGCAATGAAAGATCTTTAATTTTGCACTGAACAACCATACCTTTTGTCCTGATACAAAGTTCTTGCACATGATGTGCCAACCATGCCATTTCTTAACTTTGTCCGTGTAGACCATGTTGTTGTCATATGCTTTGTTCGGATCTATATTAGCTAATTTAGATCCAAGTCTCTACACAATTCCTAAGGTGGTAGTTCCAAACAATATTTTTGATTGCCCATTTATATTTGTGCACTAATTCAACATACAAATAACATGTCTTGCCATAAATCATATGAAATGGGAAGATATAGAGAGGAGTCTTGTAGGCCATCTTATAGTCCCGTTGAACTTGGTCCAAGTAACCAATTCTTCCTGTCGGGACGAACAAGCTTGTCCAGTATGCTTTTAACTTCCTTATTTGAAACCTTTGCCATGTCATTGGACGGTGGGTGGCAAGTACTAGTAACTCCATGATCAATCACACAGTATTTAGTCAAACTTTTAATTTCACGATTTATAAAGTGGCTACCTTCATCTGAAATAATAACATTTGGGACTCTGAAACCTAGAAATAATGCAATCTTTCACAAACTTACAAACAATCTTGTTATCTGGGAATCGAGTTGGGATAGCATCCACACATCTTGACAAATAATCAACCGCTAACAAAATCTGCTCATAT
This sequence comes from Ottelia alismoides, assembly GCA_037367405.1. Classification (NCBI taxonomy): domain Eukaryota; kingdom Viridiplantae; phylum Streptophyta; class Magnoliopsida; order Alismatales; family Hydrocharitaceae; genus Ottelia; species Ottelia alismoides. Next base: position 91,862 of record JAZKJV010001486.1, read on the forward strand.
CCATTACTGTTATTGAAGGGACCCATAAAATCAATACCTCGTACATCAAGAACATCACAAAATATTACAGGTTGCATGGGCGATTCATTTCTTGAACCACGTGTCCCTCTCATTCTTTAACAAATCGGGCACTACCTGACAAAATTATACGCATCTCAAAATAAGGTCGGCCAGTAGAATCCACATTGAAGCACTTTGTGAGCGGTTCGCTTTCTTGAGTGGTGTCTCCCTGTTTCCAAAGCATGACGATGGTTGAGGACATTTTAATATTTCTCCTAAGGAATACACCTTCTCCAGAAACAATTTGATCCTTTGAAGAAAAGGAACAGGTCGTCCCGATTGTACTTTCTCGATTCTGACTTTAGTTAGTGAATGTTGTTTCTAGTACAACATTAGGGAACTTGTTTGGAGACAAGAAAGTTCACCATGTTGGCATACTATGAAAGTTAGTCAATAACACGAATTGACTTGTCCGAGAAAGTCTCTCGAATAGGCTCGGGGAATACTTAAGCTCACGAAGAGATTAGTAATCAGCCAAAACATTATTGACTCCAATTTCATCGTTAATCTCCAAATCAAACTCCTAGAGTAATATAATCCACCTAAGAAGACGCATCTTCACATCCTTTTTATTAAGTACCGAATAATTGTGTCATCAGTGTAAATTGTCATCTTAGAACCCAAAAGATATGATCTGAACTTCTCTAAGGCATAAACTACTTCCAGCATTTCCTTTCCAGTCGTTGTATAATTTTTCTATGCAGTATCCAATACTTTACTCGTGTAGTGTACTGCAAATGATATCCCATCTTGTCTCTGTCATAATACATCTACTATCATAAATTTTAAAGCATCAATCGTGATTTCAAAAGGAAGATACCGGTCAGGAGCTTAAAGAATATGTAATTTATAATCTTCCTTTTTAAGAGCTCGAAGGCGTCTAGACACATGTGATGTACAACAAACTCAGTGTACTTTCTTAAGAGCTCAATTAGTGGTCAGACAATCTTTGAAAAGTCTTTAATAAATCTCCTATTAAATTCAACATGACCTAAAAAAAGAACGTACCAATTTCACGTTTGTTGATGGATCAAGATTCTTGATCACATCCACCTCCGCAGGGTCAACCTTCATTCCCTCTTTGAAGATGGCATACCCCAACACAATATGCTCATGTACCATGTAATGACTCTTTTCTTAGAAGAGCACCATATTAACCTCCATATATCTTTTAAGAATCCGGTCCAAATGTTCAATACAAGCATAAAAAATCCCCATGGATTGAGAAATCATCCATAAACATCTCAAGGAAATATCTCGCCATCTCAGCGAGATTAATAATCATGTGTCGTTGAAAAGTTCTTGAGACATTGCATAGCCCGAAAGGCATATGCTTGAATGGATGCGTGTTGAATGAACATGTAAAGGTGCTATTTTCTTGTCCTCATGAGCTATAGCTACATGATTGTAGCCTGAGAACCCGTCAAGGAAATAAAATAACTCTTTACCTGCTAATCTTTCCAAAATCTGATCAATAAAGGGCAAAGGAAAGTGATATTTCTTGGTTGTTACATTCAAGTGTCTGTAATCAACACATACATGCCATGATGTAGGCACTCGTGTCGCAATCTCTTCTCCCTCCTTATTAATGATCATATGAATTCTCGACTTCTTCGTGACTGCATGTAACATGACCACCCATTTGGAGTCTGAAATGAGATAGTTGAAACCTGCTCCACGTTATTTCTCACTTTCTTTCTTTACCGCTTACCTTATATTTTGGATCCAATCTCCTTTGAAATTTTTTGAGAAGGTCTAGCATTATTCTCAATATAGGTGTAGTGTGAATAGAGAGCAAGGTTAATTCATACAAGATATGGCACTCTCTAGCCTATTGACTAGTGCTTATTTTTTTAGGCTTTAAGTAACATAGACTCTTATTTTGCGGTCAACTTAGAGCTAATAGTGGTGGGATATATGTTCTCATGTTGTATAAGAAAAACGTACTTAAGTGTAGGAGGCGTTGGATTCAACTCTGGTAATGATGTATCATCTAGAAAAATTAGGCCTCACCATATCCAAGAAGGTTGATCTGGTTGTGTTCTGTCGATAACCAATTGTGTTGTGTCTTGAGTTCGGTCGCCATCTTCAGTAAGTCGCCCAAAACCACGTCCAACTCAACATACTCAACTATTGATCGTTCCGTAAAAGAATGAACTGACAAGAAAAGAGAGACTTATGCATCATCAAAGGAGTTGGGGGATGCTTCTATCAAGAAACTAGGCAACACCTACCAAAATACATCATGTACAATGTCCTCTCTGGATGAAAGGGTATCACTGAGAACTATTGGGGTATGTCTCCATGGCCCAACTGTACCCTATCACTTTACATTTTGCCTCAGAAAAAGAATACTTCATGCTAGACTTTGAATCAGGTTGCTGCAATCTTGTTTTCTACACCTCTGGTTCCACTTCTTTGCTTGTATATCAAAATTTCATCTTCCAGGTCTGGTTGTTAAATGAAGCCCTAGCAGTCTTAGGGAAAGGCCAACCTAAAATGATTTGGGACACTCTCTAATGATTGGGGAAATCCATGTCAATGACTGTAAAGTCAACCATATACTCTTGTCCCTCAATTGAGATGATAACATTTCTAACCTCTCACGTGTCTGTCTTAGTTGATCTATCTGCAGACTAAAATAGGGACCTTGAACTTCTAAGAGGTTCAAAGTTCAATATATTGTACAAGGCCAGAGGTTAATGGATGAACCGTTATCTAAGAGAGTGCATGCAAACGCAATGTCATCGATATGACTTACTACATAATGTGCACCCATGTCTCTCCTCTTTCGTGGTGGCCATTGGTTCTTAATACAATAAGTTGTGGAACCTGTCAAGAGATGTGCATTTACTTGATTGATTGGTTTCATCCTGCTTACCCTAGTAGGTGTGCATCACACCTTAAGATACTTTTGAAACGCATGATTGTTTGCCACATACTTGTTGAATGGCACTTTAACCATGATATTCTCATTGCAAAAACCATGCTATTTCAGGGTCATCTTTTTGATTTTTTATGTATTACTTTCTTGTCGTAAGAGCACGAGGAAAAGGGATTGCATTAGAATAACCCGAAGAATCAGAATCATAAACAGAAACATGCATCTTTTTCTTACGAGAAGCTAAGTTCTTCAAAACAACCAAATCTTTTACGGACTTTGAATTTGAAATTTTATTATCTGCTACAAGCTGGGGAATGTCTGTTGTTGGTACATTTTCCCCATCGTTGGCCCTGAATAAGCATCTCCTGAATGTTGTGTCTTGGTGCTCATCATCTTGTCTCTTCCTCGCGATCTCATCATCTTATGTTGATGGAATGATTGTTGATGTGTCTGACGATGCTCTTCCTCCTCATCCTCTAAGGTCTCCTCATGTGGAGCCTTAGATTCATCCTCCTCCATTTCCATTGTCTGATTAGGTACAACCATAATCCTTCTGCTCATGAGTGACATATGGTTAACATTATCAAACAAAAGGATCTCAAGCTCAGATCTAAGTGAATCTGAGTAGAATACCTGATCATTATATCGTTGTTTGTTGACTCTTGTTCAGGTTGTTGGGACTAACCTGAACCTATGAGGGAATGGAGGTAAGTGGTGTAGATATTTCATCATACCATCTGGATATCTGATTGAGATCAAGCCTCATATTTTGAATCCCATTCATATACGAATGGATCTCCTCAAGTATATGGTGTTAGAAGTATGTACGAGATGGTGAAGAAGAAGATTGATAACCTAGGTTCTGTGTAGGTTGACGATGTTGGAAAGTGGGACGTGAAAACTATCCTTGTTGGCTCTGCTACGGTTGTTGTGGGGTACTCTGAAACGATGGGTCCCATTGGCCCAACTGGTAAGACTGCTGATGAATATGATGTTGCCGCTATGGTCGGGAGTAATAAGGTCCATTGTGTGGTTGTGATGGAAGAGGTGTGTAAGTGTGAAGCTAGTGCTGTGAAAAATAGGGGATGCGGGTACTGTTGACTATCCACCATTTTTTCATGTCTATTGGCAGGGTCATGTGTGTACCACTCACCATTCACCTCCCACACTTGAGGAGGCTCGTTTATCACTGTATCTACCGATGGCTCATACCGATAATGTTGGGCATAGGAGTGATCTCTACCCATATCAATTGAGGCCTCAACATATGTTGCTCCTATGCACGGTGTACATGGTAAACATTAGCAGAAGTTGCAGACACGGTAGGTATCTTCGTCTTAGATACCTTTTTAGACAGTTCCTCCATATACTCTGGAAACTTAGACAAGCTCTCCAATTCATTCATTCTTTTGTCTATCCGCTGAATAAGTGTCAAATTCTATGCTATGATTCCCATGCTAGGAATCAGGTCTTCTGCGAGATCAACTACAACCTGCTTACCACTCTCCTTATATAGGAGTGTGAGGTCGGTGTATGTGTATGCTCTATTGGTGGTATGTGAGCGACTGGTATCAACCATATGCTCGAATACCTTCCAAACGTGTCGCTCCCTTTGACACATAGCTGCCTCTACATGTAGCACTCACTAACCACTGCATCTCAGGGGTAAGACCATTGAATAAGGCTTGAACCAAAATGGTATTCTTCGTACCATAACAAGGACATTTTTGTAGCAATTCGTTAAACCTCTCCCATGTATCACAAAAGGCCCATTGGGTAGTTTCATGAAGCTTGTGATGCATGCTCGCATTTGATTTCCCCTACTCAAAGGGTAGAACTTCTTCACAAAAAGGGTCCTTGAAATAAGTGTAGGTAGTTACGACTACCCCTATGTATTTTAGCCAATAGTCTGCTTTATATCCCAAGGAAAATGGGAGGGTTTTGAGCATGATGTAGTCTTGTCTAACCCCAGGATGCCTAAGTTATCACATACTAACTCAAAGTTCCTTAGGAATGCTTAAGGTTCCTTGTTGGCATTCATATTATACTTTTGCAACAAAGTAAGGAAATGAGGTTTCAACATGTTTCAGCTCATATTCCACATATGGTGTAGGTGGACTCAACCAATTCAAATTTTGATATTGTCCTGGATTGTAGGTTGTGTCCATCGATGCATTAACCTCCACATTTAGCTGACCTATCTAAGGTCTAAAAAAAGCATTATGTTGTGCGACCGACCTAGCTAATATTTCCTACAAGAGGTCATCACGATCCTCATCCTCATGGTGCTTCTTTGGAGGCAATCAGAAAAATGAATTTTCTGTCTCACCTTCATCAAAAAATGGGTTTAGATTAGAAGAAGATGTTGAAATCAAATTGAGCTCATTGAGGTGAAGATCATCCTAGGTGAGAATGGAAGAGAGAAAATGATTGACCAGTGCGTGTTCATTCTCTAAAGAGGTGAACTTAGACTCAAGAAGAGGGTCTTCATGAGTCCATGGAGGTCCAGGAAGTGAGGTAGCATGGACCTCAAAAGACATGACATTTGAGGACTTCAATGTGAGGTTTGTAGAGTCCAAACAAACTTCCCCCTAAATATCCATCTCCGATGGCAATAGGATACAAAATGGGCATGAATTTGAATCAAGCGATGTAATCTCACGAGAGTTGAGACGCCCGCTCCCGCAGATCTGGGATACCCATTTACACATCACTTGTAGTATCATGTTCGCTAAAGATCGCATTAGAGTACTAAAATTCGGGGAAAATTTTCACATTTACGAATGACATTCACACTTAACTAATAAGTCACAGAACTACAATATGTCACCAACTCTATTACATAAACTTCCATAGCATTTAACATGTAACAAAAGAAACTACATAATGTGCATGTATCCTAATTGTAGCAAAAGATAAAGAAAAACATATATAATATCTTGGATAAAAACTATAACATACGAACCTGACAATAGTAATTGCGGAAGCTGAGGTTCAACTCTCCCAATACCACGATGCAGGTGTTTTGCCTGCAATCCATGCATTAGGAAGAATAGAACATCATCAAATGCTGAGTAAATCTAACTAATTGGCAATAAAGGAAGTTTAGTGGCTCCAAAAGAAAGCAAGTAAATAGGCCTTGACAATTAAAATTTAGAGCTACTTGCATTGAAATAGATTTTCAAGTTATTTGATATATGAATCATTGGACTTACTTATCCTACCCCCAATTATCCAACTTTAACACTTTTATATATAGATTATATGATCCATATTTAAGCTATCATTTTTTTATTTATAAATCATGTTTGATGGATCTTAATATATGGATGATGAGTATCTTATCTAATCATTGTCTTTGCCAGATCATATACAACCGTTTATGATTTCTAGTCTTCCCGGTCCCTTTTCAAGTCTCAAAGATTCATTAATTCTTTGATTCATTATATACTTATCATGACCGAGGTGATCCAGATCTTTTTCTGATGTTTATGAATTATGTGGATGGATATTAGTAAGTGTATATAATGAATCAAAGAATTAATGAATCCTTGAGACTTGAACAGGGATCAGGAAGACTAGAAATCATAAACGATTGTATATGATCTGACAAAGACAACAATTAGATAAGAGACTCATCATCCATATTATTAAGATTCATCAAACATGATTTATAAATAAAAAAATGATAGCATAAATACGGATCATATAATCTATATATATGTGTGTTAAAATTGGGTAATTGGGGTAGGATGAGTAAGTCTGGTGATTTATATACCAAACAACTTGAAAATCTGTTTCAATGCAAGTAGCTCAAAATTTTAATTGTCAAGTCCTATTTACTTGCTTTCTTTTGGAGCCACTAAATTTCCATTATTGCTAATTAATTAGATTTACTCAGAATTTGTTGATGTTCTGCTCTTCCTAATGCATGGATTGCAGGCAAAACACACGCATCGTGGTATTGGAAGAGTTGAACATCAGCTTCCGTAGTTGCTATTGTCAAGTTCGTATTTTATAGTTTTTGTTCATTATTAGAGATGCTTTTCTTTCTCTTTTGCTACAATTAGGATACATGCACATTATGTAGTTTCTTCTGTTACATGTTAAATGCTACGGAAGTTTATGCAGTACGTGTTAACACACATATATAATCTATATATGTGTGTTAAAGTTGGGTAATTAGGGTAGGATGAGTAAGTCTGGTGATTTATATACCAAACAACTTGAAAATCTGTTTCAATGCAAGTAGCTCAAAATTTTAATTGTCAAGTCCTATTTACTTGCTTTCTTTTGGAGCCACTAAATTTCCATTATTGCTAATTAAATAGATTTATTCAACATTTGTTGATGTTTTGTTCTTCCTAATGCATGGATTGCGGGCAAAACACACGCATCGTGGTATTGGAAGAGTTGAACATCAGCTTCTGTAGTTGCTATTGTCAAGTTCGTATTTTATAGTTTTTGTTCAAGATATTAGAAATGCTTTTCTTTCTCTTTTGCTACAATTGGGATACATGTACATTATGTAGTTTCTTTTGTTACGTGTTAAATGCTACGGAAGTTTATGCAATAGAGTTGGTGACATATTGTAGTTCTGTGGCTTATTAGTTAAGTGTGAATGTCATTCGTAAATGCAAATTTTTTCCCAAATTTTCAGTACTCTAATGCGATCTCTAGCGAACATGATACTACAAGTGATGTGTAAATAGGTATCCCAGATCCATGGAAGTGGGCGTCTCAGTATGGTATCAGAGCAGTGATATCCCTCTACATACATTTGTAATATAACAGTTCTGATCACATTAATTCTCGGATACCGACAGTCCTTTGACTTGTCATGATTCCGAAAGGGAAATATGACATTCAAAATCAATGGCCACATATGTCACTATTTGCAACTAATTTCCATATTATATCCCAAGAAGAGAAAAGGCATAATTAGAGATATCTACGAACATCAACTATTAATGGTATCGGTTCTTACATAAAACCAATGCGTCTTGAACCGACTTTTTTATGTTTTAATTGATTCTGGAGCGATAAATGAACTTTGAGTTCTAGCTTCGGAAAGTAGAGTTGCAGAGGCCATAGATCCTCTCTATCACATCCATGGGATAAGTGGCCAGTTATTCAACATAAGACTGATAGTCAGAAGGTTACCATTGTTGATTCGTGGTCACGAGATGATCACAGACTGTCTGCTACTACAACTTGACAAGTGTGATTTGCTTATGGGAGTGGATTAGCTGTCAGCTCATTATACCTAGTTAATTGCTTCAAGAAGACAATTGTCTTCAGAATTCCAAACTTACTCGAGTTTACCATTAATAATACATTACATGACTCTGAAATGGAGTACATTTCAGTGTTGAAAGCTCAAAGACTCGTAGATCAAGAATGCAATACATTTCTAGCAATTATCTAAAAGACACCTGATGGAAGAGCCGATGACTCAGGACATCAGTTTAACGTCAAATTATTCCAATGTGTTTGTTGACGATTTGCCACGTTTGCCACTTAAAAGGGAGATTGAGTTTGAGATCACAGTATTGTCATATATATAGCCGATCTCGATGGCTCCTTATCGCATGACATCAGTTGAGTTTAGAGAGCTGAAGGTACAATTGTATGAGTTACCTGACGTGGGTTTCGTGAGGCTAGAACTATACCTTGAAGTGTTCCCGTTATTTTGTCAAGAAGAAGGATGGATCGATAAGATTATGCTTTGATTAATGATAGCTGACCAAGAAAACAGTGAACAACTAATATACTATGCCACACATTGATGATCTATTTGATCAGCTACAGGAATCTTCGATGTTTTTTAAAGATCGATATCCAATCTAGCTACCATCAACTGATGATTCGAGAGTCGGATATTCGGAAGACAACATTCAAGACTCGATATGGGCACTGCAAGTTTGTGGTGATGTCGTTTGGCTCACAAACGCCCCTACAACATTCACGGACAAGATGAATATGATTTTCCATCCGTACTTACTGATTCATCGATGATGTTCTGATATATTATCGGAGCGAATGGGATCACACAAATGATCTGAAGATAGTACTGGATATACTTCAAGAGCACAGTAGTATGCTAAGATGAACAAGTATGAGTTATGGTTATCCCAAATCTCATTTCTTAGGCATGTCATTTCTGGAGTAGGTATTGCAGTGATCCTGCAAATATCGAGATAGTCATGTCTTGGTAACAACTCAAGATAATCACTCAGATTCGAAGCTTCCTTGGACTAGCTATTTCAGACACTTTGTCAGTAGTTTTTCCCGAGTCGTTCTTTTCCTGACACGATTGACACAGAAGGGAGTTCCTTTCATTTGGGATGATCCATGCAAACAAGCACTCAGTACACTGAAGGAAAGATTGACGACTACGAATATTCTTGCACTTTCTTCAAATACTCAAGATTTTCCAGTATATGCAGATGCTTCAAGTGAAAGTTTAGGAACAATTCTAATGCAGCAAGGTCACGTGATTGCTTATGCATCACATTAGTTGAGGTTGCATGAGCGGAATAACCTCACCCATGATTTGGAGTTGACGGCAGTTGTCCTCACTTTGAAGATCTAGCATCACTATCTCTATGAGGTGAATTTTAAGATTTTTCACAGATTGCAATAGCCTGAAGTACATCTTGGAACAGAAGGAGCTGAACATTGAGACATCATAGGTGGCTTGAGCTATTAAAGGATTTTGGCTACACGATCTTTAACCATTATAGTAAGGAAAATGTGGTGGCAGTTGTGCTTAGCAAGAAAGCTCATGCATATACGATAAACAAGCTATATACGCGAGATATGCTCGTAACTTTGACTATTTGACATCCTCATAAGAGTGTGTCCATATCTAGTATCATACCTCCACGATTCAGCAGTCTTTGGGATTGCATAGTAGAAGGACATAGGACATATCCTTGAATTTGAGACAAATGCATGCGTGCCATTAAGGACAAACGTGATGATTGTGTGGTGACTAAGTCTATTTTGTGGAAGGTTGGTTGGTCATTGTGCCCAATAATGAGCAGTTGCGCTAAGGTATTCTTGATAAGGCACATAGTTCACGATTGTCTATTCTTCCTGGAAACACAAAGATGTACCCGGATCTAGGCCTACATTATGGCGGGACGGAATGAAGCGAGATACAACATGTCATGTTAGCAAGTGTATGACATGTCTGATAGTCAAGACAGAACACAAGAGACTGCCAGGGTTATTACTGACTCTCCCCATTCTCGAGTAGAAGTGAGGAAGTATTTCTATGGATTTTGTCACTGGACTACCAAGGATACCGGCTGGTCACGATGCTATTGGGATGTTGTTGACAGATTGACCAAGCCAACCCATTTCATACATATTAACATGACCTACACTCCATCTAGAATGGCTAGATTACATGTGCAAAAACATTATCATATTTTATGATATTCCATGCGAGGTAGTGTCTGATGGAGACTCGAGGTTTATATCTCACTATTGGTACCGGCTTATGTCAGCACCACAGACAGAGCTGGAGATGAGTTCCGCATACCATCCATAGACCGACGGATAGAGCAAGTGTGCTATTCATACACTTGACGATTTGTTATATGCATGTACTTTAGAGTGAAAGGATCCTGGAAGGACCACCTACCATTGGTAGAATTCCCTAACAACAACAATCATTATTCTAGTATTGGTATGGCATCATTCAAAGCCCTATATGGGTAGAAATGTCTCATACCTCTCAGTTGGCGTAAGGTAGGTGACCACACTTTTTACTCCGTAGATTTCTTGGAGGAGACTGCGAGGGTTGACAACCTTATGAGGCGAAGGCTTCTGATGGCTTAGGGACACCAGAAAATCTATGCATATCGTCGGAGAAGAGAATTGGAGTTCAGATAATCCGATCATCTTTTCTTAATCCATTCAAATATGAGTTATCAATATTCAAGTTAGTCTCTCATATTGATGAAATTCCTGTAAACACGAGAAGGAGATAGAGTGTTTCTACTAGTGTCTCACATGAAGGGAGTACAAACATCTGGTGTTTATGGCAAGTTGATGCCACGATATGTTGGACCATTTGAGATTATTACTCGTATGTATACGTGATCTATCAAGTAACCCTTCCTCCGCACTTATTAGTCATACACGATGTCTTTCATATATCCAACCTAAGGAAATACGCGCACGATCCTCGCCACATCATCAGCTATGAGAACCTTGACGTGGAGTCAGAATTGATATACAAGGAGAGGCCAGTTAGATACTGAGTAGTGTTGTGAAGAAGCTCCGCAACAAATAAATTCCCTTAATGAAGGTGATATGGCGCCGGCATGATGTCAAAGAGGCAACATGGAAGCCTGAAGCGGATATGCATGCACGATATCTTTTAAGTAATTGTCAAAACAAGCCTATTTAATTATATATATTGAAAAAACATGGCTTGTTTTCCCTTTGAGGTTTTTATGGGTTCAGAACTCTTTGAGGTTTTTATGGCAAGATTAAACCCATATAAAACACATAGTGATCTTGACCCAAGTCTCGAGGACGAGACTCATTTTGAGGTTTTTATATTTTTAACATCCAGATTCGAATGAATTGATGCTCCCATCAAGAAGAGGTTGCTGCGTGCAAGTTTGGATCTTCGAAGTGGAGATATTCGAAGGTACAAATCCCTCTTCTCTTTATTCTCATTAAAGCCAATGTTGGATTCTCTAATTCAAAATTTTTTCCCTTTTTATGATGATGTACAACAAGTATTTTAGCTATTGTTGCATGTTAAATGAAGCCACAAATACCCTCAAAACTTAGAGGATCAAAGGTACAATCTTTCTCCCTCCTCTTGCTGCCTTCCATGCATGACTTAACCTATAAAATTTTTATTAAAAACGTCTTTCAGGTATCTAGGATCGGGACATATAAATCTCCTACATGATATTATCTTATAAGAAAGTATTGATCGTATAAAACTCACAAAACAAGCCAACTTTTGGTGCACCTGGACTCCATACTGGTTACTAGAGAAAAGGCTTTGATGTAATCAACTCCATACATATAAGAGAATTCTTTTACTGAAAGCCCCTCTTTAAGCCAATCAACTTTACCATCAAGTGTATGCTCTACTGGAAATAACCATCGACAGGAAACAAGAGTGACATTCAAAATAAATGGCATGAGGTTAGAGGACCATTCTTCTTATCATTCATGGTCTGACTTCAGTTATAGTTTTGTAATATATCAATACAGCTAATAGTACATCAATGGATTGCATTCGAGATCAGATAAGTCATTACTTGTAATAATTAGAGATGGAATGGTAAGTACATGATCTCACCCCTTCACATAGGGAAACCAGTTGAGGTAAAGAGGCATATTGAGTAGTGTTTGATGAAGGGCTAGATTTGGATTGTTCATGAACCTACATGTCAAGAGGAATATGGATTAGTATGGATTTTGCATGTTTAATGTAAATACTTTGACACGAAGTGGATGCGGGATCTTCAAGGGAGTATCATGAACTAGATGAATAAGAAGAGTAAGGGCAACATCAAGAAGGTATTCTACTTGTGCAATGTAGAGCAACCTATTGCAGCAGCATAACCAAGTAAGCAAGAAGCAAATGAATTATTGTTAAACCACAAAATCATGACTAATTAATCAGAAACAATACAGGTAGATTAAATAGGTTAAATGACAAGGCAATTTTCCATGACTTTGTTGCAAAATGGAATGTGTTTATTAATCATTGTTATTATTCATGAATTATGATTATGCTGCACTATTGAAAGTTCTCATTCCCACCACCTGTAGAAATCGTAGTCACTTTTATCTACACCATTGTAACTTTGTGTAAACTAGATTGGGAGAGTGATACCTTTAGAACAGATTTTTGGATAGAAGTTCGAAATTAGATGCATATGTCCATTGGCTACAATCGCTCGAAATCAAAATCTGCCGAGGATTGTTTAATTTGTGAAACTCTTGCTTCACAGATGAACATTATAAGCCTTGCAACATATGACCATGCTGCCACATTTTTTTATAAAAGACTATGAATGGCCTTATATTGATTGACTTCTATCTACATATGAGACACTACTCGAATAAGAATGCTTAATCATCATAGGCAATCTCCTTGATGCCACTGATTAATTTCCCGTGTACAAACATTGACCGGATTTAATATCTTACTTATATAGGAGCTAATATGATGATCTTCTAAGAATTGATTCCAGCCTTCATAATGGCTTCTTTTGGGATAGTAGTAAAGCAATAACAACAATCCACAAAGAGAGTAAAAGCAACAAATAAAAGTATGTGAACATTTGTATCTAAGTAGGTTTACTTGGATGAAAAATTGTTCTAAGAACCAGCGCAAATGATACAAATGCTGTGAAATTTGATTCGAGTGCCGGAGAAGATTAGTGTCAAGTTTTCAGATATCACTCAATTTCCTCTTGCAGAGATAATATATCTGTTTGATAATCCAATATTGATCAAATACAAATACGTAAACTAATCTACGTGAAGATCTTGAGCATGACATTTAGATAATCATTTGGACTGAGATGTAGAATTCAACTGTAATGAGTTACAGTTTTGCCCATATACTTATAAAACAACTCTATAAATATTACATCCAATGAATATCTAATGATCAAAAATCTATAAATGATAAATTATGACTACAAAGGCTGATCATCGTCATAAATTAATTCTTAAATAATATTCTATTGACTATAAATCACTATTGACCAAATATCGACAAAGACCTAGATCTGTACAGTCAACCACAACAAAGATTGAGAAAGGTTGATGAATCAAGTCAGTGGTGATGATTCAACAATGACTGATAATTATGAATGCCAGTCATGGTGACCTTTACGCTTGACTGTACAAGGTGTGGTGACCCTCAACTGAGCAGGATATAGGAAGTCCAGTTAGGGCAGCGGTTGCTTAGTGCGCGGGTCTAGGGTCCCAGTCTTTTTCTCGGTTTTTCTCAAGCGCTCGCAGATTTTACGCCTCTCTGGGATCCACAGGTTTTCTTTTAAAGACCAGTTCTGATGAACCTTGTTCTTTAGGGTACCTATGCTGGAAGGCCCTCGGTTTTAGTTTTTTCAAGCTCGTTTGCCCGTACCGGTCAGGTCGGTTTTTCTAGAGTGACTTTTCCGGAGAGTCTCTCTCACCCGTCTTAGTGGCGTAGTTTTGGAGTAGACCTATCCCTCTATTGGACCGTGCTTCCACTTATAGGGCGAGACGGAAGAGTCTCTTAGGAGACTACCTCACCGCTTGAGTCTTGATTACCGTTCCACTAATAGATTTGACAATGGCTACATGTGAATCAATTACAGTTGAATTTGGAGAAGTTACAATTGAGCTTGGAATGAGTCACAAATGAATCTGACTAAAGTTGAGATGGATTGCAATTAAATTGGTTATAACAGAGTTGGTTACATGGGATCTTGGTTACAGTTGAGTTGGTTGTAGTCGAGCTTGGTTTTAGTTCAACTTGTTACTGTTCCGCCAGTAATTCCTGACAAAGAGAAAAGACCATATCATGAAAATCATCCTTATCAGACTTCGAGCTACTACCACAATTGTTAGATATAGCTAGTGGATGTGTTGGAAACTTAGTTAGGATGCATTTTACTCCACCGCATGCCTATGGAAGCACCCCAACCCTAAGGCTTCCTTATTGCCTTAGAGTCATAATGTGAGGTCCTACCAAGATCAAGACCACGGACTATCCACTAAGCTTGAGAAATTCAACAAGAAAAGAATTAAAACACCAGACCCAACATGTACACTTAATATGAACAATCCACATGATTCATAAACATCATTATAAATATTTAATAAAGACATTGATCATATCAGAGACTCATCATTCACATTCCCAAGACTATCAAACATATATTATAATGAATAAAAAGGTAATGACTTAAATATGGATCATATAATATTTGTATAAAAATGATTAATACAGGTAATTAGTGTAGGATGTGTTGAATGGGATTTTACATACCAAACAACTTGAAAACTTGTTTCAATGCAAGTAGCTCTAAATTTAATTGTCAATCCCTATTTACTTGCTTTCTTTTGGAGCCACTAAATTTCTGTTATTACTAACTAATTAGATTTACTCAATATTTGTTGATGTTATGTTCTTCCTAATGTACGTACTGCAGGTAAAACACATGCATTGTGGTATTAGGAGAACTAAAAGTAAGTTTTTGCAGTAAAACATATCATGTATGCATGTTATACTTTTTGTTCAAGATATTATAAATGCTTTTCTTTCTCTTCTACTACAATTGGGATACATGTACATTATACAGTTTCTTTTGTTACATGTTAAATGCTATGGAAATTTATGTAATATAATCGGTGACATGTTGTAGTTATGTGATTATTATCAAGTATGAATGCCATTCGTAAATGCGAAATCCCCCCTAACTTTCAGTACTTTAATGCGGTCTTTAATGAATATGATACTACGAGTAATATGTAAACATGTATCTCAGATCCGGCGGAAACGGGCGTCACGAGAGTGCACTTGTATTTGCAGGATTTAACCTATACAATACAAATGGAATACAAACCTATTTGCCAAACCAACTTCGCACATGAAGACCGCAAGAGTTCAACCGATTTATCTTATCAATTTTAATTGGTGATAGATGAAATTACGAGTTTGCTACTTACAACGAGTCTCCTTGATGCCCAGTGATGCTTCTGTTGGACCTCAATCAAAAGGATGATTTGCCTGGGCTATCAGTTAAATCACACCCTTAAAGGAACTAACAAATTCACATAATCGAGTCATCAACTATAGTATGCGGCAAGCACTTGTAGCTCCCAAGTCTACAACATTCAGAATATAGGCTTAGGGTGCAAGTACATGGATTCGAGATCTATCCTCATGGATGCGTCCTCACTCACTATGTTTGGGGGTAAGTACCTGCGAGCAATGATGGGATTTCTCTCCCACAAGATAAGGTTGTGTTTATTCCAAGTTTATTTATATCAACTTGTAGTAGCAGTCCCAATTTTATTCTTGGCTATCACTTGACGTTTAATGTAGCACATTGAAGCAAATGCTTAACCTTAGTATATTTTCCTTTTTCATCCTAAGTCATAGAACTCAAGAGAAAAGAATAGATAAAATATAATTCAGGCAAAAATTTATAATGAATGCTCAGAAGGAAGTATACTCGTGGTGATTCCCAACACTTTTCATATAGATGCAAGAATGAATTGAAAGTTATCTAAATGAATGCAAGTGTATGGAAAAGCGGCACCTAAGCAGGAGTTCTATTAATGATGAAGAATTGATTTAACTTTGAGCTAATGAGAATGATCTAAGTACACCGATTAGTGATTCTATTTATGTGGCCTAATTGACTCGAGCACAGATAATATGACCTAAGTAGCTCTAAGAGCAGCGTGCTCATCCCAAGTAAGTCGGCCACTCAAGTCGAGCCCTACTCCTTTGTCAAGAGTGAAACATGTCTCGACCTAACACATGAATACATATTATAATGTCTCTAGTTTTACAAACGCGAGTTCTCAATCAAGAGTTGTTAGAGAATTAGCGAATTAAATAATTACAAATTGTTAAACAAAAATGGTAAATTGTACTACATTAGCTGGATAAACAAACCTTTTCTCTCTTATTGACATGTACATGTTGATAGGATCAATAAATTGGTAAAGGACATGCCTATGGATTTCCTAAAAGTCTGTGGTTTACCGACTTGTAAACACAATATTTGTAGGAAAATGTTCAGGGCACCCTTATCTAAGAAAGGTGCAAGATGTGAAGAAATACTTGATAATAGATGCTAATGTATGTGGTCCCTTTCGTATTGCAACTCGAAATGGAAATGATGATCATTCGCATTATGACTTTTTCTTCTTATTACATCACAAACACGAAGCCTTTGAAAAGTTCAATGAGTTCATGGCTTTGGTTGAGAACCAAATTGATAAGAAGATAAAACAAATTTGATCCGATCAAGGGTGGTGAATACCTCTTAAATGAATTCAAATAATGTCTTAAGGAAAGAGGAATTATTTCCAATATCACTCACCCAGGTACTCCTCAACTCAATGAAGTTGCAGAGAGATGCAACAGAACTATGTTAGACATGGCGAGATTAATGATGAGTAAAGCAAACTTACCTCTTTTTTATAAGGACAAATAGAGGTAGTAGCCTATGTTCCAAACAAATTTCCATCTAAATCTGTATCTAAAACCTCTCATGAAGTTTAGTACAGTGCCAAACTGAGTTACGAATTCCATGTATCAAAAGAGTCTGATGATGATCCAACATCATTCGATGAAGCTTTCGGTTATCGTGACCTAAATAGTTGGGTGCTAGAAATGAAGTCTGAGATAGACTCCATGTACAAGAATAGTATATGGACCCTCAAAGACCAACTAAAGGGGTCAAACTCATTGGGTGCAAATGGATCTTCGAAATAAAGAGGGGATCTGATGGGAATGTAAAGACCTTCAAAGTACGACTCGTATCCAAAGGATACATATAGAGAGAAGGCATCGATTATGATGAGACATTCTCTCCTATGACCATGCTTAAATCCATCAGGGCATTGTTTGCTATAGTTGCTTGCACTGACTACGACAACTGGCAGTTGGATATCAAGACAACATTCCTCAATGGAAATACCTCGATGATGATATCTATATGGAGCAACCCTAGGGCTTCATAACTGAGGAAGGTAAATTGTGTAAGCTGAAGAAATCCATCTATGGGCTCAAACAAACTTATTGTAGTTGGAACATCAGATTTGATGAAACTATAAAAAGTTATATTTCCATTCAGAATCCTTACGAACCATGTGTGCACAAGAAGCTTAGTGGGAGCGTCATCGCGTTTATTGTGCTTTATGTAGATGGCATCCTATCATTGGGAATGATACATGGATGACGGTTGGTGTTAAGGTCTGGTTGTCCCATACTTTTGAGATAAAAGATCTTGGATAAGCCTCTTATATATTGGGTATGAAGTTATTCAGAAACATGGAAAAAAGGGTATTGGGACTACCACAACAAGGGTATATCAAGAAGATATGGGAAAGATACAATATGGATAATTCCAAGAAAGGCTTCCTTCCCCTGAGACATGGTATCCACCAATCTACAGGGATGACTCTTAAAACGGTTGAGGAAAAGAAAGCCATGGCAGGATGCCCTTGTGCATCGGCAATAGGAAGCTTGATGTATGCCATGATGTGTACAAGACCAGACATCTGCCATGCAGTGGGAGTGGTAAGTCTTTACCAATCATGTTATGTAGAGGAACAATGGACTACAATGAAAAGCATCTTCAGGTACCTAAGAAGAAGTCGAGACTACATCTTGACTTTATGGAGATAGTGATCTCCATGTCGTAGGATACAGTGATTCAGATTTCCAATCATATGTGAATGGTAGGAAATCAACTTCAGGATTCTTATTCATGTTTAACGATGGTCTTGTGTGCTAAATAAGCAAGAAGCATGCCACCACAATTGACTCAATAACTGAAGCAAAATATATAGCTGCATTGGATGTCGCTAAAGAGATCGTGTGATTACACAAGTTCATCATGAAACTTGGCATAGTTTCCTCATCGAATCCTATTCCATTACTCTGCGATAACACATGTGCCATAGCATAAGCTAAGGAACCTCGGTGGCATCTAAGAAGCAAACACGTTGAGATAAAATATCACATCATCCGAGAGATCCAGAAGTGTGGTAACATCATGATCACCAAGGTTGCCTTTGAAGAGGGTAGGCCACCATAGGCCGAATTGGAGCACTTTCTGTGCCATTCTCCTCCCAGAGTGACTTCCTCCTGCCTCAAGCTTGTGGCAGTAAGTGAGGACGCTATGGTGCTCCTCCTGAGGAATGCACTGACGCCAGACGTTATCCCCTCCTTGATGATAAAGGATGGGATCCTCCCAATGGTAGAACTTGGCCTTCGTGAGGAAGGTCTCAACTCACTGCATGGGCCAGGCTTGTGGAACTTTCTTGGCAACATGATAGTTCACAATGTTGGCGTACCATGGGAGAGAGGTGATAGCAAGGATCACCTCATCTGGAAAGGTCTCAGAGATAGGGTCAATATGCTCAGAATCCTCAAGATGCTCTAATCGGGAGAGATGATCCGCCACCACATTCTTCACTCCATGCTTATCCTTAATCTATATGTCAAACTCCTGGAGTAGAAGGATCCATCTAGTCAATCTAGATTTGGCATCTTTCTTTGCCATGAGGTACCTGATGGCGGTATGATCAGTAAATATGGTCACCTTAGATCCAATGATGTATGATCTGAACTTGTCTAGGACAAAGACTATGACTAGCATCTCCTTCTCAGTGATGATGTAGTTCCGCCGAGCGGCATCCAAAGTACGGCTAGCGTAGTGAATGGAAAATAGTGCTCCATCCCTCCTCTGTCCCAGCACGGCCCCTACGACAACATTGGAGGCATCCATCATGATTTTGAATGGGAGAAACCAATCAGGCGACTGGAGGACAGGAGCCTCTACAACTAGACTCTTGAGAGTCTCAAATAACGTTAGACACTTATCATCCACAATGAACTCGGTGTCTTTCGTCAGCAAATCAGTCAACGACCGAGCAATCCTGCTGAAATCATGAATGAAGTGCCTGTAGAAACCGACGTACCCCAGAAAAGACAGTAAATGTCACAAGTTTGACGGTGGACTGAGTTTCCTAATGATATCCACCTTGGCCGAATCAACCTCCATGACCCTGTTGGAGATGATATGGCCAAGCACCGTCCCTTGAGTCACCATGAGGTGACTCTTCTCCCAAGAAAGTACAAGATGGACCTCAATGTATTGCTGAAGGACGTGGTCTAGGCAGTCAAAAAAAGCATCGAACCCATGGCCATAGACCGAAAAGTCGTCCATGAAGACCTCCAAGCACTCACCCACCATGTCCGAAAAGATGGACAACATGCACCTTTGGAATGTCACCGGGGCGTTACATAGACCAAAGGGCATCCGTCTGAAAGCATATGTCCCAAAGTGACATGTGAATATAGTCTTGTCCTGGTCTTCGGGCGCAATGGCCACCTGATTGTATCTGGAGTACCCGTCCAGAAAATAGTAACGACTCTTCCCAGCTAGCCTCTCTATAATCTGATCAATAAAAGGCAGCGAGAAATGATCCTTCTTGGTGGCCTGGTTCAATCGTCTGTAGTTTACACAGACCCTCCAAGAAGTGGGTACCCGGGTAGCGATCTCCTCTCCAGATTCACTCACAACTGTGGTGATGCCCGTCTTCTTAGGCACCACATGTAACGGACTGACCCTTTTGGAGTCGAAGATGGGGCAGATAAAATCGGCGCTCCACCATTTCAAAATCTCATTCATAACAACCTCTCGAAGATTCGGGTTCAACCGCCGCTGGAACTCACGTGACGACTTGGCGTCCTCCTCGACATAGATATGGTGGGAGCACAGGGCCGGACTTATCCCCTGGAGATTGGCTACGCTCCATCCTATTGCCTTGCGGTTCTTTTCAAGAACCTCCATCAAACGAGATTCTTGTTCTCCAGTCAAATCTGTTGAGATAATGACTGGGTGCATCTCATGCTCACCCGCAAGGAACCTATACTTCAGCGATGACGGCAAGGGCTTCAGCTCTGGACAACTGGGTGCTGATGGATCTGGCCTCTGAAATGTCTGAGTGAATGCGATCAAATCTGCATGGGAGAATGAGAACTCTCACTAAAAATCAGAATCTGGTAAATACTGCTCTGCTGGAATGTCTCTGCTCTGAATGGGATCAACCTCCACCCTAGCTGCTGGCTCTGGGGAAATGGAATCATATCATCAAACTCTGTGCAATCTATGTCTGACTCTAAGGGATCTGAATATGTATCAAAAGAATCAACTGCTTCGCTATCCGGAACATGATCTGCTGCCTGAAATGTGCCATGTACCAGGAATGTGCTCTCCAAGCTCTCCTATGCTGGAATCTATGCATCAGCGGACTCTGAAGGTGAGCGGATGGCTCGTAAACTAGGTAGGACTAAACGGCCTCGTCATTTGTAATCACAAAACCACAGTCTTGGTGGATGTCTTGCTCTGTCTCTATCATCTACTCTGAATCTGTGAGCGGCTCTGAGCAAGCTGAATGTCGCGCTCTGGTCTCATCGATCGTCTCTATTTGTATACTCTCGCCCTCGATGCAAAAGTATACCTTCCCGCTATCATGATCGGATACTGCCTCGGTTGTGGCCAAGAACGACATCCTAAAATGATGGGGGTATCGGTCACAGACTCAGGGATCTCCATGTCCAACACAACGAAGTCCACGGGGGATTTCAGGCCCTGAATCGTGACGACAACGTCCTTAAGCAACCTCTTCGCCCTCTTAACAGATCGATCAGCAAACTGAATGACCGTCCTGCTCTGCATAGAGGGCCAAACTCAAATCGGTCGAGTAAGGCTACCGGAAGTAGGTTGATAGATGAACCGCTGTCTAATAGAGTCTGATCAAACCTCTGCTCATGAATATGGCATATGACATAAGGAGCTCCTGCATCTGGCCTCTTGACTGGTAGACGATTCTGGATGGCGAAGCAGGTGGCGCGAGTGAGCACATGGATCTATGACTGGTGGTTCCTCCTCTTCCTACGAATGGTGGTCCTCTCTCTAAGGTTCCTCTGGAAGAGGGGGATGTGCTCCAAGGCCTCCTGTAGAGTCACCTGTATGTGAAATCTGTCCATCATCTGCTGGCTGAACTCTAGCTGATGAGATTTTTTTGGATTTTCTTTTTTAGTTCCCTTAGCCAAGCAGAGTGCTTGGGGAAAGGGGACGGTTGGGCCCTTCTCAGATGAAGGGCTAGGGTCAGGTCCCTGCTGATGTGGCAAAGAAGAATCCATACAAACATCTCCCATAATAACAAATGGACTCGCAAAAGAAGAACCCTTTCCTTTATTCACAGAAAAGTCCTAAGATACATGAACTGAAGGAAATGTAACATGAATTGAAATGGTGGCATCAGTACCAACCTCGGCATCTGGAATCGTGACATCAGCACCACACTCTGGCTCAGCAACTTTGGTGGCATCAGTACCACCTCCTGCATCTGGTGAAATGACGGCCTCAGTACCGTCAGCTGGATCAACATCCTTGGTGGCGTCAGCACCACCGTCATCATCGTCATCATCACGAGCGGCATCAGCACCGCTCTCCTCCTCGTCTGGCGCTCCTGAAGCTGTATGGGGTCGTCGCTCAGATGAGGCATCGCCGGCTGGAATCCTACCGCTCCTAAGTGTAACAAAGTCAGCATCAAAAGTGTATGCAATAATATCACCAAGTGAATCACTAGGAGTGGTAACCTCTGTAAACTCTACCTGCTCAGACTTCCTCTTGAGGTTGTTCGGGTTCGACTCAATCTGGGCAGGGATGGCGGCCTTTCCTTTGATGATCTCTCTCTTCTCCTGTCGAAACTCATCCATCTCCCGTTGGAAGGTAGCATGCTGGTCGAAGATGAGGCGGGCTAAATCATCTAAGGTGGGGTTCTCATAGGCAGGCCCATGAGTACCTGGCAGGCGGCCTCTCTGAAAATAAGGCTGCTGCTACTGGGAGTGAGAGGGAAACTGGGGCTGAGAGTGATACTACAGAGGCTGCTGCTGCCTCCAAGACTTTCCCTGCTGGTAGAGACGAGGACCATGCTGCTGGTAAGACTGTTGTGGATGTGGTTGCTGCTGCTGATATGGGAACTGGGGATGTTGCTCCTGCTCTCGCTGCTGGCCGTACTGGCCACCCTGAACTGGAGGCTGCTACTGGGAACTGGTACCTCCGATCGACCAACGGAATCCAGGATGGTCTCGTCGGATCCCAGGCCGAGTTCGGTCATGCCATATCCCGTTGACATCCATCAACGGCTCCTGCTTGTAGGTGGGTGGGGGAGTACTTCTAGGGGCTGGTCCGGCTAATACACCACCATCTGGCTGTCCTGAGATGGTGGCGACTGAACGTACTGCTGCTGCAGCTGCTGGAATGGCTCTGCCTGAATATGGTGAACCTGTCGGTACTGAGCGGAGGGCTGGGTCGAGCTGCTGCTGACGGTGTCTGCTCGTGACCTAAGACGGGGCTGAGAAGCCGTCTGTGCCTCCTGGAGACACATGATCTGGGTCTTCAGGTCACTCAGTGTCTGTGCCATCTGATCAATCTGTGTCATGCCCTGGTACTGCTTCTTCTCAATCAACTATATCTAGTCTAACTTCTCTCTGATAATCCCCATATCAGCGGTCGTCGACTCTGCATGTGTTGCGGCTGTTGATGAAGTGGATGGACCGACATATACCTGTGCTATCCTCTGATACGACACGGCCTGCGGTGTGGGCTTTCCCTGAGTATAGAGTCGGGTCTGGGACATCACAGTGTAGTTCTCGGCCATCTCCTCGTAGATGACCCAGACTTGATCCTCATCTTTGGCAAAATATGAGCCCCCACAGGATGCATTAACAAGCCCCTACAACTCTGATATCAACTCGCAGAAAAAGCTCTGGACAAGGTTGGGCTTCGAGATATCATGGTAGGAACACCGGTCTGTGAGCTCCCTGAAGTAATCCCATTCCTCATGAAAATGCTCATTGGGGAGCATGGAGAAATAGTTGATCAGGCCCCTAGCTGCATTGGTCCGTCCGAGTGGATAATACTTATTGAGGTACTCGTTCCGGAGCTATTCCCATGTAGTGACGAATCTCCTCAAATGCTTCAGCCAGTTGGCTGCTCCGTCTACCAGGGAGAAAGGGAAGACCATCATCCTGATGGTGTCCTCTTCCACAAGGTGGTCATGGACGGTACTACAGATCATCTCAAACTCCTGGAGGTGAAGGTGCAGCTCCTCCGTGGTGAGTTCGTGGAAGCGAGGAAGAAGCTGAATCGTCTGAGGCGGGAGCTTGAAAGCTCCCAAAATAGCAGGCAATACTATCCATTTGTGGGTGAGAGTTGCACAAGGGTTGTGCAACTCTCTCATCGGTCTCGCGGCTGCTGCTGGCTGTACGGGCTGCTCCTCAGGATGTCGGTCATCTGGTTCATCTTCTCCTCCACCACCGGTTCTGTGCAGCTCTCTATCTGCTCGCATCTGCTCCATCTCGCAACGCATGTCCACCATGAAAGCTTCCTGATCACGGATTTGTCTCTACATCGTCTCAAGGGAGGCTAACAAGGTGTTGTTGATGGCACCCTGATCTAATACGTAGGTCTGTGCTCCACTGGGTCCATCAGTGCGCTCCTCGCTACTGGCCATGGTCTCTACAAAGGCAAAAGATCCAAACTCAGGTGCCGATAAATCAACTGGTTGCTGTTGTCTCTGATCGGGCACCTCAGGACTGGTAGAAGGGTGGTCGAGGGGGAACAGGGTGGAGTCAAACTCAGGTTCGGAGAGCGGATCTCGGCTCTCGTGAACCAACCTAGATGAGCGGGCCGGAGTGCTCGAAAGCGGTGCAGCCAGAGGCTGCCTAAGGGACCTCCGACCCATCATCTTGATCTGGCAAGTGAAGGCGGATGAGATCTGAATAGCAAACAAGACCGGTCAAACAAACCCCTGATTCACCTATACACTCAGAGCTGATGACCGTGAAGGTTCGGTCTTTTATCTTGTTAATTTTATTAGGTGATCAAACAGTCTTTCAGAGCGATTAAGCGAGTTGTTGGGAATCCAACGCCCCCAGGAGTCTGTCCTGATCCCAAGCTAGATCTTTCCTAGCCAGTACAAATCGTGGACCGTTTACCGGCTACCCGATTGACTCGCTCTGTTAAGGATATCGCGACCTGCTTTACCGGAGACCGGAGCGATCCTCACTTAAGAACGACTAGCTAAAGACCAATAGTCTGAATAAGGGTCGGATATGGCTCTAGCCTAGGGTGCATGTCACTCTCTCGCTCATCCAAACCATATAAGGAGGGGATTGCTCTCCCAAGACAAATATTTTTGGTGAAGCGTATTTTAAGTTCAAGTTTGCTTAAACAGTCCCAATTTTATAGTTTTTTTGTTTTTTTCGATATTTTTCAAAACAAACAACGCCTAACGAATTTTTCAGTTCTCCTGATTATTTATAAGTCCAAAAACTGAGGGAGAAGGCGAAAAAGCTGATGCACGACAAAACACGATGATGCATGCTGAGTAAGAAATGCGTACCTTACCTCCAGCACTCTACATGCAAAGTGATCCGCGCATAATTAAAAGATAAAATAAAACCTATCTATATGATGCAACGAGGAAATCGACCTTAAGCAGATAGTTTCTACTCGTGAAGTACAATAGCTAACGGGTCAACGAGAGGCGTCGGAGTCCGGTCTCTGATGCCGATCGGTGTCCGCCACAACGGATCCTACCAGCGTTGTATACGACCTCTAGTGGTACGTGACCCGTCAAGTGACCGAATTAACTTTTTTATTAGTGATTTAATTAATAAGGTCCAATTATTTGATATATATGAACATGTAATTAAGGTTGGGCCTTAAGAATTACGTCACAAGGCAAGAGAAAATCCTAAAGCTAAGGCTAAAATACTTGAGAATCAAAGAAGATAAAAGCGATAAAAATGAAACCCGATGAAAATCGCGGTGAGGTCCCCCGAGCACACCGGTACTCGACGAAACAGGCCCCGAGCAATCATCAAGTTTGATAGTCTCTGAGTGTCCTGTCTTATATTATTACAATAATAATCTAGTGCAGAAAAGGAAACTAAGCTACGCTACACTAGCACTCCCACACTCCTGCTCTCCTCTTTCGTACTCTCTTACGGCAAAAGAGTCGCCTCCGAGTCCCGCGGGTGCATCGGCTTCCCGAAGAAAGCTGCCCTCGATCCTCAGGCCCTCGTAAGAAAATTGAAATAGAAGGGTGTCAGTCCACAATTATTATAATAATGAAAAATAAAATAAAATAAAATAAATGCAAAAATAAAAACAAATAAAAAGAAAAGAAACAAAAACAAAAAAAACAAAAATAAAAAGAAAACAAATAAAAGGAAATAAAAGAATAAAAAGAAAAGCCGAAAAATAAAGAAAGCCGGCTACTAAGCCGTGCTCCCCGCAATGGCGTCATTCTGTTGAGCGACCCGAGCGACTAAGGTAAGAAGGTATCAACGGTCGTTGCGACCTCAACCTCTCGGATCGGACTCAATCAAGAAAACAAGACCACCAATGAAAATAAATCAATCAAGGAAATAAATAGCGGTCTCGCTATTTTATTTTACCTGGTATAGCTACCAGGGTCGAACACAAGGAGCACGATACGCCTAGGCTACGAAGTAGTCAAAAAACTAAAATAAAAAGAAATAAGCTATTTTTGGTGGATTTTTATATTTTTCACAATTTTTGTAATTTTTAAAAATGAAAAAATGTATAAAAGAAATCAAAAGAAACACAAACACACAATTATTTAACACCCCAAAAATACTCAAAAAAATAAAATAAAATATTTTTGATTTTTATAAATATTTAAGTGTTTTTGGTATTTTTCTTGAATTTTCTGATTTTTAGTTAATTTTATAAAAATAAAACAAGGGTGAAAATAAAAGATAATGTGCAACCAAAATCTAAAGGCTATTTAAAAATACTTAAGTAGCTATAAAATTCGAGCAACAATTTTATTGTAAAATAAAAATCTAACTACATAAATTGAAAGTGTATTTTTTTTATTTTTTAGGAATTTTTAATGATTTTTCTAATATTTTTAGTATTTTTCAATTTGTATGATTTTTATAAATCCAAATGCAATGAAAATTGGACAGAAGTAAAAACACAATAAAACAAACCATCATTATTTTTTTAGATTTTTTAGAGGATTTTTAATATTTTTAGTTGATTTTTAAAACTGGACAGAAGAAATTTTTAAGGTTTTTGAATTATGAAAAATACTAAATGGAAACAAAATAAATCCAAAAATTCCTAGAAATTCTCAGAATTTCACGAATTTTGGGTGAAGTTTACTATTTATTCAAGCCAATCAAAGAAGCACAGCACATAGGGACCTAGATGCAAAGAAAATAACTTCCAGGGACTAAATAATAACATGCGTCCAAAATCCCAGAGGGCCTACTGCAATTTTCACACAATTTCAGCACATGTCCAATATCAGCACGGACATGGGTATAAGTGCAAATAATGAAACTATAATATCAAAGCATAACATCCACTAAACCTAGGACCATACAAGCAACCATACTAGAAGGACTAAAACATAAATACTAAAATCTATAGGGGCAATGATGCAAATAGTCCACAGTGCAGCTTTTTATTTATAGACTTAATAAAAAAGAAAATAAATGCAGGGAAAGTGGCGCAAATTACCCAGCCCACTCGTGCGTGTAACATGGGGTGCCAAGTGTCAGCCTCTGACTGGATGGTGAACGTGAGGCTATGGAGCGGACACCTGGTGGATCCAACGGCCTGACGAAGAAGTGAACGTGGGGCGTACGTGGCCGTTAGATGTCAGATCTAACGACCATACAGGCGCAGGCGATGGACGGCTCTGATATGAACTAACGGAGAGGCGAGATCCAACGGTGGAGGAAGATGCTGGACGAACTCCGCCTGGGCGAAGTTCAGCGGAGCACCGGCGACAATCCGACACTCCGATGGGCAAACGGACAGCAGCGGTCGAATCGCAAGGCCCCTCTGCATCGGGTGGAGGGCTCTGATGAAGTCGTCAACGATCAGATCTCCTGGAAGGGTTCTGGGACTTGGACGAGCTCCGGCGAGGCTGGATGAAGACGAGCTGGGGCGTAACAGCACGCGTTTTGACCTGTAGATGAAAGCTTCGACTCGGAGGGACACTTCGGTAGAGGTTATTTGGCCAAAGATAAAGGGAAGCGACGGTGGGTGGCGAAGGGAGGTTCCGGCGAAGCGGCGGAGGGAACCTAAGCCTAATCTTGGCTCGAATAGCCAAGATTTGGGTGATCAGGCTGTGGAGGATGGGTGGCGATGGTCTGTGGTGTGGATCTAAGCGGGTGGATGTGACTGATGGAGCTCCGACCACCGGGTCGGAGCTGGCAGAGCGGCAAGTGGAAGAATCGAAATAGAAGGAACTAGGATTGAAAATAGGTATACCTGATGGTCCTAACAAGATCCTAAGCTCCAGGGGGTGAGGTCGGTCTGGATCCTCACCTCTACCTCGCTGCGGAAGGCGGGGAGGCTCAATGCGGCGGATCTCCGGCCACGTAACGTGAGCGTCGGCTACAACAACCTACTCAGACCACCAAAGGCTCCGACCGAATGTTGTCACCAAGGGGAAGAAGTCTAGGGTAGAAGGAGAGTGTGCGGTACGAGCTCCGGCTCTGGGGAAAGAAATGAATATTTTATATGCATTCCCAGGTGGCGAAGAAGAATCGGATGGAGGGCGCGAACCGAGGAAGATCCGCTCTTCCCTAGGGATCCGCGAGGGTCGTGGATCTACGGGGAAGAGGCGGGTGGTGAAATCGGAGCAAAAGGTGGTCAGATCTGAGTGGAATAATGGGAGAAGATGTGGTCGATATCGGATCCGGTCGAAGATTGGTCCGGGAGGGGGAGTTGACCGGGGTCAACAATCCTCCTGGACTAATCAGAAATTAGGGAATAGAAAAGATTTGTAAAAAAAATAAAAATAGAAAAAGATTTTATTTTAAAAATTTTTCAAAATGAAAATATTTATTATTTTTCAAATTATTTTTAGTGATTTTTATTTATTTTTATGAAAAAATATTTTTTGATATAAACATTTTATTATATTATATACAGGTGTAAAATACCTAGGTATTTTATATTTTTATTTTTATTTTCTTATTTCTATACAAATACCCCAAATTTATATTTTATTTATTTACAACATAAAATTTAGAGTATAAAATAATTTTTATTTTATTTTTATTGGCTATTTACAAGTGTGAAATAAATAGATGATGATACATATATACATATGATATGCATAAGTTGAGAGAGAGAAATTATTTTATTTTATTTTATTTTTATTTTTCTAATCTTTTGTTTTTTTTAAAATATATGCAAGGGATTAGATTCACAAGGTGGGGTGACCCTATCTCTCTCTACTTATTTTATTTGGCGATCAGGCCCATATTGGGCCCTCTCTTAGGTTTAGATCACTCAATATTTATTCTAAATATTTCCTTCTTTTTCTTTATGCTTCATTCTATTATTTTTGCACAAATACATGCTAATTATTAATATTTAACAAAAGCATGTGTATTGGTAACTTATTGTATTTACAACTATCTACATGGTATTTTGCCAAGATAATTAGCTACAATAAAAGAATAAAGAGTGATGAATGAGTATTGATCATGTACGGGGAGTCATTGACATCAAATAGGTAATACGTGGAAGTTGGGGCGGTCCTGTTGGGAAGGGTTGTGGTCGTATTACACCTCATTGCCATTTTTCCGTCCACATCAATGGTACCAGTGGATAGGGAGATGCTCGTGACCAAGATCTCGTCTGTCTCAGGAATGTAGAGGTGATCAGATGTGCAGTTGAGTAGGAAGCCAAGGAGGTGGCAACCGGCTTTCGTGCCAAAAGGATAGGGTATTGTTATGTTCCCGCAGCTGGTCTCAGGGCAGTCCGTTTGAGTGATTGTGGTCGTCGCATTGATAACGACAACTAGGAGGAGGAGGAGGATGAAGAGATTCATCGTGGTTAATCTGTCGGTTTCTACCTTGACAATGTAGGAGTCTGTAAATATATAGTAATTTCAAAGTGAACTAACTTTACAAGTGTACAAACGCTGATTAAAAAAACAAGTGTAGAAATGAATTTGAATATTGACAAGAATATAACGAAACTCCTCATGGGTTGTTGAAATGCTAGATGCAGAGTATAAAATATAATGCTACATTAGTGCCGAACTTAGAATTTCTCCATAGCTTATGTTGAAAAAATGATCAGGTGCTAAAAAATTTCAAATAAAATTAAATAGGAGAATCAAATTTGACATAATTTCTAGCCAAAAAAATCAACGATAAGAAAACCGGTATGATGGCTAAGGCACGAACACCAGATTGATCTCCCTGTTTCCCACGAGCACCCTTTTATAATCAAGAGTAAATTACATAAAAGTCTCGAACTATACACGTAATTTAAATGTGGTACCTCAACTTTCAAAAGTAACAATATAGTACATAAAGTTTTGTTTCGGTCCCAATTGATCTTTTACTAACAGAAGTATGTTACGCCCATCAAGTCATATAGTGTGAGGATGAAAATATCCCCAAGAAATAAAAGCCCCAAATCCTAGGAGAAGATCCTCTGCCCCACCTTTATCCCAAAAGTTTCATACCCACTAACAATCATTATGAAGTTAATATATACATATAATTACTTACATATATATGTATATATATAATATATAGTATATATAATATATTATATATAATATTTTATATATGGATAGGGAGATGCTCGTGACCAAGATCTCGTCTGTCTCAGGAATGTAGAGGTGATCGGATGTGCAGTTGAATAGGAATCCAGGGAGGTGACAACCGGCTTTCGTGCCGAAAGGATAGGGTATTGTTATGTCCCTGCAGTTGGTTTTAGGGTAGTCCGTTTGAGTGATTGTGGTCATAGCATTGATAACGACAATGAGGAGGAGGAGGAGGATGAAGAGATTCATCGTGGTTAATCTGTCGGTTTCTACCTTGACAATGTAGGAGTCCGTAAATATATAGTAATTTCAAAGTGAACCAACTTTACGAGTGTAGAAATGCTGATTAAAAAAACAAGTGTATAAATTAATTTGAATATTGTCAAGAATATAACGAAGCTCCTCAAAGGTGGTTGAAATGCTAGATGCAGAGTATAGAATATACTAATATAGTGCCGAACTTAGAATTTCCCCATAACTTATGTTGAGAAAATGACCAGGTACTATAAAATTTAAATAAAATTAAATAGCATTATCAAATTTGACATAATTTTAAGCCAACAAAATCTACGATAAGAAAACCAGTATGATGGCTATGACACGAACACTAGATTGATCTCCCTTGTCTCCCATAAGCACACTTTTATAATTAAGAGTAAATTACGTAAAAGTCCTGAACTATACATGTAATTTCAATGTGGTACCTCAACTTTCAAACGTAACAATATAGTACATAATGTTTTGTTTCGGTCTCAAATCCATCTTTTACTAACAGAAGCATGTTACGCTCGTCAAGTCATGTAGTGTGAGGACGAAAATATCCCCAAGAAAGAAAAGCCCCAAATCATAGGGGAAGATCCTCTGTCGTTCCTTTATCCCACCAGTTTCATGCCCACTAACAATTATTATGAAGTTAATATACACATATAATTACATACATATGTATGTATATATATATATATAATATAGTATATATAATATGGATTTCTTTCAAATAGGATGCAGTCCTGCCTAAGTTCAGGAAGGCCAGCCTCTTTTTCGTATAAAATTGGATGACTTTAGTAGAATACATATGCAGTTTTGTATTATAATGTGCAGTTTTAATGTTTGTATTATAATGTGCAGTTTTGTATGCGGCTTTGTATTTATAACGTGCAACTATAATACAAACTATATATGTATTCTACTAAAGTGTTCGTGTTTTATACAAAAAGGGCCGACCTTCCTGAACTCAGGAAGGACTGCGTCCTATTTGAAAGGTCTCCTATATAATATTATTTATATAATATATTATATATAGATAGGGAGATGCTCGTTACCAAGATCTCGTCTGTCTCAGGAATGTAGAGGTGATCGGATGTGCAGTTAAGTAGGAAGCCAGGGAGGTGACAACCGGTTTTCGTGCCGAAAGGATAGGGTATTGTTATGTTCCCGCATCTTATTTTAGGAAAGTCTGTTTGAGTGATTGTGGTCGTTGCATTGATAACGACAACCAGGAGGAGGAGGAGGATGAAGAGATTCATCGTGGTTAATCTGTCGATTTCTACCTTGACAATGTAGGAGTCCGTAAATATATAGTAATTTCAAAGTGAACTAACTTTACGAGTGTAGAAACGTTGATTAAAAAAACAAGTGTAGAAACGAATTTGAATATTGACAAGAGTATAACGAAGCTCCTCACGGGTTGTTGAAATGCTAGATGCAGAGTATATAATATAATGCTAATGTAGTGCCGAACTTAGATTTTCCCCATAGCTTCTGTTGAGAAAATGATTAGATGCTACAAAATTTCAAATAAAATAAAATAGTAGCAGCAAATTTGACATAATTTCAAGCCAACAAAATATACGTTGACAAGAGTATAACGAAGCTCCTCACGGGTTGTTGAAATGCTATATGCAGAGTATATAATATAATGCTAATGTAGTGCCGAACTTAGATTTTCCCCATAGCTTGTGTTGAGAAAATGATTAGATGTTACAAAATTTCAAATAAAATAAAATAGCAGCAGCAAATTTGACATAATTTCAAGCCAACAAAATATACGATAAGAAAACCAGTATGATGGCTATGGCACGGACACCATATTGATCTCCCTTGTCTCCCATGAGCACCCTTTTATAATCAAAAGTAAATTAAATAAAAGTCCTGAACAATACACATAATTTCAATGTGGTAGCTCAACTTTCAAAAGTAACAATATAGTACATAATGTTTTGTTTCGGTCCCAAATCGATTTTTTACTAACAGAAGCATGTTACGCCCGCCAAGTCATGTAGTGTGAGGATGAAAATATCCCCAAGAAAGAAAAGCCCCAAATCCAAGGGCAAGATCCTCTGTCGCACCTTTATCCCACCAGTTTCATGCCCACTAACAATCATTATGAAATTAATATACACATATAATTACTTACATATATATGTATATATAATATATATAGTATATATTATATATATATATAATATTATATATAGGTAGGGAGATGCTCGTGACCAAGATCTCGTCTGTCTTAGTAATGTAAAGGTGATCGGATGTACAGTTGAGTAGGAAGCCCGTGAGGTGACAACGGCTTTCGTGCCGAAAGGATAGGGTATTGTTATGTCCCGCAGCTGGTTTCAGGGCATTCCGTTTGAGTGATTGTGGTCGTCGCATTGATAACGACAACTAGAAGGAGGAGGAGGAGGATGAAGAGATTCATCGTGGTTAATCTGTCGGTTTCTATCTTAACAATGTAGGAGTCCGTAAATATATAGTAATTTCAAAGTGAACCAACTTTACGAGTTTAGAAACATTGTTTAAAAAAACAAGTGTAGAAACGAATTTGAATATTGACAAGAATATAACGAAGCTCCTCACGGGCTTTTGAAATGATAGATGCAGAGTATAGAATATAATGCTAATGTAGTGCCGAACTTAGAATTTCCCCATATCTTATGTTGAGAAAATAATCAGGTGCTACAAAATTTCAAATAAAATTAAAAAGCAGCATCAAATTTGACATAATTTCAAGGCAATAAAATATATGATAAGAAAACCAGTATGATGGCTATGGCACGAACACCAGATTGATCTCCCTTGTCTCCCATGAGCACCTTTTTATAATCAAGAGTAAATTACATAAAAGTCCTAAACTATACAGTATTTTTTAATTTGTATGATTTTTATAAATCCAAATGCAATGAAAATTGGATAGAAGTAAAAACACAACAAAACAAACAATCACTATTTTTTTAGATTTTTTAGAGGATTTTTAATATTTTTAGTTGATTTTTAAAACTGGACAGAAGAAATTTTTAAGGTTTTTGAATTATGAAAAATACTAAATGGAAACAAAATAAACCCAAAAATTCCTAGAAATTCCTACACCATGGTAGGAGCCATGTGTCAGAATTTCACGAATTTTGGGTGAAGTTTGCTATCTATTTAAATCAATCAAAGAAGCACAACATACAGGGACCTAGATGTAAAGAAAATAACTTCCAGGGACTAAATAATAACATGCGTCCAAAAACCCAGAGGGCCTACTACAATTTTCACACAATTTCAGCACATGTCCAATATCAACACGTACATGGGTATAAGTGCAAATAATGAAACTATCATATCAAAGCATAACATCGACTAAACCCAGGACCATACATGCAAATAACCCATGAATACACGTGGCAACTCATGTGCAACCATACCAGAAGGACTAAAATGTAAATACTAAAAACTATAGGGGCAATGATGCAAATAGTCCACAGTGCAACTTTTATTTTACAGACTAAATAAAAACAGAAAAGAAATACAGGGAAAGTGGCGCAAATTACCCAGCCGACTCGTGCGTGTCACGTGGGGTGCCAAGTGTCGGCCTCTGACTGGATGGTGAATGTGAGGCTCTGGAGCGGACACCTGGCGGATCCAACGGCCTGACGAAGAAGTGAACGTGGGGGCATACGGGGTCGTTAGATGTCAGATCTAACGGCCTGACAGGTGCAGGCGATGGGCGTCTCTGATATAAACTGGCAGAGAGGCGAGATCCAACGGTGGAGGAAGATGCTGGACGAACTCCGCATGGGCGAAGTTCACCGGAGCACCGGCGACAATCCGGCACTCCGATGGGCAAACGGACGACGGCGGTCGAATCGCAAGGCCCCTCCGCATCGGGTGGAGGGCTCAGATGAAGTCATCAACGATCAGATCTCCTGGAAGGGTATTGGGACTTGGATGAGCTCCGGCGAGGCTGGATGAAGACGAGCTGAGGCGTAACAGCGCACGCTTTGACCTGCAGATGAAAGCTTCGACTCGGAGGGACACTTCGATCGAGGTTATTTGGCCAAAGATAAAGGGAAGCGATGGTGGGTGGCGAAGGGAGGTTCCGGCGAAGCGGCGGAGGGAACCTAAGCCTAATCTTGGCTCAGATAGCCAAGATTTGGGTGATCAGGCTGCGAAGGAGGGGTGACGATGGTTTGTGGTGTGGATCTAAGCGAGTGGATGTGACTGATGGAGCTCCGACCACCGGGTCGGAGCTGGCGGAGCGGTGAATGGAAGAATCGAAATAGAAGGAACTAGGATTGAAAATAGGTATACCTAATGGTCCTAACAAGATCCTGAGCTCCAGGGGGTGAGGTCGGTCTGGGTCCTCGCCTCTACCTCGCTGCGGAAGGCGGGGAGGCTCAATGCAGCGGATCTCCGGCCACGTAACGTGAGCGTCGGCTACATCAACCTACTCCGACCACCAAAGGCTCCGGTCGAATGCTGTCACCAAGGGGAAGAAGTCTAGGGTAGAAGGAGAGTGTGCGGTGCGAGCTCTGGCTCTGGGGAAAGAAATGAATCTTTTATATGCGTTCCTAGGTGGCGAAGAAGAATCGGATGGAGGGCGCGAACCGAGGAGGATCCGCTCTTCCCTAGGGATCCGCGAGGGTCGTGGATCCAAGGGGAAGAGGCGGGTGGTGAAATCGAAGCAAAAGGTGGTCAGAACTGAGTGGAATAATGGGAGAAGATGCGACCGATATCGGATCCGGTCGAAGACTGGTCCGGGAGGGGGAGTTGACCGGGGTCAACAATCCTCATAGACTAATCAGAAATTAGGGAATAGAAAAGATTTATAAAACAAATTAAAAATAGAAAATGAATTTATTTTAAAATATTTTCAAAATGAAAAATATTTATTATTTTTCAAATTATTTTTAGTGATTTTTATTTATTTTTATGAAAAGTATTTTTTGATATATACAATATATTATATCGGTGTAAAATACCTAGGTATTTTATATAATTATTTTATTTTCTTATTTTTATACAAATACCCTAAATTTATAGTTTATTTATTTACAACATAAAATTTAGAGTATAAAATAATTTTTATTTTATTTTTATTGTCTATTTATAAGTGTGAAATAAATAGATGATGATATGTATATACATGTGATATGTATAAGTTGAGAGAGAGAAATTATTTTATTTTAATTTTATATTTCTAATCTTTTGTTTTTTTAGAAATATATACAAGGGATTAGAGACACATTTTTATTTTTATTTTTTGTGAAAATAATATATATATATATAAGAAGCAAGATTCACAAGGTGGGGGTGACCCTATCTCTCTCTACTTATTTTATTTGGCGATCAGGTCCATATTAGGCCCTCTCTAGGGTTTAGATCACTCAATATTTATTCTAAATGTTTCCTTCTTTTTCTTTATTCTTTATTCTTTTATTTTTGCACGAATACATGCTAATTATTAATATTTAACAAAAGCATGCTTATTGGTAACTTATTGTATTTAAAGCTATCTACATGGTATTTTGCCAAGATAATTAGCTACAATAAAAGAATAAAGAGTGATGAATGAGTATTCATCATTTACGGGGAGTCATTGACGTCAAATAGGTAATACGTGGAAGTTGGGGTGGTCCTGTTGGGAAGGGTTGTGGTTGTTACACCTCATTGCCATTTTTCTATCCACATCAATGGTACCTGTGGATAGGGAGATGCTCGTGACCAAGATCTCATCTGTCTCAGGAATGTAGAGGTGATCGGATGTGCAGTTGAGTTGGAAGCCAATGAGGTGACAACCGGCTTTCGTGCCGAAAGGATAGGGTATTGTTATGTTCCCGCAATTGGTTTCAGGGCAGTCTGTTTGAGTGATTATGGTCGTCGCATTGATAATGACAACTAGGAGGAGGAGGAGGATGAAGAGATTCATCGTGGTTAATCTGTCAGTTTCTAACTTGACAATGTAGGAGTCCGTAAATATATGGTAATTTCAAAGTGAACTAACTTCACAAGTGTATAAACGCTTATTAAAAAAAACAAGTGTAGAAACGAATTTGAATATTGACAAGAATATAACGAAACTCCTCATGGGTTGTTGAAATGCTAGATGAAGAGTATAGAATATAATGCTAATGTAGTGTCGAACTTAGAATTTCTCCATAACTTGTGTTGAGAAAATGATCAGGTGCTAAAAAATTCAAATAAAATTAAATAGCAGTATCAAATTTGACATAATTTCTAGCCAACAGAATCTACGATAAGAAAACCAGTATGATGGCTATGACACGAACACCAAATTGATCTCCCTATCTCCCACGAGCACCCTTTTATAATCAAGAAGTAAATTACATAAAAGTCCTGAACTATACACGTAATTTCAATGTGGTACCTCAACTTTCAAAAGTAACAATATAGTACATAATGTTTTGTTTCGGTCCTAAATCGATCTTTTACTAACAGAAGCATGTTACGCCCATCAAGTCATGTAGTGTAAGGACGAAAATATCCTCAAGAAATAAAAGCCCCAAATCCTAGGGGAAGATCCTCTGGCGCAACATTATCCCACAAGTTTCATACCCACTAACAATCATTATGAAGTTAATATACATATATAATTACTTACATATATATATGTATATATATAATATATAGTATATATAATATATAATATATATAATATATTATACATAGATAGGGAGATGTTTGTGACCAAGATCTCGTCTGTCTTTGGAATGTTGAGGTGATCGGATGTGCATTTGAGTAGGATTCCAGGGAGGTAACAACCAGCTTTCGTGCCTAAAGGATTGGGTATTGTTATGTTCCTGTAGTTGGTTTCAGGGCAGTCCATTTGAGTGATTGTGGTCGTCGCATTAATAACGACAATGAGGAGGAGGAGGAGGATGGATAGATTCATCGTGGTTAATCTGTCGGTTGCTACCTTGACAATTTAGGAGTCCGTAAATATATAATAATTTCAAAGTGAACCAACTTTACGAGTGTAGCAATGTGATTAAAAAAACAAGTGTAGAAACGAATTTTAATATTGACAAGAATATAACAAAGCTCCTCAAAGGTTGTTGAAATGCTAGATGCAGAGTATAGAATATAATGCTAATGTAGTGCCGAACTTAGAATTTCCCCATAGCTTATGTTGAGAAAATGATCAGGTGCTACAAAATTTCAAATAAAATTAAATATCATTATCAAATTTGACATAATTTCAAGCCAACAAAATCTACGATAAGAAAACCAGTATGATGACTATGGCACGAACACTAGATTGATCTCCCTTGTCTCCCATGAGCACCCTTTTATAATTAAGAGTAAATTACATAAAAAGTCCTGAACTATACACGTAATTTCAATGTGTTACCTCAACTTTCAAAAGTAATAATATAGTACATAATTTTTTGTTTCGGTTCCAAATCGGTCTTTTACTAACAGAAGCATGTTACGCTCATCAAGTCATGTAGTGTGAGGACGAAAATATCCCCAAGAAAGAAGAGCCCCAAATCCTAGGGAAGATCCTCTGCCGTACCTTTATCCCACTAGTTTCATGCCCACTAACAATTATTATTAAGTTAATATACACAAATAATTACTTATATATGTATGTATATATATAATATTCATATATTATATATAATATGGATTTCTTTCAAATAGGACGCAGTCCTTCCTAAGTTCAGGAAGGCCAGTCTCTTTTTTGTATAAAACTGGATGACTTTAGTAGAATACATATACAGTTTTGTATTATAATGTGCAGTTTTAATGTTTGTATTATAATGCGCAGTTTTATATGCGGCTTTGTATTTATAACGTGCACCTATAATACAAACTATATATGTATTCTACTAAAGTGTTCGTGTTTTATACAAAAAGGGACGGCCTTCATGAACTCAGGAAGGACTGCGTACTATTTGAAAGGCCTCCTATATAATATTATATGTATATAATATCATATATAGATAGGGAGATGCTCGTGACCAAGATCTCGTCTGTCTCAGGAATGTAGATGTGATCGGATGTGCAGTTAAGTAGGAAGCCAGGGATGTGACAACCGGCTTTCGTGCCGAAAGGATAGGGTATTGTTATGTTCCCGTATCTGATTTTAGGAAAGTCCGTTTGAGTGATTGTGGTCGTCGCACTAATACCGACAACCAGGAGGAGGAGGAGGAGGATGAAGAGATTAATCGTGGTTAATCTGTCGATTTCTACCTTGACAATGTAGGAGTCCGTAAATATATAATAATTTCAAAGTGAACTAACGTTACGAGTGTAGAAACGCTGATTAAAAAAACAAGTATAGAAATGAATTTGAATATTGACTAGAGTATAACGAAGCTCCTCACGAGTTATTGAAATGCTAGATGTAGAGTATAAAATATAATGCTAATGTAGTGCCGAACTTAGATTTTCCCCATAGTTTATGTTGAGAAAATGATTAGATGCTACAAAATTTCAAATAAAATAAAACAGCAGCAGCAAATTTGACATAATTTCAAGCCAACAAAATCTATGATAAGAAAACCAGTATGATGGCTATGGCACGAACACAAGATTAATCTCCCTTGTCTCCCATGAGAACCCTTTTATAATCAAGAGTAAATTACATAAAAGTCCTGAACTATACACATAATTTCAATGTGGTACCTCAACTTTCAAAAGTAACAATATAGTACATAATGTTTTGTTTCGATCCCAAATCGATCTTTTACTAACAGAAGCATGTTACGCCTGTCAAGTCATGTAGTGTGAAGACGAAAATATCCCGAAGAAAGAAAAGCCCCAAATCCTAGGGGAAGATCCTCTACCGCACCTTTATCCCATCAGTTTCATGCCCACTAACAATCATTATGAAGTTAATATAGACATATAATTACTTGCATATATATATATATGTATATATATAATATAGTATATATAATATTATATATATAATATATTATATATAGATAGGGAGATGCTCGTGACACAGATCTCGTCTGTCTTAGTAATATGGAGGTGATCGTATGTGCTGTTGAGTAGGAAGCCTGTGAGGTGACAACTGGCTTTCGTACTGAATGAATAGGGTATTGTTATGTCCCGCAGTTGATTTCATGGTAGTTCGTTTGAGTGATTGTGGTCGTCGCATTGATAACGACAACCAGGAGGAGGAGGAGGATGAAGAGATTCATCGTGGTTAATCTGTCGGTTTCTACCTTAACAATGTAGGAGTCCGTAAATATATAGTAATTTCAAAGTGAACCAACTTTACGAGTGTAGAAACGCTGATTAAAAAAACAAGTGTAGAAACGAATTTGAATATTTACAAGAATATAACGAAGCTCCACACGGGTTGTTGAAATTCTAGATGCATAGTATAGAATATAATGCTAATTTAGTGCCAAACTTAGAATTTCCACATAGCTTATTTGAGAAAATAATTAGGTTTACAAAATTTCAAATAAAATTAAAAAGCATCATCAAATTTGACATAATTTTAAGCCAACAAGATCTACGATAAGAAAACCAGTATGATGGTTATGGCACGAACACCAGATTGATCTCCCTTGTCTCCCATGAGCACCCTTTTATAATTAAGAGTAAATTACATAAAAGTCCTGAACTATATACGTAATTTCAATGTGGTACCTCAACTTTCAAAAGTAACAATATAATACATAATGTTTTGTTTCGGTCCCAAATCGATCTTTTACTAACAGAAGAATGTTACGCCCGTCAAGTCATTTAGTGTGAGGACGGAAATATCCCAAAAAAGAAAAGCCCCAAATCCTAGGGGAAGATCCTCTGCCGCACCTTTATCTCACCAGCTTCATGCCCACTAACAATCATTATGAAGTTAATATACACATATAATTACTTACATATATATATATGTATATATAATATATAAAGTATATATAATATATTATATATAATATATTATATATAGTTAGGGAGATGCTCGTGACCAAGATCTCGTCTGTCTCATTAATGTAGAGGTGATCGGATGTGTAGTTGATGAGGAAGCTAGGGAGGTGACAACCGGCTCTCGTGTCGAACGGATAGGGTATTGTTATGTTCCCACAACTGGTTTCAGGGCAGTCCGTTTGAGTAATTGTGGTCGTCGCATTGATAACGACAATCAGGAGGAGGAGGATGAAGAGATTCATCGTGTTAATATGTCGGTTTCTACCTTGACAATGTAGGAGTCCGTAAATATATAATAATTTCAAAATGAACTAACTTTACGAGTGTAGAAATGCTGATTAAAAAAACAAGTGTTGAAACGAATTTGAATATTGACAATTATATAACGAAGCTCCTCACGGGTTGTTGAAATTCTAAATGCAGAGTATAGAATATAATGCTAATTTAGTGCCGAACTTAGAATTTCCCCATAGCTTATGTTGAGAAAATAATTAGGTTTACAAAATTTCAAATAAAATTAAAAAGCAGCATCAAATTTGACATAATTTTAAGCCAACAAGAGCTACGATAAGAAAACCAGTATGATGGCTATGGCACGAACACCAGATTGATCTCCCTTGTCTCCCATGAGCACCCTTTTATAATCAAGAGTAAATTACATAAAAGTCCTGAACTATACACGTAATTTCAATGTAATACCTCAACTTTCAAAAGTAACAATATAATACATAATGTTTTGTTTCGTTCCCAAATCGATCTTTTACTAACAGAACAATGTTACGC
Organism: Ottelia alismoides; assembly: GCA_037367405.1. Classification (NCBI taxonomy): domain Eukaryota; kingdom Viridiplantae; phylum Streptophyta; class Magnoliopsida; order Alismatales; family Hydrocharitaceae; genus Ottelia; species Ottelia alismoides. The sequence goes on from JAZKJV010001486.1 coordinate 133,185, forward strand.
CCGTCAAGTCATTTAGTGTGAGGACGGAAATATCCCAAGAAAGAAAAGCCCCAAATCCTAGGGGAAGATCCTCTGCCGCACCTTTATCCCACCAGTTTCATGCCCGCTAACAGTCATTATGAAGTTAATATATACATATAATTACTTAAATATATATGTATATATAATATATAATATATTATATATAGATAGGGAGATGCTCGTGACCAAGATCTCGTCTGTCTCAGGAATGTAGAGGTGATCGGATGTGCAGTTGAGTAGGAAGCTATGGAGGTGACAACCGACTTTTGTGTCGAAAGGATAGGGTATTGTTATGTTCCTGCAGCTGGTTTCAGGGCATTCCGTTTGAGTGATTGTGGTCGTCGCATTGATAACGACAACCAGGTAGAGGAGGAGGCTGAAGAAATTATCGTGGTTAATCTGTCGGTTTCTATCTTAACAATGTTGGAGTCTGTAAATATATAATAATTTCAAAGTGAACTAATTTACAACTGTTGAAATACTGATTAAAAAAAGTAGAAAGAAATTTGAATATCGACAAGAATATAACGAAGATCCCCACGGGTTGTTAAAATGCTAGATGCAAAGTATAGAATATAATGTTAATGTAGTGCCGAACTTAGAATTTCCCTATAGCTTATGTTGAGAAAATGATCAGGTGCTAAAAAATTTCAAATAAAATTAAATAGCAGCATCAAATTTGACATAATTTCAAGTTAACAAAATCTACGATAAGAAAACCAGTATGATGCCTATGGCACGAACGCCAGATTGATATCCCTTGTCTCCCATGAGTTCCCTTTTATAATCAAAAGTAAATTACATAAAAATCCTGAATTATACACGTAATTTCAACGTGATACCTCAACTTTCAAAAGTAACAATATAATACATAATGTTTTGTTTCGGTCCCAAATCATTCTTTTACTAATAGAAGAATGTTACGCCCGTTAAGTCATCTAGTGTGAGGACGAAAATATCCCCAAGAAAGAAAAACCCTAAATCTTAGTGAAAGATCCTCTACCATACATTTATCCCACCAGTTTCATGCCCACTAACAATCATTATGAAGTTAATATACACATATTATTACGTACATATATATGTATATGTATAATATATATAGTATATATAATATATAATATATAATATATAGTATATATAATATATATAATATATAATATATTATATATAGTATATATAATATATATAATATATAATATATTATATATAAATAGGTAGATGCTCGTTACCAAGATCTCGTCTGTCTCAGGATTGTAGAGGTGATCGTATGTACATTTGAGTAGGAAGCTAAGGAGGTGACAACCGGCTTTCGTGCCGAAAGAATAGGGTATTGTTATGTTCCCGCAACTGGTTTCAGGGCAGTCCGTTTGAGTGATTATGGTCGTTGCATTGATAACGACAACTAGGACGAGGAGGAGGATGAAGAGATTCGTCGTGGTTAATCTGTCGGTTTCTACCTTGACAATGTAGGAGTCCATAAATATATAGTAATTTTGAAGTTAACTAACTTTACAAGTGTATAAACGCTGATTAAAAAAATAAGTGTAGAAACGAATTTGAATATTGACAAGAATATAACGAAACTCCTCATGTGCTGTTGAAATGCTATATGCAGAGTATAGAATATAATGCTAATATAATGTCGAAATTAGAATTTCTCCATAGCTTATGTTGAGAAAATGATTAGGTGCTAAAAAAGTTCAAATAAAATTAAATAGCAGTATCAAATTTGACATAATTTCTAAACAACAAAATCTACGATAAGAAAACCAGTATGATGGGTATGGCACGAACACCAGATAGATCTCCCTGTCTCCCACAAGCACCCTTTTAAAATCAAGAGTAAATTACATAAAAGTCCTGAACTATACACGCAATTTCAATGTGGTACCTCAACCTTCAAAAGTAACAATACAATACATAATGTTTTGTTTCGGTCTCAAATCGATCTTTTACTAACAGAAGCATATTACGCCCATCAAGTCATGTAGTGTGAGGACGAAAATATCCTCATGAATAAAAAGCTCCAAATCCTAGGGGAAGATCCTCTGCCGCACCTTTATCCCACAAGTTTCATACCCACTAACAATCATTATGAAGTTAATATACACATATAATTACTTACATATATATGTACATATATAATATATAATATATATATAATATGTTATATATATTATATATAATATATTATATATAATATAATATATATAGGTAGGGAGATGCTCGTGACCAAGATCTCGTCTGTCTTAGGAATGCTGAGGTGATCGGATGTGCAGTTGAGTATGAATCCAGGGAGATAACAACCGTCTTTCATGCCGAAAGGATAATGTATTGTTATGTTACTGCAGTTGGTTTCAGGGCAGTCCATTTGAGTGTTTGTGGTCGTCGCATTGATAACGACAATGAGGAGGAGGAGGAGGATGAAGAGATTAATCGTAGTTAATCTGTCGGTTTCTACATTGACAATTTAGGATTCCATAAATATATAGTAATTTCAAAGTAAACCAACTTTACGAGTGTAGAAATGCTGATTAAAAAAATAAGTGTAGAAACGAATTTGAATATTGACAAGAATATAACGAAGCTCCTCAAAGGTTGTTGAAATGCTAGATGCAGAGTATAGAATATAATGCTAATGTAATGCCGAACTTAGAATTTCCCCATAGCTTATGTTGAGAAATTTATCAGGTGCTACAAAATTTCAAATAAAATTAAATGTCATTATCAAATTTGACATAATTTCAAGCCAACAAAATCTACGATAAGAAAACCAATATGATGACTATGACAAGAACACTAGATTGATCTCCTTTGTCTCCCATGAGCACCCTTTTATAATTAAGAGTAAATTATATAAAAGTTCTGAACTATACACGTAATTTCAATGTGATACCTCAACTTTCAAAAGTAACAATATAGTATATAATGTTTTGTTTTGGTCCCAAATCGATCTTTTACTAACAGAAGCATGTTGCGATCGTCAAGTCATGTAGTGTGAGGACGAAAATATCCCCAAGAAAGAAAAGCCCCAAATCCTTGGGGAATTTCCTCTGCCGTACCTTTATCCCACCAGTTTCATGCCCACTAACAATTATTATTAAGTTAATATACACATATAATTACTTACATATGTATGTATATATATACAATATATATAATATGAATTCCTTTTAAATAGGACGTAGTCCTTCCTAAGTTCAGGAGGGCAGCCTCTTTTTTGTATAAAACTAGATGACTTTAGTAGAATACATATACAATTTTGTATTATATTGTACGGTTTTAATGTTTGTATTATAATGCGCAGTTTTATATGCGGCTTTGTATTTATAACGTGCACCTATAATACAAACTATATATGTATTATACTAAAGTGTCGTGTTTTATACAAAAAAGGCCTGACTTCCTGAACTCAGGAAAGACTGCGTGTTATTTGAAAGGCCTCCTATATAACATTATATATATATAATATTATATATAGATAGGGAGATGCTCGTGACCAAGATCTCGTCTGTCTCAGAATGTAGAGGTGACCGGATGTACAATTAAGTAGGAAGCCAGGGAGGTGACAACCAGCTTTCGTGCCGAAAGGATAGGGTATTGTTATATTCCCGCATCTAGTTTTAGGAAAGTCCGTTTGAGTGATTGTGGTCGTCGCATTGATACCGACAACCAGGAGGAGGAGGAGGGTGAAGAGATTCATCGTGGTTAATCTGTCGATTTCTACCTTGACAATGTAGGTGTCCGTAAATATATAGTATTTCCAAAGTGAACTAATTTTACGAGTGTAGAAACGCTGATTAAAAAAACAAGCGTAGAAACGAATTTGAATATTGACAAGAGTATAACGAAGCTCCTCACGGGTTGTTGAAATGCTAGATGCAGAGTATAGAATATAATGCTAATGTAGTGCCGAACTTATATTTTCCACACAGCTTATGTTGAGAAAATGATTAGATGCTACAAAATTTCAAATAAAATAAAATAGCAGTAGCAAATTTGACATAATTTCAAGCCAACAAAATCTACGATAAGAAAACCACTATGATGGCTATGGCACAAACACCAGATTGATCTCCATTGTCTCCCATGAGCACCCTTTTATAATCAAGAGTAAATTAAATAAGAGTCCTGAACTATACACATAATTTCAATTGGTACCTCAACTTTCAAAAGTGACAATATAGTACATAATGTTTTGTTTCGGTCCCAAATCGATCTTTTACTAACAGAAGCATGTTACGCCCGTCAAGTCATATAGTGTGAAGACGAAACTATGCCGAAGAAAGAAAAGCCCCAAATCGTAGGGGAAGATCCTCTGCCGGACCTTTATCCCACCAGTCTCATGCCCACTAACAATCATTATGAAGTTAATATATACATATAATTACTTACATATAAATGTATATATATAATATTATATATATAATATATTATATATAGATATGGAGATGCTCGTGACCAAGATCTCGTCTGTCTTTGTAATGTAGAGGTGATCGGATGTGCAGCTGAGTAGGAAGCCCGTGAGGTGACAACCGGCTTTCGTGCCGAAAGGATAAGGTATTGTTATATCCCACAGTTGGTTTCAGGGCAGTCCGTTTGAGTGATTGTGGTCGTCGCATTGATAACGACAACCAGGAGGAGGAGGAGGAGGATGAAGAGATTCGTCGTGGTTAATCTGTCGGTTTCTACTTTAACAATGTAGGAGTCCGTAAATATATAGTAATTTTAAAGCGAACGAGTGTAGAAACGCTGATTAAAAAAACAAGTGTAGAAACGAATTTGAATATTGACAAGAATATAACGAAGCTCCTCACAGGTTGTTGAAATGTTAGATGCAGTGTATAAAATATAATGCTAATTTAGTGCCGAACTTAGAATTTCCCCATAGCTTATGATGAGAAAATAATCAGGTGCTACAAAATTTCAAATAAAATTAAAAAGGAGCATCAAATTTGACATAATTTCAAGCCAACAAAATCTACGATAAGAAAACCAGTATGATGGCTATGGCACGAACACCAGATTGATCTCCCTTATCTCCCATGAGCAGCCTTTTATAATCAAGAGTAAATTACATAAAAGTCCTGAACTATACACGTAATTTCAATGTGTTATCTCAACTTTCAAAAGTAACAATATAGTACATAATGTTTTGTTTCGGTCCCAAATCGATCTTTTACTAACAGGAGCATGTTACGCCCATTAAGTCATGTAGTGTGAAGATGAAAATATCTCGAAGAAATAAAAGCCCCAAATCCTAGGGGAAGATACTCTGCCGCATCTTTATTCCACCAGTTTCATGCCCACTAACAATCATTATGAAGTTAATATACACATATAATTACTTGCATGTATATGTATATATACAATATATATAGGGAGATGCTCGTGACCAAGATCTCGTCTGTCTCAGTAATGTAGAGGTGATCGTATGTGCAGTTGAGTAGGAAGCCCGTGAGGTGACAACTGGCTTTCGTGCCGAAAGGATAGGGTATTGTTATGTCCCGCAGTTGGTTTCAGGGCAGTCCGTTTGAGTGATTGTGCTCGTCGCATTGATAACGACAACCCGGAGGAGGAGGAGGAGTATGAAGAGATTCATCGTGGTTAATCTGTCGGTTTCTACCTTAACAATGTAGGAGTCCGAAAATATATAGTAATTTTAAAGTGAACCAACTTTACGAGTGTAGAAACGCTGATTAAAAAAACAAGTGTAGAAACGAATTCGAATATTTACAAAAATATAACGAAGCTCCTCACGGGTTGTTGAAATGTTTGATGCAGAGTATAGAATATAGTGCTAATTTAGTGCCAAACTTAGAATTTCCCCATAACTTATGTTGAGAAAATAATCAGGTGCTACAAAATTTCAAATAAAATTAAAAAGCAGCATCAAATTTGACATAATTTCAAGCCAACAAAATCAACGATAAGATAACCAGTATGATGGATATGGCACGAACACCAGATTAATCTCCCTTGTCTCCCATGAGCACCCTTTTATAATTAAGAGTAAATTACATAAAAGTCATGAACTATACACGTAATTTCAATGTGGTATCTCAACTTTCAAAAATAACAATATAGTACATAATATTTTGTTTCGATCCCAAATCGATCTTTTACTAACAGAAGCATGTTACACCCGTCAAGTCATGTAGTGTGAGGATGAAAATATTCACAAGAAAGAAAAGCCCCAAATCCTAGGGAAAGATCCTCTGTCGCACCTTCATCCCACCAGTTTCATTCCCACTAACAATCACTATGAAGTTAATATATACATATAATTACTTACATATATGTATAAATATAATATATATAGTATATATAATATGTTATATATATAATATATTTTATATAGTTAGGGAGATGCTCGTGACCAAGATCTCGTCTGTCTCATGAATGTAGAGGTGATCGGATGTGTAGTTGAGTAGGAAGCCAGGGAGGTGACAACCGGCTCTCGTGTCGAAAGGATAGGGTATTGTTATGTTCCCGCAACTGGTTTTAGGGCAGACTGTTTGAGTGATTGTGGTCGTCGCATTGATAACGACAACCGGGAGATGGAGGAGGATGAAGAGATTCATCATGGTTAATCTATCGGTTTCTACCTTGACAATTTAGGAGTCCGTAAATATATAGTAATTTCAAAGTAAACTAACTTTACGAGTGTAGAAATGCTGATTAAAAAAAACAAGTGTTGAAACAAATTTGAATATTGACAATTATATAATGAAGCTTCTCACAGGTTGTTGAAATGCTAGATGTAAAGTATAGAGTATAATGCTAATGTAGTCGAACTTAGAATTTCCCCATAGCTTATGTTGAGAAAATGAGCAGGTGCTACAAAATTTCAAATAAAATTAAATAGCAACTTCAAATTTGACATAATTTTAATGCAACAAAATCTACGATAAGAAAACCAGTATGATAGTTATAGCACGAACACCAGATTGATCTCCCTTGTCTCCCATGAGCACCCTTTTATAATCAAAAGTAAATTATATAAAAATCCTGAACTATACACGTAATTTCAATGTGATACATCAACTTTCAAAAGTAACAATATAGTACAAAATGTTTTGTTTCGATCCCAAATCGATCTTTTACATACAGAAGCATGTTACGCCCGTCAAGTCATTTAGTGTGAGGATGAAAATATCCCCAAGAAAGAAAAGCCCCAAATCTTAGGGGAAGATCCTCTGCCGCACATTTATCCCACCAGTTTCATGCCCGCTAACAGTCATTATGAAGTTAATATATACATATAATTACTTACATATATATGTATATATAATATATTATATATAATATATTATATATAGATAGAGAGATGCTCGTGACCAAGATCTCGTCTGTCTCAGGAATGTATAGATGATCGGATGTGCAGTTGAGTAGGAAGCTATGGAGGTGACAACCGGCTTTCGTGTCGAAAGGATAGGGTATTGTTATGTTCCTGCAGCTGGTTTCAGGGCAGTCCATTTGAGTGATTGTGGTCGTCGCATTAATAACGACAAATAGGTGGAGGAGGAGGCTGAATAGATTTATCGTGGTTAATCTGTCGGTTTCTACCTTAACATTGTTGGAGTCTGTAAATATATAATAATTTCAAAGTGATTAACTTTATAAGTGTTGAAATATTGATTAAAAAAACAAGTGTAGAAAGGAATTTGAATATTGACAATAATATAACGAAGATTCTCACGGGTTGTTGAAATACTAGATGCAGAGTATTGAATATAATGTCAATGTAGTGCCGAACTTAGAATTTCCCCGTAGCTTATGTTGAGAAAATGATAGGTGCTACCAAATTTCAAATAAAATTAAATAGCAGCATCAAATTTGACATAATTTCAAGCCAACAAAATCTACGATAAGAAAACCACTATGATGGCTATGGCACAAACACCAGATTGATCTCCATTGTCTCCCATGAGCACCCTTTTATAATCAAGAGTAAATTAAATAAGAGTCCTGAATTATACATGTAATTTGAATGTGATACATCAACTTTTAAAAGTAACAATATAGTACATAATGTTTTGTTTCGGACCCAAATCGATCTTTTACTAATAGAAGTATGTTACGCCCATCAAGTCATGTAGTGTAAGGACGAAAATATCCCCAAGAAAGAATAGCCCCAAATCCTAGGGGAAGATCCTCTGCCGTACCTTTATCACACTAATTTCATGCCCACTAACAATCATTATGAAGTTAATATACACATATTATTACGCACATATATATATGTCTATATGTATAATATATATAGTATATATAATATATAATATATATAATATATTATATATAGATAGGGAGATGCTCATGACTAAGATCTCGTATGTCTCAGGAATGTAGAGGTGATCGGATGTGCAGTTGAGTAGGAAGCCAGTGAGGTGACAACCGGCTTTCGTGCCGAAAGGATAGGTTATTGTTATGTTCCCACAACTGGTTTCAAGGCAGTCCGTTTGAGTGATTGTGGTCGTCGCATTGATAACGACAACCAGGAGGAGGAGGATGATGAAGAGATTCATCGTGGTTAATCTGTCGGTTTCTGCCTTGACAATGTAGGAGTCTGTAAATATATAGTAATTTCAAAGTGAACTAACTTTACAAGTGTAGAAACGCTGATTAAAAAAAACAAGTATAGAAACGAATTTGAATATTGACAAGAATATAACGAAGATCCTCACGGGTTGTTGAAATGCTAGATGTAGATTATAGAATATAATGCTAATGTAGTGCCGAACTTAGAATTTCCCTATACTTGTGTTGAGAAAATGATCAGATGCTACAAAATTTCAAATAAAATTAAATAGCAGCATCAAATTTGACATAATTTCAAGCTAACAAAATCTACGATAAGAAAACCAGCATGATGGCTATGGCACGAACACCAGATTGATCTCCCTTGTCTCCCATGAGCACCCTTTTATAATTAAGAGTAAATTACATAAAAGTCCTGAACTATACACGTAATTTCAATGCAGTACCTCAACTTTCAAAAGTAACAATATAGTACCTGATGTTTTGTTTCGGTCTCAAATCGATCTTTTACTAATAGAAGAAAATATTAAAGTCCCTTTGTAAAATTAGGGTTACATATCATGGCTATGTTGAATACCATGCAGTTGGGAAGACACAAACTGACATTAACATGTGATATTCAATAATGATCCCCAGCATGAGAAAGAGATGACAATCTTTCTATAAACATTGGTTTTCGGCAGGCTTCTTGATGCATGTCCTCTACGTAGGAATAATGATTCGAAGGTGTTGGAATAATCAAGACAAAGAGTTGACTTAATGAGGTCGAGATAAACTAAGAGATGAATCGTAATTGTCACAATCTAGCACACATCCTTTATCATAGACAGATATACATCTATACAGATGAGTGTGCACATTTGACATACCAATAGGTTGCTGACCTAACCAATGTCCATATATCGACGAGTTGGTGTGCATATGAAGACATATGTGATATCTCAAAGAAATCACAAAAGGTTTATAGTCGGTGCATTGCGAGACAGAGCTCACTCATGAGAAATTTTGAGGTCACAATGATTTCATGCACGATCATCTTGTTTGTGAAATAAGATACAAATTCGAGATATTAATATATGCTTTTGGAAAGTATATGATTAATATTGTTGTCAAATTATCGAATGAGAAATCTATTGATATGTTCCCAAGAAGGTTGTCAATCTAGGGTTTAAACTTCGGATATGTCAAAGTCCCCCAATGTGAAGGATGTATGAGTATTGGAAATACGTTGGGCTAACTCTATCTTAATAGATCATCTATCACGTCACTTCCATTCCGAGGGAACGATGAAACTAGATGGATTTCAATGTCTCCACTTATTATCTTAATAATTTGAGAATTAATTGGATTAAGTCTCATCCCATTTGAATCCAATATCCAATTTCAATTCTAATTCCAATGTCCAGATGTTGGAAAGAGATTTGCTGATGGAAATGGAAATAAATACACTCATTGAGCTCATTTCTAAACTTCAAATGATTTGGAATATGATTAGAAATGGTCAAGGAAGTTGGGTTCAACGCACTGATATATTCTCCAGCTCATAGAGAGAGTGATGCGTTTTGTTGAGCTCCCTCAGAGTGTGAAGTATTTCAGCTCGAGCTCAACATTAGTAAGTGGCGTATTTTTGCTAAAAATGATATAAATCCTAAAATTAGATAGTTATCCAAATTTTAAGTTACTATACATGGATAATATGATCTCTTCAACACTATCTCCAAGTATTCGAGATTTCTACTCACGAGTCCTAATTGGATTAGGACTCGTACTTAATGATATCAATAATATGATAATATTTATTATTATCATGGATACATATATACCAAAGTTTTGTGGATATGATCCACATCATATATATTTAATTAATATAGATATTAATTCATATATATATATATATATATATATATATGAAGAGAAAACAGATCCTACTCCATGGAGTAGGTAACTTACCTACTCCACTTTCATTTTTTCAATTTTTTTTGAAAAATTGCTTCCATGGATTTTCATAGCTATATCCCTCTAATATGCTATTCAAATTTCGTCAGAAACAAAGACTCCTATGGCCTCCATCCATACAATCATTTTTAACGGTCACAGCTTTGCTGTATTTTACCTGTTCTGGATATATGCCATAGGGGTCTTTATTTCTGACGAAATTTGAATGACATATTAGAGGGATATAATTATGAAAATCCATGGAAGCATTTTCAAAAAAAAAGTGGAGAAAATGAAAATAGAGTAGGTAAGTTACCTACTCCATGGAGTAGGATCCCTTTCCTCTATTTATGAATATGATTCATATAATTATTTGAAGGCACATATGTGAATATGATTCACATTGGAATTTTAATGTAGATTGGATTTACATTTTTATTTGGATTTATGAATAAGATTAGTAAGTTATAAGGATTCTCTCATATAATTACTAATTGTGATAATTAAATTATCGTGATAATAATGAAGCAACAAACTCCATTGTGAGAGTCCTAAATGTGTTGTTACTTGAGAAAATCATGAGTTTAAAATCATCTTGATCTCATCTTTGTGTGGACAACTTCAAGAATAAGAATATATCAAACTTTATGGAAGCGACACGATTCATCATCGCACCTGCGAGAGGAGAGTCCTAAGATCGGACTTCATTCGAGAGGTTTCTTACTTTAGAGACTCGCGCTTCATGTAACTTCAATAAATGATGTTGAGGTACACCAAGATAAGTGATGGCGGGACAACTCAAACTTTGAGTTAAATAGACAATTGATTTCTCTTATTAAATTCCTTCTAATTTTCACCTCTATGTTGGGTTTTGGCTTCCCACCGAGGGCGTGAGGAATGACTAAAATCAAACCCCATTTTTTCTTTGAAAAAAATTCCATCGGATTTAGAAGAAGCAGAGAAACGGCTCTTTCTCCTTCGAACTCATCACCCTAAATCGACCATAAACCCTCCTCAGCAATCCCCCAAATCTTCCCTCCAGCAATGACTCTTCTCGAGTCAGCGTCCGATTCCCAGCAAGAGGCGAAGCGATCCCCCGATCCAAGTCCACCTCTAGCTAGACCGGCAAAGATCCCCAAAACCTCAGAGGACGGCGAGGAGGAGAGAGAGGCCGATTCAGAAACAATGAAGGCGATCCCTGGGGCCCAGAGGTACCTGGTGGCCGTTGAGTACGCCGGGACGAGGTTCTTCGGGGCGCAAAAGCAACCCAATTGCCGTACTGTCGTTGGGGCCCTTGAGGTGACGAATCGCAAATACCAATTGAGTGCAAAATCATATTTTTTTTCTCTGTTTTGTTATTGGTATTGTTTGTGAATTTCTGAATGGTGGTTGTGTTTGGAAATTCCGGAATAGCTGCTGATAAAGTCTGGAGCTATATGTGTCTTAGCTAAATCATGCAAATAATGATTGGCTACCTGCGGACTCCTAAAAAGAATACCTTTGTCATGGAATTGCTCTTCGTAATCTCCATTGGACTAACCAATTGCTGAACTACCAGTAGGCACCTAAAAAGAATACGTTTGGTTTGTCGTGGAATTAGTATTTGAAATCTCCATTGGACTATCCAATTGTTGAACTCGGGATCTGCACTTCTACAATTATGCGACGACCCTAAAAAACGGTCAAAAGATAAAAGAAAGCGAGAAAGGTGATTATTCATCAGCGAACTTAAAGCGGAGGTGGAAGAGAATAAATTACCAGGTTCGTAGAGAGGCATCCCGTGGAGCATCGTATTGGGGCTGGGTAATGGGATGGGGTGCCTTATCGACCATACGAGGAGTTAGGGTTGATTTTTAGGGGACCATCACGAGTGAAACTCGAGGCTAACACGAGGCTTGGAGGAAAATTCATCCTAGGGTAAACTTTCAAAACTTATTGATCCTGGATGGTCGTAATTAAATTTTTTATTATGTACCGTAGGTAAGACGCTTCTTCAAGAGGCAACTTTGGTTAAGTAAAAGCTACCTCTTGAAGAGATGGCTTTCAACCAAAGCCGTCTCCTGAAGAGGCGGCTTTCACGGGCATATTAGCTCCAAGGCACCCGCCAGACCCTCTCCACTTATTCCTCCTCCTCCTTGTTGATGCACGTGCTACAACCTCTCCCGTTGACCTCCACGCACTCGACCGCCCAAGCACGCTCGACCACCATCTCTAGAGCTCTCCCGTCCTCCCCCACCCCACCTTAAGGAAGGTGATGCCCTAATATACCTCTACCCTCTCACAACTAGCCGTTCATAAATTTTTGTGTGTTTTTTGATTTTGTCAATTTCTATGCTTTTGTTTGTGCTAAATATATTTGGTCTCGTGAAGTTGGGATTTTATTGATTTATTACAGAGGTTAGGATGTCTCGTGAAGTTCGTTGCTTTTGTCATTACGGTGGGAGTATTTAGAGATCGAGTAAGGGCATGGTCTATGTTGGAGGTCTGATGAAAACCATCAAGATTAGCTCCAAAATGACAGTTACACGATTAGTTGAGAATATCAAGTATGTGTTCATGACGGGCTTATCACAAGGAGTTGAGTTGCATGTGTTTCATAGAATGTCGCAAGATGCTGGAACATTTTACACGGGGGGGTTGAGTTTGATGATGATGTTCGAGAGATTGTGGAATACACTGAGGATATGGGTGTTGCGTATCGATTCGTGTATCTACTATAACGGTATCGGTGCCTGGATCTATACCTCAACATGTAAATACATCCGTTCCTTATGTGGTGAACATGGGTCCTTGTATAGGTACCGAAGATAATGATCCGGAAGTTGATAGGTTGATGGAGTCCTCACCGCAGAATAGCGATGACGAGATGAAAAATGATGATGATGATCATGAGGAGTAGAATCATCTAGGAACACGGATCGTGTCTGACATATCATTTTTGAACATGAGAGGAGGGGTTAGATATATTCTAATAACAAAGATTACATGAAGTTTGATGATGGGATCGATTTGAATAATGAGTTGAAGAATGACATGCAATACAGACAGAGAAGGGGACGTCAAGGTTGAAACCATATCCGTGTGATTGTTATTGTAATATAAAACATGCATGCCATTTCTAAATGAACTATGTATGCCTATCTCCCTTTTCTGAACGAAATATGAATACAAAAGTCCCAAGTTTATTTGTTGTTGACTTGTGTAGAGGTTTACGTTATGTCATGATGTACCGCTACGTATTCCTTATTTTCTTTATGACTATCTATGTAATTTACCCAAGGGTTTTCTCTCTATATAAGGGACCCTCAGGCTATGTGGAATAATAACGAAGAGTTTTGCTCTAGCATGGTATCAGAGCCAAAACCCTAATCTAAGGTTTTTCCTCCACCCGCCCGCCGCCCCCCTCCTCCCGTTCGGCCGCCGCCCCTCCTCCCTTCGGCCGCCGCCCCCTCCAGCCGCCGTCGAGTTCCAGCCTCCTCCCGCCGCCGAGGCTCCACCAACCTCCCGCCGCCGTCCTCACCAGCCGCCGCCGACCCCACCCGCCGCCGCCGACCCCATCTGCCGCCACTCGCGGTTATCCTTCTCCAGTCGGCGTCGATTCAACGATGGGTTCAAGTGCATAAAGTCTACATATGCACTTGAATCCAAACGGGTCTTTGTAGACGCCAGTTCTTTTGTCTATCATCCCTAGGTCTTCTTCTCCGGCGATATGTCAGAACAAAAGGTTGATATGCCCTCCATAGGTGCCTTTAAGGGTTCGACGCCAATAGTCAAAATGGACGGGACAAACTATGAGCTGTGGTCGATGCAGTTCATGAGTTTATTGAAGTCAGGTGGTAAGAAGCACATTCTTACTGAAGATGAACCGGCAGAGAAGACGGGGATATATGCCTCGTGGGAGGCTGATGATGCGTATGTCAAGGTCTGGCTATCAGGGACGCTTTCGATGGAGATTGCTAATGACGTCCTCCATCAACCCACCGCCAAGGCGAAGTGGGATATTCTTGCTACTACATATTCGCAGGTGCGGAACGAGACTAACATGCTGCAGCTGCAGCATGATATTTTCACGATGAAACAAAATGGACGGCCACTTCATTCTCTGTACACGTCACTGCGAGGGATGTTCGAAAAATTATACAGTACCATCCCGCTCACAGCTACTCCTGAGCAACAGAAGACTTTCCGCAATGCTACCATGGTGGGAGTATTACTTGCATCTCTCAATCCTGAATACGAGGCCGCCCGCTCTCAGATCCTGGCCGATGCTACTATTCCTCCTATGGAGGAGTTCTACAGGAGACTCAGTCGTATCCCTTTTTTGTCCAGCACATCTACTCTACCTCCTTCGGCAATGGCAGTATCACGTGGGAGAGGTGGTTCGTCTTCTTTTCGTGGCCGAGCTACACATGGCCGTGGAGGTCGTATTCCAAGGACGTGCTCGTATTGTCATCGCACTGGTCACTTAGAGGACACATGCTATTCCAAACATGGGTTTCCAGCTTCGACACGTGTAGCTGAACATGTTCAGCCTTCTTCAGCGTCTACTCCAGATCACAGGTTCGAGGAGCTTGTGGCGAGGCTTCGTGACATTATGCCACAATCATCATCGGATGCTGCGAGTACCTCAGATGTTGCAACATCTGCATCAGCCAGTACCTCTGCTGCTGCCAGTTCTTCAAGTAGTACTACTGTTGTTCGTCCGTTCCATGATTTATCTGGTTGGATTGTCGATTCTGGAGCCACCCATCATTTTTGTCGTGACAGAGACAAACTTGAGTCCTACAGGGATATCTCTTCTTGTCGCTCTGTGTTTATAGCTGATGGCACTCATTCCCCTATTGTTGGACAGGGGGAGATCTCTTTGACACCCTCCATGCACTTACAGAATGTTCTACATGCACCTGAGTTTTCCATGAATTTATTATCAATTAGTCAGATTACAAAAGACTTGCATTGTCGTGCTATATTTGACCCATCATCTCTTATTTTTCAGGACATACTAACAGGCAGGGTGATTGGCTGTGGCTCTGAGCATAATGGCTTATATCGTCTGGTCCGGAATTCCTTTGCTGGCGTCTCTCTTCATTCACAGGGGTCGGTCTCTCCGTATACGTGGCATCTTCGATTTGGTCACCTTCCGCTCCAGAAAATGCGTCACCTCCTGCCTCAAATCTCTCCCAATTCATCATTTCGTTGCGAAGCTTGTCAGTTAGGGAAGCACCATCGTTCTAGCTTCCCAAGTCGTCAGAGTCGGAGCAGTAGCTCCCCGTTTGAATTATTTTATATAGATATTTAGGGTCCTAGTCGTGCCCCTGATCATCAGGGACACAGGTTTTATCTGGTTGTTGTTGATGATTTTTCTCGTGTCTCTTGGACTTTTCTACTTAAGAATAAATCTGAAGCAGGAAGTGTTATCAAGAATCTTATCAATGAAGTGCACAATGTTTTTTCCTCTACTGTTAAATATGTGCGCACAGATAATGCGTTGGAGTTCTATACTCGTTCTCTCTCTCAGTTCCTTTCTCTAAAGGCATTATTCATCAAACTTCATGCGCCTACACATCACAACAAAATGGTGTCGCCGAAAGGAAACATCGTCATTTTCTTGATATTGCGCGAACATTAATTATTTAGAGTTGTGCGCCATTAGCTTTTTGGGGAGATGCTATACGTACAACATGCTATCTGGTCAATCGTATGCCATCGTCTGTTCTTGGGGAGAAATCTCCAATTTCTGTTCTCTTCCCAGATAAGGATTTATTTTCACTTACACCTCGTGTCTTTGGCACAGTTGCCTTTGTTCACCGCTTGTCTCCGGGACTTGACAAGCTCTCTCCTAGAGCAGTCAAGTGTGTCTTTTTAGGTTACTCGAGGACACAGAAGGGTTATCGATGTTATGATCCTATCAACAAGTACTATGTTAGCGCAGACGTTACATTTTTTGAGCCTGTTATGTACTTCTCCCCTGCAGGTGATAGAATGGTTTCTTCTTCCACGTCTTCAGATAATCATGTCTATGTTCCTCTACCTCCAAATATGGGTCAATCTGAATCCACTCCACCCCCACCACCACTACCACCACCACCACCACCTCCATATCATCCTATTCCACCATTCCCTAAGTTCTACACACGGCGGTCGGGGCTTGCTCAAGCTACAAGTCAACCATCCACCACGCCTCAGGTATGCTCCGATACGGCTACTAATGATGGGTTAGATAATGTACCGGTGCAGGACTCTTTGCTACAGGGGGTTGATCTGCCAGTCAGTTCAGTGGATAATGATATTGATATTCCTATTGCACTTCGAAGGCATAAGAGGAAATGTGCGTCCTATCCTCTTGCGTCTCAGGTATCCTTTCATCGTCTTACTGGTGATTTCGAGAAGTTTGCAACAACTTTGTCTTCGATAGAGATACCACGGACCTATAAGGAGGCCATGAAGATTGAGTGCTGGAAGTTGGCTATGGAGGAAGAGATGGGTGCTTTACAGTCTAGAGGCACTTGGACCCTGGTTCCTATTCCATCAGGTGCGTCTGTGGTTAGTTGCAAATGGGTGTTCACAGTTAAATATCATGCAGATGGTCGTCTTGATCGATACAAGGCAAGACTTGTTGCACGCGGCTTTACCCAGACATATGGTGTCGACTACTTGGACACTTTTTCACCAGTGGCTCGACACTCCACACTTCGCATCCTTTTATCTTTAGCTATGGTACGAGACTGGCCCATTTTTCAGCTTGATGTTAAGAATGCGTTTCTGTATGGAGATCTACAGGAGGAAGTCTACATGCAGCAACCACGGGTTTTACTGCTGAGAGGGAGACTCACATGGTGTGTAGACTTCATAAGGCGATTTATGGCCTTAAACATAGTCCAAGGGCATGGTTCCAAAAGCTTTCTCAGCTGATCGAACGACAGGGGTTCAAGAGATCAAATGCGGACCATTCGTTGTTCATTCAGAAGTCTCTCAGAGGTACAGTTGTTGTCATGATATATGTTGATGATATTCTAGTTACAGGAGATGATGCTCAGGGAGTCGAGATGACTAAAGCCCTCTTGGGCAGTGAGTTTGTTACGAAGGATCTGGGTACCATACGATACTTTCTGGGAATAGAATTTGCAAGAAATGCACAAGGGATGGTGATGACCCAAAGAAAATATGTTACAGACTTGCTTATTGAAACAAGAATGATTGGGTGCAGACCATCGAGCACTCCTATGGATCTAAGTATGAAATTGTATGACAATGATACTGAAGAGGTGGACAAAAGAAGGTACAGAGAGATGGTGGGTAAGCTTCTATACATCACCATAACTAGACCTGATATTGCTTTTGCTGTAAGCCGTGTGAGTCAATTTATGGAGCATCCTAGGCGGGTCCATATGGAAGCACTATACATGATACTGAGATACCTGAAATCTTCTCCAGGCTCCGGTTTGCTATTTAGAAAGAACACAGATTTGTCCATTTCAGCTTGTGCAGACGCAGACTATGCAGGGTGCCCAAAGGATCGTAAGTCTACTTCGGGGTTTGCTATCTTTATAGGAAGCTCTCTGGTTTCTTGGAAAAGCAAGAAACAAACCGTTGTCGCAAGATCTATTGCTGAATCTGAATATAGGGCCGTGGCACAAGCAAGCACAGAGATGATGTGGGTTCGAGCAGTCTTGGAAGACTTGAATGTGAATGTCTCTTTACCCATGCAGCTTCAATGTGACAATCAAGCAGCGTTGTTCATTGCCAATAATCCCACGTTTCACGAAAGAACGAAGCACATCGAAGTAGATTGTCATTACACTAGAGACATGATTCAGAAGGGCTTTATTTCCACGTCACATGTCAATTCCGAGGACCAGACTGCTGATATATTTACCAAGCCGTTGCTCAGGGGACCTTTCCAGAAATGTTCTTCCAAGCTGAGCATGATAGATATCTATGCTCCATCTTGAGGGGGAGTGTAGAGGTTTACGTTATGTCATGATGTACCGCTACGTATTCCTTATTTTCTTTATGACTATCTATGTAATTTACCCAAGGGTTTTCTCTCTATATAAGGGACCCTCGGGCTATGTGGAATAATAACGAAGAGTTTTGCTCTAACAACTTGCATTCTTGTTGTGGATCATTTTTCATCTGTTGAGATTTTTTTGATTCAACAAAAATTTTCCCTCCCTAAAAAAACAAAAGCAGCAATTGTGCTGGTGCAGTACCACATCAGCATAGCTGCTGCTTCTGTTTTTTTGTCCAGGTCAAAGCTGCCTCTTGAAGAGGCAGCTTACCTACGGTACATAACAAAAAAAATTAATTGCAACCGCCCAGGGCTAGTAAGTTTTGAATATTGCCACTGAGATGAATTTTCCTCACGAGACTTGTTAGATCTTTTAAATATAATGTAAATTATCAAAGGGTGCATATCAAAATGAGATCTAAAACATAATGGTTTCTTTTTCAATATTTCAATGTTCATGGTCTCATTTGATGTGGCTGGATTTCCTATTTATCACAATCCTCTTCATAAAAAATATCTCATTGTCCATTTCTTCAGCAACGTCACCCCTGTCGTTTCTCACTCTCCCTTTTCGGTGGCGATGCATGACCTCCTTCCTAGGACTAGCCGAGACATCTTACTACCCTTTGCTTCCTCAATGAGATGCCTCTATCATTCTTGTTGGGACGCTCAACAACCCTCCCTTTATTTATGGGGACTCTCCACTGCATTACGCTTCTTTGTATGGACTCTCAACCACCTTGCAAGGACTCCCGACCACGACACCTATACATCATAGTGTTTATGGGAGGATACAATACACAACTTTTGGATGCACACTAGTCTTGGCATGCATGTTAGCTCCATAAAAATAATAATGTGCAATTGACGGGATCATCTAAATGTTTTTTTGGCGGTTTTATAAGAACATATGTTCTAAGGAAGAAAGGATGACTAGAGTTTGGCAGTTATCCACATTAAAGTAGACAATCACATGTTTTAATCTTCATACATGCTTCTTTCTGTACCTATTACCCATGAATAATCCACATAATGATAGACTTGGAAGAAGGACATGTCTTGTTCTCTCTCTTTTTAAATTAAAAGAGAAGTGTAGAGAAGACACCCATAGAGTTAACGTATAGCAATCTCAAAGGCTGGATTCTCTTAGGATTCTTGTGTACTATATAACATTCTCTATATAGAATCTTTCATCACAGAAGATCACCCCATTTCCAACCAACCACATGGCCTATAAGGATGGTCACAACCAAATTACCGTGAGCATCCACCCCAACTAGCTAGTGATTAATTCAGGAAATATCGCTATCCATATCATATTGGCTCGTCCAGAAAAGGATATATCGGGGATATATCGGGATATATCAATGATATCTGTGGAAATGTCAGAAATGGCTAAAAAATCATTTTTACCATTTTCATATATTACACTTAGCGGTCATATCGGACATATCTCTGTTAATGGTTATTGCTGGCTCATTTCAAAAAAAGGTTATTGGTGACTTATAGATATTGGAAATGGTGTTTATCCAAGTTCTTATAACATTAAATAACTTACAAATACACACTTAGATCACATATATCGATCATCTACGACCCTTATATCGTACATATCTGTCATATCAAACATATCATTATTAATGTTGATTGGCTGTGATTAATTAACATTGGAATTGGAAATTTGGAATCAAAGTAGCTAAGTTAACTATATTTAGAACACATGTTTTGTTCAGGGAAGACAGTAAATGGCATTGAGATGAGTCATTCGATTCAAAAAAATATACATAATGATAAACGAGACTATTTTTTGGTATAAATATTTATCTATTCACAGAAATAAATGAAAAAAAATGCAAATTAATGCAATATTGTAAAAGAGATTACATAATCATGAGGGGTTTAGAACCAAGAGTTTCGCGGTGAATCTGAATTGCCCCCTACCCTGTTGTCTCTCATAGCGCATCACAGCCTCAATGAACTCGCAGTAGTTTTCCCATGTCATGTACGAGTACATGACCTTATAATCCATCACATACTGCATGTATTGATGGTCATTGATACCTATGAGTATCCCGAGACGAGGATAACAACACTAGATTCGGTATTACAAGGGGCACAATGTGGCTGCGAAGTACTGGCTTGAGATCCTCAAGATGACGACGACGGAGTATGAGAAGATCTCTGCGGAGGAGGAGGCACGCACGTGTACTCAGAGAAGAAACCATAACTGTCACCACTAAAGTAGCTGAGTCGGCTCTGCTCGGGTTGGCTACCTTGATAGTTCTCACCGCCGTAGCTGTTATATCCTCGATACCCGCTGCAACCATCTGATGGAGGTGTATACGCGTGAGGAGGAGGAGGTCCAAGAGGACGAGCATGAAAGAATTATGGGAAGATGCCAAATGATCTCTCATCATGTGATGATCCATTTCCGCTTAGGGGACTTGGTGTTCCTCCACGATATGAGCTGCCAATGCCCATGCATCTCAAGGAACCTACATATGATATCAAATCATCCATGTAGCTGTTTGTAGGATGATGGCTACGTCCATATGCTTCGTAATCCATAGGTCCTGGACTCGGACTTGGGATAAACTGTCCATGTGCGTTTCCATGCCACTCCATATATTCACGCCATGCATGAAGCCCTTCCTCGAATCTTGTATCATGTTGTCCGTGACCACCCCCTGCTGACCCTGACCCCCTGAATATGTTTCCTCATCATCAGATCCACCATGACTGCTAACATCATCATCATCATCATCATCACTTCCACTGTCATCTTTTGATTTGGATTTACATTTGGATTTCGAACCAGTGAAGAGAATGTCATCAACAGTTGCATCAAGCTCGAGTCCACGATTTATCTAGATCTGGCCATGTAGTCACCAATATCTGCTCCCATTTGCTGGCTTATATTCTGATTTGGCTTGCCTTCTGGTTGATCGAGCACTGGAGCATCATTGGAATCCAACCACCTCTGAAGAATATCTTCATCTGCATCTTCATCGTGCATTTTAAAAATGTATGCAAGATCGATGTGGTCTGTGTAGTCCTCTTTGTCCTGCCCCTCCCTTGCATGTTTCATCTTTAACCTCAAGTTGTAGTGCACAAAGACAAGATTATGGAGCTTATGTTTTCCCAACTTGTTCTGTCGCTTGGAATGGATCAAGTTGAATGTACTCCAGTTCCTTTCACAGCTACTAGCAGATGCAGTTCGAGACAATACTTTCACTGCCACTTTCTGTAGGTTGTGAGCTTCCATCTCGTATAGTAACCACCATTCGACTACGGAAAATCCAAAAGGAGATAAATTAATAATAGTAATACATCACATCACAATCAATGGACTTATTCGTCGTCGTCCTTACCAAGAAGAGTACTGCCCTATCTATTAACCACGATAATTCTACCTAAGGAACCCAAGGCATCCCTGAAGTACTTGACCTGCATATTGTTTGAAGTTATAAATTGTTACATAATACTCTTAACAAATATTTTGTTACTCCCACTCTAGATTACATAATCAAAATTACGTTATTCATGCACGAGGTATGCGTCTTCTTGTCCTTGACGAGCTTCTCTACCACAGTTTGTACAACGGCTAGAAGGTCAACATTTGTACCAAGACTGTTCTTGTATTGGTACTTAGGATTGAAGTAATAAGCTTGACACAAACATGGACAATTCTCAAGTTTTAATACATCTAAAGTGCTATCAAAAATGAAAAAGTAGATTTATTACATAATACATACCAACCTTGTGAAGAGGATGTGGGAGCATCTTAGACCAATGCTCGTCTATGATGTCCAACCATGCTCTGAATCCTTTCCCAACTCTTCTCTAACCTTCTCTCTCATGCTGCGCCGTCTACAATCCGCAATGCAGAAACAACCAGATCCATTATTTTCATGACCCGAGTCACGCCATCCCAGAAGTGGAGATCATTAATCAATATCTCCACTTTCCGTCCTCCTTTAGTTCGAGCTTCAGTTATCTCGGACTATTCACCTTGGCAACACATGGTCTTTAACCTTGTCTTGTATTGTTTAAGGCCTTGAAGCATGTGATGCTAGACCTCACCAGCTCACCATTGCACGCTTGCCTCATCAAAACCAACACCTTGGAATAATTGTAAATGAATGTAGTGATCATCCATGTTTGCTCCACCCCCTTTGAGACGAGCTTCCTCTTGCTGAAGTCCTTTTGAATTAAATCAATACAATGTGCAACATACAGTGTCAAAAAAATACCGTAGCCGTTAGACTTCATTATTGTTTTACCCGCTTTCTTGAAGTTGCTGCCATTATCTGTGACAATCTCGACAATGTTCTCTTTCCCAACATCATTGATGACATCCTTCATCAATTTCAACAGGTACTTGTACTCCTTCACATGTTCAGATGCATCAACATATTTCAAAAAATGGTCTTTCTATCATAGAAACGAGGAAATTGATGTTTTGCTTCCTCGTATAGCTTGTCCACCCATCGCACATCAGCGTCATCCCATACCCTGGCCATCTCCTCCTCATCTCGATGATATACTCATTTGTCTCCTCCTTCTCCATCACGAGATGTTTGTTTGTTCTCTCCTTGGATGTGGGGGCCTTCACTCCCATTCCTGTGGTGGCGATCTCATCAATGCCATGCTGCAAAAAAGGCTCGCTAGCAACGTTGGCCGGAATGCTCTCCCAAAGAAGAGCTTGCTGATGGCCTTGCCCACTCTCTCTCTTGCATTAGTGAACATGCCCTTTACCGTCTTCTGCCTCGAATCCTTGCTTGGCATGTACTGTATGGATATGCTCCTCGTCAAGAAGGTTTCCGATCCCTTCTTGTGTTTTTTGATGGGTAGTGGTACCGGTGCACCTTCAGAACCACTCCCACTATCACCGACACCATAGAAGCCACCTCGTGCATCGCCGAGTTCTCTCCTCTTGAACTCGCTCCTCATATTGCCTTCATATATGCCCTCCTCTCCGTCGCGGTCTGAATATCAGCGGGGTAGATAAAGTCATCGTCATCTGAATCAGAAAGGACATTGAACTCTTTCTCGAACATGAATTCTTTAAATTGTTTATTTCTTCTAGACCTCTCCAAATCTTTGTCCTTTTTCCCCTCCAAGTTAGTCTCACCAAATCCATCACATATCTAGGACAACACATGCACTTGATAATATTCTTGTTATTGCCAATAAGATGGTGCTTCAGTCTCGTAATTCCCCCTCATCCCAACCTCTTCCCACAAAAGTTGCACTATGGGTTCGATTTGTAGCCATCTGGAGTAGTGGCATACCTCCAGCCAATCTCTCCACTGTCCCTCTGATCAACAGAACCATCAGATCCCGAACCAGAGTGTGAACCATGATGTTGATTACTGAAGCATATAATTTGTGAGGAAACTACACAACAAACATTCGCGAGACATACGAAGAGAACAATCAATTATTTGCTAATTATTTTTTTGTTTTAATTTTTAAATTTATTATATTTATTATTTTTAACATGCTTAGTACACGTAAAGTCTTAGATATTTAATGTTTAACATACTATCAACATATTACCTATATTTAGATGTTTCAATTTCTAAGAAAAAAACATCCTAGATTTAGAGTTGAGATGATCAATTTCATGACAAACCAGGCATGGGACACAAAACACGAAAATGAATTACAGATCTAATGTTTAATTCACGGAATTAATTAATTACTATTTTTTAGTTAGCATAAAACACCATAAAATCTTGTTTCTATGTCTAGGACATAACATCCGAGTTTATTCTTTCATAACTAAATTTAATTTCACAACATAACTAATCCCATATTAAGCACCTTATATCTCACTAAATACTTCAAATATTATTTTCAAAAATAAAAATATGCATTACCTAACAAATATGAACAAAACCCCTAAGAAATTTCACTATTTCAACATAAAATTTGGAGCAGATATAGAGCTTACCTCAAAGAAGGAAGGAGCGTTGGAGAAGAGTTCCCGGTAATTTCAGGCGAAATGCGGCGAACTGGGTTGAAATGGGATAAAATGGGGTGATATCAGTGGAAATATGACATGGAAGATTCCCTGTCTCGTCGATATATCACCGATACACGATAAATCAATGATGTATCGGCTTCATATCGCTGATATTCCAGAAATCGAAAGGTTGAATGATATCGATATCCCCATCTCTGGGACAACACATGCACTTGGCAATATTCTTGCTGTTGCCAACAAGATGGTGCTTCAGTCTCGTAATCCCCCCTCCCCCCAACCTCTTCCCACATAAGTTGCACTATGGGTTCGATTTATTGCCATATGGAGTGGCGGCATACTTCTAGCCAATCTCTCCACTGTCTCTCTTATCACCAAAACCATCAGATCCTGAACCAGAGTGTGAACCCATGATGTTGATTACTGAAGCATGAGATTTGTGAAGAAATTACACAACAAACATTCGCGAGACATACGAGAACAATCAATTATTTGCTAATTATTTTTTTGTTTTAATTTCCAGATTTATTATATTTATTATTTTTAACATGCTTAATACACGTAAAGTCTTAGATATTTAATGTTTAACATACTATCAACATATTACCTATATTTAGATGTTTCGATTTCTACGAAAAAAGCATCCTAGATCTAGAGTTGAGATGATCAATTTCATGACAAACCATGCATGAGACACAAAACACGAAAATAAATTACAGATCTAATGTTTAATTCACGGAATTGATTAATTACTATTTTTTAGTTAACATAAAACACCATAAAATCTCGTTTCTATGTAGAACATGACATCCGAGTTTATTCTTTCATAACTAAATTTAATTTCACAACATAACGAATCCCATATTAAGCACCCTATATCTCATTATATGCTTCAAATATTATTTTCAAAAATAAAAAATATGCATTACCTAACAAATATGAACAAAACCCTTAAGAAATTTCACTATTTCAACGTAAAATTTGGAGTAGATCTAGAGCTTACCTCAAAGAAGGAAGGAAGGAGCGTTGGAGAAGAGTTCTCGGTAGTTTAGACTAAATGCGGAGAAATGGGGTGAAATGGGATGAAATGGGGTGATATCAGTGGAAATATGACATGGAAGATTCCTTGTCTCGCCAATATATCCCCGATACACGATATATCGGCTTCATATCGCTGATATCCCAGAAATCGAAAGGTTGAATGATATCGATATCCCCATCTCACCGATACCAACATATCAACGATATATCGCCGATATATCGCTATATTTCCTACCTTGCTAGTGATATATGGAATCCCTAGAAAGAAGGGCACAACACAATCCAACACAACCATATTCAAATCCATTGCTGCCACCAAGATTCAGGAAGGCCGTATGCGTATGCATTCGAACAAGTCACTAAATATCGAATACGCGGTATGCAGGGGTAATATGCAAGGCATATGTGGTTTTGTGCGGTTTTCTAATTTTTAATTTAAAAATAAATAAATATCTATAAATAATATTACTACTGAATTTATGTATCCAAGTGAAGTTAAAGAAAATCTAAGAAAGAAAAACAGTTCATGTAGATGCCACTAATTTCCTACATTTAATACAAAAAAATTTAACCATAAAAATATTTACATATTAGATGACTCATAATACCGAAACTTCAATATACATACATGCATATTTGCAATACATGAGCAAAACCTCAATCGACATATATTAAAATATTAGACGATACATTGCATATACTCGTGAAAATGTTACTTGAACATGCAATGCATATACATAATTGCATAATGCATTGCAATTATATACATATGTATTGCATATTCTTACGGTTGAATGGAAGAAGAGGCTGAGCTACGAAGGTAAGCACCTGAATGGGAGGATTGAGAGTTGGAACTGCTAGAGGCTGACCACGATGTTATTGGAGCAGTATGCAGAGCGTATGCGGGATATGCGGGGCATATGCAGGTCATATCTACGCTTAGTGCGCATAATGCACCTTTTCATATAATTGGTTCGGTATGCATGCCACACGGGCATATATGTGGCCGGCATGTGCAACCGATTTCATGAACACTGGCTGCCACCTCCCTGGCTGACTCACATAAAAAGAACATGTGATCAATGTCCTCAAGCGTCTTCTAACACTATGCAATTCCCATCAGCTTCCTGAAAGCATCCAACCCTCCGAGCGCCCGTCAACACACGATCTTGGCTCAACAACCACAAGAACACCTTGACACGTAATGAGATCCTTCATCTCCAGATGCACCTAAACTCCATGGAGACTATACTTGGATCAACGGCTATGGTTGCATACAAAGTCTTTTATGCCTTCCATAAATACCCATCCATCAAGATCTAGTGGCCATGACTAGCCAATAAGCATCCCAACCTCAGAAAGAACCTCGAATAACACCGGAAACTCAACCACCCGACAACTCTGAACAAAATTGGGGGCACCAACCATCTCCATCACAAGCCTCACCAATAGATATCCCTCCATCCGCTATTGGAGCGAAGAGATGAAGGAATTGTCCTGAAACCATGCTGCGTGGCCATGGTACGAAGGGTCTTAGCCTCGAAGCTCTCGAGGCATATGCATCGAGGCGAGGCGTAGGGAAACCACCATAAGGTATCTTAGTTGGAAGTGGTGAGGCGTGCGCTTGGGGGGACCGAGGCGGTCCCAAGGGATTGAGGCGAGGTGAATGCTCCTACCTCAACAACTGTTGAAAGCGCTTGATTCAAGTGATGTCATTGTGCAATAGTCTTCGTTCAAGTGCTACATTTATGCAACAATCTTCAAGTGTTGTTAAAATAAGATTGCAACATGTAGGTCAAGTTGATACCTTGTTTTATGAGAATGCTGATGTGCTACAAATGCAATAACATAAAATTGACCCTCGCAATAATTCGGTGTTGCAGCAACGTCAGTTATGAAAATCAATCCTTATAAATAACAGTAGAAAACATAAGGCTACTATCAGTAGCAGCATGGTGGGAATGAACTAAGTGTCATAAGCAAATGAAGCAGAAGTAAGAGTGTTATCACAATAGCGGAAGGAGCGGAAGCAAAAGCAAAAGAAGCATGAAGCCTTGTAAATGGTTGATTTGTTATTGAGTAAGTTTAGGAATAAGGAGTGAAGAAACGTGAGGCAATTAAGGAACGATCAATTTGGGACTTGGCATTGTTTCACTCAGAAGCACAAGCGAAATATTTTTTTGCTTACCTGGACGAGTTGACAAGTCATATTCAGGATGAGTTACCTTGGTGTATGTTATTTGCTGATGATATCGTGTTGATTGACGAGACTAGAGATGGAGTAGATGAGAAGCTTGAGGTTTGGAGACATGCATTGGAGACTAAAGGTTTTCATATAAGCAGGGCTAAGACGGAATATATGGAATGCACCTTTGATGGAAGCAATGGTGAAGGAATCGAGGTGAAGATTGGTGACGATAACATTGAGAAGAGAGATTCTTTTAGATATCTGGGATCTATTTTGTAACATGATGGGGAAATTGATGGAGATGTTACTAATAGAATAAATGCAAGCTGGCTAAAGTGGAGAGGAGCCTCCGCTGTTCTCTGTGATAAGAAAATTCCTTTAAAAATTAAAGGAAAGTTTTACAAAGCAGCCGTGAGACCTGCTATGCTTTATGGTTCTGAATGTTGGCCTATGAACCATAGACATGTGCAGAGAATGGCTGTAGCAGAAATGAAAATGCTAAGATGGATGTGTGGACATACACGTAAAGATCGGATTCGGAAAGATGCAATCAGAAAGAAAGTTGGTGTAGCTCCGATCGAGGATAAGATGCGAGAAAACCGCTTAAGATGGTTTGGTCATTTGCAAAGAAGGTCAACTAATGCACCGGTTAGGAGATGCGAGTGTTGGGATGTTGAGCCGGCTAAGAGAGGGCGAGGACGGCCCAAGAAGTGTTGGAAAGAGACTATACGAAGGGATCTTAGTTTTTTGGATATAAGTTCGAGATTGACCCAAGATAGATCTGAATGGAGGCGAAGAATCCATGTAGCCGACCCTACTTAATTGTGGGAAAAGGCTTTGTTGTTGTTGTTGTTACCTGTTTATTCACGAGATTGTAAAGATAAACCGTCTTTGTTACTTTTATTAACTTATTTTTATTTAAGATTTCAAGAAAATAGGATTGGAAGCTTGGATCTGTTACTTCCACAGCATGTAGATTTACGTTATAGTATACATTTCTAAATATTATACAATATTTTTTGATTAAAATTTACCTTTTTAAGAAAAAAAGGCTTACATATCAATCGCCTCAAATCTATGCATTGCTTTGATTCAAGGGAAACCACCTCAGTCCGCTTTTTTTGGTAAACCGTGGTTGCCTCTATTCCAATCATCAAACCAGTAAAGGAAATCACTCCCATCTCCTAAATTGATATGAAGAGATGCGATATCAAAGGCAACACAACACACATACCCCTCTAAAAATTCGACAAAGCACGTACCGTTCCCTCATGCCAAGAAAAGTCTTTCAACAACCCATAGATTTTGCACATCTTCCAAGTCAACAAGGCCCTGTTCATTTCGATCTAGACCTCAAGGCTATCACCCTCCTTTACCAACATCATCATCCTCTGTTTCTTCGTCACTGACAACCAATCGTACTACTTCAGCTGCCCACTCATCGAGGGAAGCCCCAAGTAGTTGATGGGAGGAGACCCCTCAAAATCATCAGATTATTATACACGACTCCACCTCTGCTTCTTCCATCCCAAAAGAATAAACATGAATATGCCATTGTTAGAAAATGAGAATGCGGAAGGAAATCAGAGATAAAAGAATACGAACATGAAGAACAACGGATTTTAACGTGGAACTCTACTCCCTAAGGAGCGGGATGAAATCAAGGGAGGATGCTTCAAAAGGCCATATGTGTCTATTGACTTTCTCACTGGATATAGGAAGTCCAGGGCTTCTTATATAGCCTCTACATACTCTCCAAGTTCTACCATCGATAGATGTGGGACTAAACAGTGGATGTGCTAAATGGGTATTGGAAGGATCCATTTACCCATCTTACATGTGACACATATACTCTCTCCTACACCCCTCAAGCTGGAGCATGCAATGCTTAGCTTGGACGTTGCTCACAATACAAGATACTATAGACAATGTCAACTCAGCACGCACAACTGTTGCCTGCTGTCGAGGACGTTGCTTCTCATGTTGTGCATGTGAGGAGGAACAATTGGGATGGATTGTGAATCAAATTGAATCTCCTCGTCGGAGAGCATGTGTACTGTACTGCGCATGTCAGCGTCATTGCTACTGAAAATGAGTTTCCTCGTCGGAGAACTCTGGCCTGCCACATTATGTGGACAACTGCTCCATCCCTGAAAGGGTTGAACTGAAAAGTCGTGGAGAACATCCTTGTCGGAGTCCACGGTCGCTGGAGAATGGAATCCGAAAAAGTCTCATCGTCGGAGAACTAGGTCTCTCCCATATTGGCTCAGAGAATGGGATCTCTACTCCGGAGTCCCTATGAAACCACATGAAAACCCTAGCCCACATGGCATTGGGAATGAGAGCTCTACTATGGAGTCCTTATGGATCACATGAAAACTCTGATACCAGAAAACAAAAGATGGGGACTGCACAAAATGATCGCACACATGTGTGTCTGAAAAGGAGTCTCTCTCTGGAGAACTCGATGAAATAGGATCATTCAAATAAGGAGTGCCTCGAACTTGGACTCCGAACCAATCCATAGAGTCTGGAACTGAACTGCTGAGTCTGGAAAATTTGGCCTGCCTCTGACTTGAGAATCTGAACTGGAATCATCATGGTCGTAGAATTCTAGTCAATACTCCCCCTTTCTCTCATACTTGTCGGAAAATAATGATAACAACCCAAGTTGGGAGAAGACAAGAAAGATGGGAGAAATAAAACCAAATCAGTCGATCTCATTTTTTTAGACTTTTTTTTCAAATCTTTTTCGGCTATTTCATTTTTTTTAATAACCGTCTCTCTTCTTCTTGTTTTTTTTCCAAATTAGACGTTCATCATTTTTTACAACTTTTCTCAATTTTTTTTGCATTTTCCCACATACGGCTTTTCATTTGTACGTGATTTTTCTCAAAAACCTTTTTTTTTGAAACAAAGAAACTTGTGGTCTAGTTGGACCCTTGAAACTCAACCCAAATAGAGCTAAAACTGCATCATCCCACTTTTTTTATACTCTCGGTCAAATTTGGCATGATCTCGCTCCTCCCTTTTCTTCTATTTTTTTCAATCGCCCACTTAGACTTGGAATCCGCTGCAGATATTTTTTTTTAAAAAATCGTGGGCCCTTATTTAGGGTTCCTACTTGGGAGCCCCTTTCTTCGGAAGATCGCGGCCCTCGATGGGAATCTTTTCGATCTTGGAGTACGTGAGGAGGGGCCGGTGACATTGCTGCCTGGAACCGATCGACTCAGCCTAGAGGTCGCAAAAGAGAGGCCTCACCTGGAGTGGTCTCTGAGTGGAGATGGTGATCTGCCAGTGCCTGGAGAAGGGTGGCGCTAATGCCGCCATCGCCTGAGTTGAGAAGAAGCACCACTGCTTGTGCTTCCTTGTGCCGCCACCGATAGAGCAAACGAGGCATCGCTGGCGAGGCATCGCTAGAGGAGGCCCGTTGGAGGAGCGCCTCCTCCGATAAGGGGGAGGTCGCCTGGGATCGAGATGCGCCTAGGGTCTGTTGTAGATGAGGATCTACACCGAAGGGGCATGGGAGAAGTTGTGCAGCGACACGAGCGCTGCCTGGAGGAGTTGTGCGCCGTCTGGCGCGATGGAGGTGTTGCGCGAGTAGGAGGTGGACCTTCTGGGACTGGACTTGGAGGTGCTCGCGCAAGGAGCCTCCTCTGCCGTGGAGTATGTATGATATGCGTCGCCCCGCTTAGAGATGAAGAACATGCCCACGACGGGGCATCACCGGTGCCGCCTAGAACTTAGAGAACCAACTTTGCCACTGATATTAGGGTTCCTGTTAGGAAATCCAAGTTTGCACGATCACAACAACAACAACAAAGCCTTTTCCCACAATTAAGTAGGGTCGGCTACATGGATTCTTCGCCTCCATTCAGATCTATCTTGGGTCAATCCCAGGCTTATATCCACAAAACAAAGATCCCTTTGTATGGTCTCTTTCCAACACTTCTTGGGTCGTCCCCGCCCTCTCTTAGTCGGTTCAACATCCCAACACTCGCATCTCCTAGTTTGCACGATCTCAAAATAAAAAGCAATCTTCAATGCAGAAATTTCAAGAACACTTCTCTCATAACATGAACAATAATTTTCAAGAATACAACACAAAAACAATCGAATCTCGAAAAAATAAACCCTCGAGAATCAAACCCGCTCCGATGCCATATTGGAAAATAAGAATACGGAAGCAAATCAGAGATAAAAGAATATTAACATAAAGAACAACGGATTTTAACGTGGAACCCTACTCCCTAAGGAGCGGGATGAAACCATGAGAGAATGCCTCAAAGGGCCATATGTGTCTATTGACTTTCTCACTGGATATAGGAGGTATGGGGCTTCTTATATAACCTCCACGGACTCTTCAAGTCCCACCACTGGTAGATGTGGGACTAAACAATGGATGTGGTAAATGGATCTTGGAAGGATCCATTTACCCATCTTACATATGACACATATACTCCAACAATCATCGTTATCCCGAGCTCGACATCACACCAAACAGATCAATGACTGTTGCTTTAGCATCTCTCTCAATGAAGAATTGGTATCATCCACACTAAAGCAATGGCACATAAATGTCCCCTATCGTGAAACCATTGCAGAACTCTCCAATAACCACACAAGGAACATCCTGAAAAACCCATCCTCTACAACGACATAGAGAAATGGAGCCAATGTCACCCTTGTCAACCCCCATTTGGGGCTGTAAACTCCCTCATCACCCATCTGATGTTGTTGTTGCACCTCTTCATGCATCCATTAAATTCAACATGAAATCCCCAACGTGATAGGGAGGCCCAAAAGAACTGTCAATCCACACAATCATATGCTTTGGAAGAATCAGCCTTTAAAAAAAGTCCCTTCACCTTCCTTCACCTCCAATCAGCATGTATCTCAGATGTCATCACAACCCCATCTATCATGTGTACCATCGACGTAATAATGGAGTCCAATACCACAATAAACTTATTCACAAGGTATTCCTTAATAAAGTAAGGTAAACATCAATGGGCAGAGCAATAGGCCCCAGATCCTCCACCCAACGAACAACATCCTTCTTAAGAAGAAGAAACAAAAAGAGTGGTTAATATATTCAAAGCCCCAACTCACCGGTCATAGCTCCTCGATGACTGCAACACCTCCTGCCCAATCATGTCCCAGTCCCAGAATTACCGGGAAAAATCGAGAAGCCGTCTGACTAGGAGAACCGTCAACATTTGAGGCAAACACTGCCGTACGGTCCTCCTCAGAAGTGAAAGATCTCACCACTTCAAACTATCGGGCCACTCTTATAAGTAATTAAATGCTCTTCCCTCTTCTTGAAGAGAGTGTTTGCCATGAACATTAACATACCCTGAAGCATCTTTTCCTACATGTCCATTAAGATTCCGCCTAAGCAAATCATCTCTCATCGTGGGATTCCTTGCATAATCTTATTCAAATCCTCTTAAAAACCTTGTTTAATCATTTCCTCTAAACCAATTTGCGGTGAATAAACTGAGATGATATTCATAATTTCTTCTCCGAGCACGAATTTTAGCAAAATAATCCGATCCTTAAATCTTTGCTCCTCAACCACACTATCCTTCAAATCGTTATGAACATCCACTCCCACACAATTTCTGCCTTTCTCTTTACTTGAATACCGCAATTAAAGCCCACGTTCTCGATCTCCCTTGCTTTCTCTCCAACCCATTTTGTCTCTTGGAGATATAGTATTTGAATATTCCTTCTTTCCATCGTATCTACTATATCCATCAATTTGCTAGTCCAACTACCTATTTGTGACTTCTTTTACGACATCGTTTGAACTAACTTATTTACTTACATGTGCCCATCATACGAGAACTCTTGCAAATTTTGGATTGTATTTGGGCGACGATGCATCAAACTAGCTTATTCACTCGCACGCGTTCCTCATTCGAGAATCCTTGCAAATTTTGAGCTATATCCGGGCACCAATGTAGCGATCCTTGCCAACTTCTCATTGCATTCGGGTGGTGCAACACATCACAAGTATGGAGCACCCCAATGAAATCCAAATGTTTGTTTAAATCCATGTTGAAAAGATCCGTCTGTTTTGAGACAAATTCGTAAATATTGTTCTTAAAAAGAACACTATTTGGGAATTAATCTTTGTAGGGATATATTTCAATTATTGTACTCTTTTTTCTATTCTAATTTCCTTCGATAGTCTTATGTAATTTACTCATAGGCCTCTCTTCTTTATAAGAGAGCCTAGGGTTCCATGGAATATACAACTCTCATAAATTTCCCAAAATGGTATCAGAGCAGCGGTTCTTGGTCGAAGCTCTCGTACCCAGAAACATTAGACCTCCACCAACCGCCCCCTCTATCTCGAGGAGTCGCCGCCACATGCCTCTCTCTCTCTCTCGGGTCACTGCCGCCAACCTCTCTCTCTCTCTTGAGGGGCTACCGCCACCGTCGACCCCCTTTTCTCTCTCTGCACGCTAGTCGCCGTTGGTACGGATCTCGAGGCATTGCCGACTCCTCCTTATGCTGCTGCCGGTCCCTTCGACCTCTTGCAGCGTAGCGTGCGGTCTCTCTCTCTCTCTCACGCATACACACGTAGACTATTTAGCCCAAACCTCGGTTCGGTTTGGGGTAATGGATTTGGTTGCAGTTTGAGTCTACACATGCAACGAAATCCCCTTATGTCAGTGTAGAAAATCATTTCTTCAAGTTTATTATCCTAGTCTTCTTCAACCGACAACATGTTAGAGATCAAGATAGACATCCCCACCACGGGCATCTTTAGAGGTCCAATGCCCACGATCAAGATGGATGGGTCGAATTACGAGTTGTGGACCATACAGTTCATGAACCTAATAAAGTCAATGGGTAAGAAGCATATTCTTACCGAAGAAGAGCCGTCGGAGAAGACATGATTGAATGCCTCATGGGAGGCTGATGATGCATATGCTCAAGTCTGGTTGTCTGGTACCTTGATACCAGAGATTACGAATGATGTTTTGCACCAACCCACATCCAAAGCAATGTGAGGGCATACTTGCTGCCACATATTCACATGCGAAGAATGAGACGGAGATTTCACAGCTTCAGCATGATATCTTTACTGTAAAGCAGAATGAACGACCCTTTCATGCTCACTATACTGCGTTGCGCGGGATGTTTGAGAAGCTTCATAGCTTCATGCCTCTCATGGATACCCCAGAGCAGCTAAAGACATCGGAATGCCATGATGGGTGGTGTTTTCTTGGCATCTCTTGATTCATAATACGAGGCAGCATGCTCTCAGATACTGGCTTACGCTACTATTCCTCCCATGGAGGAAGCTTTCCACAGACTCAACCGGATCAACGTTCCTTCATCGACTTCCATATCGAACTCGTCAACAATGGCTGCATCCCATGGTCGAGGAGTCCTTTTCAGTTTCGTGGTCGTGGACCTCATGGTAGAGGAAGTCGTGGATCTCGCCAGCCCTGCACCTATCGTCATCGCTCTGGCTACTCAGAGGATACACACTACTCCAAGCATGGTTTCCTTGCATCAACCCGTGTAGCAGAGATGACCATGCCTCATGCAACACCATCTTCATCAGATCAGAGATATGGACTTGTTTCTAGATTGAGAGACATCATGTCACCGGTTAGCACCTCTTCACCTGCTTCAGAGAATAGCTCAGACATTTATACCAATGCTGGAGCCAGTACCTCAGATAGCATTCATGCCTTTACTTCTTGTCATGGTTCTGATATTACAAAATGGATCATGGGTTCTGGTACGACACATCACTTGTGTGGAGACAAAGATCAACTCACTGCCTACAGGTAGGTTCCTCCAGGGAGGACTGTGGTTATAGCAGATGGAACTCATTCCTCGATCACATGACAGGAGGAGATTAGCTTGACACCCTCTATGCGATTACAAAATGTGATTTATGCTCCCGATTTCTCTATGAACTTATTGTCTATTAGTCATATTATTAAGGATTTACATTGTAGAGATATATTTGACCCATTGTATCTTGTATTTCAAGACATTCTTACCGGCAGGATGATTGGTTGTGGCCGTAAGCAGGGCGGCCTCTATCGACTGGTCCATACCCCATATGTTGGACAATCCTCTCATTCTATTGGACCGATCTCTCCCTTCTTATGGCATCCGCGCTTTGGTCTTCTTCATCTCTAGAAAATGCGTCAAGTTCTTCCCTAAATTTCATCTCGCTCGTCCTTCAGCTGCGAAGCTTGTCGGTTGGGAATGCATCATCGGTTTGTTTTCCCTGGTCGTCAGAGTCGGAGTAGTAGCTCCCCGTTTGAGTTTTTCCATGTTGATATTTGGGGTTCGAGTCGTGTTCTCGATCATCAGGGATACATGTTTTATTTAGTTGCAGTGGGTGATTTTAGTCGTCTGTCTTGTGTTTTCTTTTGAGAAATAAATCTAAAGCTGGAAATACTACTATAAACTTTATTAAAGAAGTGCAGAATTTTTTCTACATCTACCAAAATTGTGCGAACTGATAATGCTCTGGAATTTTGTACTCATGTGCTCTCTTAATTCCTTTCATCTCATGGCATTCTTCATCAAACATCATGCACCTACACCAGTCAACAGAATGGTGTTGCTGAGAGAAAGCACTGTCACTTACTTGATGTCACTCGTACTCTCTTTATTCAGAGTCGTGCCCCATATTTTTCTGGGGAGATGCCATTCTTACGACTTGCTATCTTGTGAACCATATGCCCTCATCAGTGTTGGGGGAGAAGATACCTTTAAACAAATCTCAAACTCACAATACAAGACACTATAGTCAATGTCAACTCAGCACGCACAATTGTTGGCTGCTGTCGAGGACGTTGCTTCTCATGCTGTGCATGTGAGGAGGAACAAATGGGTTGGATTGTGAATCAAATTGAATCTCCTCTTCGGAGAGCATGCGTACTGTACTGCGCATGTCAGCGTCATTGCTACTGAAAATGAGTTTCCTCGTCGGAGAACTCTGGCCTGCCACATTATGTGGACAACTACTCCATCCCTGAAAGGGTTGAACTGAAAAGTCATGGACAACATCCTTGTCGGAGTCCACAGTCGCTGGAGAATGGAGTCCGAAAAAGTCTCATCGTCGGAGAACTAGATCTCTGATCAAACCTAAATGATTAATGAACTGAACGACATTCCTAACAGTTGAAAATAAAGACTAATGGCGAACACAAAAAAAGATGATATGCGATGCGCAAAAATCAGCAACAAATGAACGCAACGACGCGAGTTTTAGCACCGGTTTCTTCCACAATTTTAGGGCAAATCAATTAGTTAACGACTAATGGAAATAAATAACGATGTTGCAGTTAGAATCTCAATAAATCACCAAACCGAATAGCAATATCACATACCACAATGCTAAGTTTTATGGTGGAATAATATGTGGAGAAAAAAACGCTCATACCACAACCGACAATGGGAAGATTGGCTCGTTCAGATCTGATCTTCGTGGGGGAGAGTGGCGGGGGCACCTTCGTGGCACTTGGGGTCGGTCTTCGTGGAGAACTGGGCGGCGACGACGAGTCGGGGATGGCTGGCGGGCCGCTGGATGGTCGAAGGCGGAGGCGGGTCGGCTGGGGGGTCGGATGCTGCTGCGGCGAGGGGGGAAGATGGGCTGGGGGCGGGAGGCGGCTGCGGGAGTGGGGGGGGGGGGTCGCAAAGCTTCGCGCAGGAGGCGCGGGCGCTGGGGGGGCGAGATCTGGTCGGCGGGCTGTGTGGGGGTGCGGTCGAGTTGGGGGCGGCATCAGTTGGGGGAAGAGGGGAGGGCACGGGCGGGGCGGTGGAGTCGCGAGAGGAGGAGGAGGATCCTGGGGGAGGCAGCGAGAGGGAGAGGGAGGAGAGGGGAGGGAGGCGGCGGTAGGGGGGAAGAAGTAGGGTACGGGAGAAACACGGGGGTGGGGTGTCGAGAACGGCGGGGGAAGAGAGAGAGAGAAAAGTGAGGGGAGAATTAATTCTTATTCAACTTAATCCCAACCCTAATACAAGGGGCCTTTTATAGAGGCTAATTGCCCCCTAAATAGCAACAACTTTCTGAAAATAAAAAATAAAAAAAAGAAAACATGCAGAAAAAGAAGAAGGGGATAAGGCCTTGTATAATGAGCCTTTTACATAATTAGATAAAATTTAAAAATAAAAATTGTTGACTAAAAAGTGGAATCATGCTGCATCAACTCCCCCCTGCTGAAAAGAATCTCGCTCCGTCGAGATGGCATCGTGGAAGTTCTGAAGTATATCGGGGCGGAGTTGTTGGAGTTCATCCTCGTCAATCCAGGTGCAATCTGTAAGAGGTCGTCCCTTCCATTTGACTAGATATCGTCGAAAGAGGCCACGTCTAGTCGTCATATCTCGGATGTCTGCAATATCTTCAATCTGATCGGCGTCAGTCGCGGCTGGTGGTTGGCTCGTGTCATCAGCGGGAACTGTTGGCATGGTGGCATCTATCTGTTCATCTCCGTGATATATGAAGAGATTTGATACATTGAAGACTGGTGATGTCTGGATGTCTGGCGGCATATCAAGTAAGTAAGCATTGGGTCCAATCTTTTTGAGGATTCGGAATGGACCAATCTTTTGTTCACTCAATTTTTCGTGGACTCTCAAAGGAAACCTCTCTTTTTTTAGGTGGACCATCACTAATTCTCCAACTCTGAACTCGCTCTCTCTTCGGTGTAGGTTGGCTTGGGCTTGGTATTTTTGGGTCATGGTTTGGAGCTTGGCTCGGATTTCAGTATGGATGTGGGTTAGGTGTTTGACCAGATCCTTAGCAGCTGCACTACTTCTCCCTTGCATGGTTGTGGGTTTTAGGTCTAGAAATTGGGTAAGTGGAAATCCGTACACACTCTCAAATGGCGATTTTCCAGTGGACCTATTAGTGGAACTATTATACGCGAATTCAGCTTGGGGAAGAATTAGATCCCATTTAGATGGAGAGTCCCCTGCAAGACATCACAATAAATTTTCTAATGATCTGTTAACTACTTCGATTTGCCCATCTGTTTGTGGATGATAAGCGGTGCTGTATTGCAAACGAGTACCAAGACGAGACCAAAGCGTGCACCAAAAATGACTCAAAAACCGGGTATCACGATCCGAAGTAAAAGAACGAGGAACACCATGCAATCGAACGACATCACGAAAAAACAAATCAGCGATATGAGATGCATCTGATATCTTTCTACATGCAATGAAATGTGCCATTTTAGAAAATCTGTCCACAAGCACAAAAATAGAGTCAACTTTCCGTACCGTGAGGGGTACACCTAGCACAAAATCCATAGTGATGTCTTCCCAGGGTCGCAGAGGAATCGACAGAGGTGTATATAACCCAGTGTTCTGCCTATGGCCTTTGAATCTTTGACATGTTTGACATTTTTGTACGGACTTTGTAACATCCTTTCGCATTTGCGGCCAATAAAATCGCTCTTGGAGAAGGGTCAAGGTCTTGTCCCTTCCAAAGTGTCTAGCTAAGCCACCGTTATGTAGTTTTGAAATTAAGTTCTCACGAAGGGAGGTGGCAGGGATGCACAGTCGGTAGGCTTTGAACATGAAACCCTCATGAAGAACATAAGTGGCTGTCAGATCCTGTCCAGTATCAACACATTCTGCATAAACTTGTCCGAAGTCAGGATCAGTAGGGTAGAGGTCCTTGAGTGTGTCAAATCCTGTTGTGCTGACGGTCATTGTGGTCAGGGCATGTGCTCGTCGGCTCAACGCGTCGGCCACGCGGTTCAGGGTTCCAGCTTTGTGTTTGAGATGGAACGTGTATTCTTGGAGGAAACTAACCCACTTGGCATGACGCTTGTTAAGGGTCTTCTGAGAGTTCAGATATCGTAAAGCTTCATGATCAGAGTTAAGGACAGATTCACGTTGGATCAGGTAATGCCTCCAATGCTTGAGGGCTTGCACCACGGCATAGAATTCGACATCATAAGTAGAGTACCGTGATCGAGCTTCATTCAATTTCTCACTGTAGAACGCTACAGGTCGTCCTTCTTGACTTAGGACGGCACCAATCCCGACATGTGAGGCGTCGCAATCGACTACAAAAACCTTGGTGAAGTCAGGAAGTGCCAAAACATGGGCATGTGTCAATTGATGTTTTAGATTTTGAAAGCTGGTTTCTGCTTCAAGAGTCCACGCGGGTGCGCCTTTACGCGTGCAATCTACCAACGGGGCGGCACAAGTGCTAAAGTTCCGGATGAAACGTCGGTAGAAAGAAGCCAATCCCAGAAAGCTGCGAATCTCAGTGAGGGTTTTGGGCACGGGCCAGCTCTGAATGGCCTGAATCTTGGAGGGGTCAACTTTAAGTCCATCGGCAGTGACAATGTATCCCAGGAAGAGGACAGTGTCAGACATGAAGGAGCATTTCTTGAGGTGAACGTACAGTTGTTGGGCTCTCAGGGTGTCTAGGACTTGTCGTAAGTGAGATAAGTGGTCGTCTTTGGTCAAGCTATAGATCAATATGTCATCAAAGTACACAACCACAAACTTTCCGATGAAGGGTCGCAGTACATGATTCATGATTCGCATGAAAGTGTTGGGAGCATTAGACAGGCCGAAGGGCATTACTGTCCACTCATAAAGGCCCTCTTTGGTCTTAAAGGCAGTCTTCCGCTCGTCTCCAGGTCGGAGGCGAATCTGATGGTAGCCACTGCAAAGATCCATTTTGGAGAATAATTTGGCACCCGATAGCATGTCAAGCATGTCATCAAGGCGTGGAATGGGAAAACGATACTTGACCGTGATCTTGTTGATAGCACGACTGTCCACGCACATTCTCCATGTGTCATCCTTTTTAGGGGTAAGCAGAGCAGGGACCGCCACGGGGCTCATACTCTCTCGAACATATCCACGACGTAGAAGATCAGTGACCTGCTTGTTCATTTCCTCGTGCTCGCTTGGCTCATCCGATAATGTGGCAAGTGGGGTAGGCTGGCTCCAGGGACTAGGTCAATGTGATGTTGAATGTCTCGCAACGGGGGTAGTCCTTCAGGTAACTCTTCAGGCATGATGTCAGCAAACTCTTGGATGATGGGCTTTATTTCAGGTGGGAATTCGGGTGTAGCTGTCTCTTGATTGTTCACTTCACGTCCCATCAATGCATAAATGGTGGAGCTCTCCTGAATCTCACGTTGGAATGTCTGGGCTTCCATCAGCAATACGGGACCTGTAGTCGAGGTCTTTGACGGTGGAATGCTTTTACCCGATTGTGCGGTCGCGGCTCGAAGTGTAGCCACCTGGCGAGGGCTAAGGACGTCTCGTTGTGGTCTAAGGGTCACACGCACCTTGTCTATGAGAAAGGAGTAAGTGTTCAGTTTTCCTTTGTGCTCAGTGTCTCGATCGAATTGCCAAGGTCTCCCAAGTAGTATGTGACAGACATCCATAGGGGCTACATGGCACCACACCTCGTCTTTATATGAAGGCCCAATTGAGAAGCTAACGAGGCTTTGACGGTGGATCGGGAGTTGGGTACCACCTCGAAACCAGGCCACACTGTAAGGTTTCTCGAGTGGTTGAGTTGACAGACCCAACTTATCGACCATTTCTTGTGAAACGAAGTTCTCAACACTTCCTCCATCAATGATCAGCGAACAACATCGCCCTCCTGAGGTGCAGGTGGTTCGGAAGATGCTGCGTCGCAACCAACTATCAACGTCGTTGACTGCGGGTGTGAGCAGGATGTTTGTGGGTGCGCTGTCAGGAGCGATAAAGTTCTCATGTTCAATGACCAAGAAGGGTCCAGATACGTCTCCATCCACTCCTAGAGGCTCATAGTCATCGGCTCCCACGGTGTCAGCAGTCAAAGCGGTCGGTTCCTCTTCCGGTGATTCCTGCTGGTCAGGGTCTTCAGGGTCGTCGATGGTGCACAAATGGGCGGGTCTAGCCTTAGGGTTCGGGCACTCTGCTGCTCGATGTCCCTTTTGATAACATCCGAAACAAGTATCGGGTCCTACAATAGGTCGACTTCCTAAGATGCCGGGTCCGGGGTTTCTAGTAGGTGGTCGGGTGACGACAGGGGTTGATGGTTTGGCTTAGGGTTTACCCGTAACGATTGATGGGGAACCTATCGTTTTGGAGGATGTCATCGGAGTACTGGTGCGAGGGACGGAGTTCATAGAAAAAGACATCTTCCTTGTCTGGGCTTTAGCAAGCTTAGTCTCAGCCCGTTCAGCCTGCTTGTAGGCTTCGTCGACGTCTCGGCAGTTGTGGAGGTAAAGTTCATCATGGATAACTTGGTGGAGGCCTTGCATGTAGCGGGTGACTTCCTGAATAGGAGTCTCCTGCAAACAGTTGCGATGGACTAGGGATTGGAACCCTTCGGTGTATTCCTTCATGCTTATGGTGCCTTGTCTCCATGATTGCAGTCGTGCATATAGATCTCGTTTGTAATCTTCCGACATGAATTTGGTTTTCAATTTGGCCTTCATCTTGCTCCAACTGCGGATCTTACTTTTTCCTTTTCGTTTGCGTTCAGATTGCAAACGGTCCCACCATAGCAGAGCATGCTCCTTTAATTTTATTGTGACGAACTGAACTTTTCGTTCACTAGGCATAGACTTCCACACAAAGAAGTGTTCGACGGTTTGGAGCCAATCCAAAAAGACATCAGGGTTTCGTCCTCCATCAAATTCTGGAACATCGAGACGGATGCCTCGATCCCATCCATCATCGGGCCTAGGTCCAGGTCGTGGCGGGAACTGATATCCAGAGGCGAGGGGATCTTGATTCTTGGGCGTGAAAGGGTGTCATCTCCTGGTCCTTCTTCGTCACTTTCTTGGGAGTGACAATCGCTAACGTGTCCGTCAGAAGTAGATGAGCTAGAGTCATGGGACGTGTTACTCCGTGAATGTGATCTCCCACTAGTACGCCGGCCTTTGTTTGGCTTCTCATTGCCATGATTTTTCTCTAGCATTTGACAACTGAGAGTGGCAATTTGCCCGCTCAGGCGTTCGAATATCCGATCAATTTTAGCATCCAAGGATTCTAACGTTCGCTCAGGTTGTTGGGTGTAGCCGGTTTGAGAAGTAGACGGTTTCTCGGCCATGGGAATCCTAGGGTTTTCTCTTTCTTTTGGTTTGGGATTTTTTTTTGTTTTGTTTTGTGGTTGATTTTTTTAATGCAATGAAACGAAGGGAATGCAGGCGAGAGGCAGGGTCGTTATGCTCTGATACCAAATTGATGCAAACCTAAATGATTAATGATTTAAACGGCGTTCCTAACAGTTGAAAATAAGGACTAAATGACGAACACAAAAAAAGATGATATGCGATGCGCAAAAATCAGCAACAAATGAACGCAACAACGCGAGTTTTAGCACCGGTTTCTTCCACAATTTTAGGGCAAATCAATTAGTTAACGACTAATGGAAATAAATAACGATGTTGCAGTTAGAATCTCAATAAATCACCAAACCGAATAGCAATATCACATACCACAATGCTAAGTTTTATGGTGGAATAATATGTGGAGAAAAAAACGCTCATACCACAACCGACAAGGGGAAGATTGGCTCGTTCAGATCTGATCTTCGTGGGGGAGAGTGGCGGGGGCACCTTCGCGGCACTTGGGGTCGGTCTTCGTGGAGAACTGGGCGGCGGCGACGAGTCGGGGATGGCTGGCGGGCCGCTGGATGGTCGAAGGCGGAGGCGGGTCGGCTGGGGGGTCGGATGCTGCCGCGGCGAGGGGGGAAGATGGGATGGGGGCGGGAGGCGGCTGCGGGAGTGGGGGGGGGGTCGCAAAGCTTCGTGCAGGAGGCGCGGGCGCTGGGGGGGGGGGGGCGAGATCGGGTCGGCGGACTGTGTGGGGGTGCGGTCGAGTTGGGGGCGGCATCAGTTGGGGGAAGAGGGGAGGGCGCGGGCAGGGCGGTGGAGTCGCGGGAGGAGGAGGAGGATCCTGGGGGAGGCGGCGAGAGGGAGAGGGAGGAGAGGGGAGGGAGGCGGCGGTAAGGGGGGGAAGAAGTAGGGCACGGGAGAAACTCGGGGGTGGGGTGTCGAGAACAGCGGGGGAAGAGCGAGGGAGAGAGAGAAGTGAGGGGAGAATTAATTCTTATTCAACTTAATCCCAACCCTAATACAAGGGGCTTTTTATAGAGGCTAATTCCCCTAAATAGCAACAACTTTCTGAAAATAAAAAATAAAAAAAAAAGAAAAAACATGCAGAAAAAGAAGAAGGGGATAAGGCCTTGTATAATGAGCCTTTTACATAATTAGATAAAATTTAAAAATAAAAATTTTTGACTAAAAAGTGGAATCATGCTGCATCAGTCTCTTCCATATTGGCTCAGAGAATGGGATATCTACTCCGGAGTCCCTATAAAAACCACATGAAAACCCTAGCCCACATGGCATTGGGAATGAGAGCTCTACTCTGGAGTCCTTATGGATCACATGAAAACTCTGATACCAGAAAACAAAAGATGGGGACCACACAAAATGATCGCACACATGTGTGTCTGAAAAGGAGTCTCTCTCTGGAGAACTCGAAGAAATATGATTATTCAAATATGGAGTGCCTTGAACTTGGACTCCGAACCAATCCATAGAGTCTGGAACTGAACTGCAGAGACTGGAAAATCTGGCCTGCCTTTGACATGAGAATCTGAACTGGAATCATCATGGCCGTAGAAATCTAGTCAATACTCCCCCTTTCTCTCATACTTGTCGGAAAATAATGATAACAACCCAAGTTGGGAGAAGACAAGAAAGATGGGAGAAATAAAACCAAATCAGTCGATCTTATTTTTTTCGACTTTTTTTTCAAATTTTTTTCGGCTATTCCAATATTTTTAATAGTCGTCTCTCTTCTTCTTGTTTTTTTTTCAAATTAGCCGTTCATCATCACTTTTTTACAGCTTTTCTCAATTTTTTTTGCATTTTTCCACGTACGGCTTTTCTTTTGTACGTGCCTTTTCTCAAAAACCTTTTTTTTCAAACAAAGAAACTTGTGGTCTAGTTGGACCCTTGAAACTCAACCCAAATAGAGCTAAAACTGCATCATCCCACTTTTTTTTATACTCTCGGTCAAATTTGGCATGATCTCGCTCCTCCCTTTTCTTCTATTTTTTTTCAATCGCCCACTTAGACTTGGAATCCG
Organism: Ottelia alismoides; assembly: GCA_037367405.1. Classification (NCBI taxonomy): domain Eukaryota; kingdom Viridiplantae; phylum Streptophyta; class Magnoliopsida; order Alismatales; family Hydrocharitaceae; genus Ottelia; species Ottelia alismoides. The sequence goes on from JAZKJV010001486.1 coordinate 178,035, forward strand.
CTGTAGATATTATTTTTTAAATCGTGGGCCCTTATTTAGGGTTCCTACTTGGGAGCCCCTTTCTTCGGAAGATCGCCGCCCTCGATGGGGATCTTTTCGATCTTGGAGTATGTGAGGAGGGGCTGGCGACATTGCTGCCTGGAACTGATCGGCTCAGCCTGGAGGTCGCAAAAGAGAGGCCTCACCTGGAGCGGTCTCTGAGTGGGGATGGTGATATGCCAGCGCCTGGAGAAGGGTGGCGCTAATGCCGCCATCGCCTGAGTTGAGAAGAAGCACCACTGCTAGTGCTTCCTTGTGCCGCCACCGATAGAGCAAACGAGGCATCGCTGGCGAGGCATCGCTAGAGGAGGCCCGTTGGAGGAGCGCTTCCTCCGATAAGGGGGGGTCGCCTGGGATCAAGATGCGCATGGGGTCTGCTGTAGATGAGGATCTACACCGAAGGGGCATGTGAGAAGTTGTGCAGCGACACGAGCGCTGCCTGGAGGAGTTGTGCGCCGTCTGGTGCGATGGAGGTGTTGCGCGAGTGCACCATCTGGGACTGGACTTGGAGATGCTCGCGCAAGGAGCCTCCTCTGCCGTGGAGTATGTATGATATGCGTCGCCCCGCTTGGAGATGAAGAACATGCCCACGACGGGGCATCACCGGTGCCGCCTAGAACTTGGAAAACCAACTTTGTCGCTGATATTAGGGTTCCTGTTAGGAAATCCTAGTTTGCACGATCTCAAAATAAAAAGCAATCTTCAATGCAGAAATTTTAAGAACACTTCTCTCATAACATGAACAATAATTTTCAAGAATACAACACAAAAAGAATCGAATCTCGAAAAAATAAACCCTCGAGAATCAAGCCCGCTCCGATGCCATATTGGAAAATAAGAACGCAGAAGCAAATCAGAGATAAAAGAATATGAACATAAAGAACAACGGATTTTAACGTGGAACCCTACTCCCTTAGGAGCGGGATGAAACCATGAGAGAATGCCTCAAAGGACCATATGTGTCTATTGACTTTCTCACTGGATATAATAGGTCTGGGGCTTCTTATATAACCTCCACAGACTCTTCAAGTCCCACCACTGGTAGATGTGGGACTAAACAATGGATGTGGTAAATGGATCTTGGAAGGATCCATTTACCCATCTTACATATGACACATATACTCCAACAATCATCGTTATCCCGAGCTCGACATCACACCAAATAGATCAACGACTGTTACTTTAGCATCTCTCTCAATGAAGAAATGGTATCATCCACACACTAAAGTAATGGCACATAAATGTCCCCTATCGTGAAACCATTGCAGAACTCTCAACAACCACACAAGGAACATCCTGAAAAACCCATCCTCCACAACGACATAGAGAAATGGAGCCAATGTCACCCTTGTCAACCCCCATTTGGGGCTGTAAACTCCCTCATCTGCCTATCATTCTGCATCACCCATCTGATGTTGTCGTTGCACCTCTTCATGCATCCATTAAATTCAACATGAAATTCCCAACGTGAGAGGGAGGCCCAAAAGAACTGTTAATCCACACAATCATATGCTTTGGAAGAATCAGCCTTTAAAGAAAGTCCCTTCACCTTCCTCCACCTCCAATCAGCATGTATCTCAGATGTCATCACAACCCCATCCATCATGTATACCATCGACGTAATAATGGAGTCCAATACCACAATGAACTTATTCACAAGGCGTTCCTTAATAAAGTAAGGTAAACATCAATGGGCATAGCAATAGGCCCCAGATCCTCCACCCAACGGACAACATCCTTCTTAAGAAGAAGAAAGAAAAAGAGTGGTTAATATATTCAAAGCCCCAACTCACCGGTCATAGCTCCTCGATGACTGCAACCACCTCCTGCCCAATCATGTCCCAGTCCCAGAATTACCGAGAAAAATCGAGAAGCCGTCCGACTAGGAGAACCGTCACCATTCGAGGCAAACACTACCGTACGGACCTCCTCAGAAGTGAAAGATCTCACCACTTCAAACTATCGGGCCACTCTTATAAGTAATTAAATGCTCTTCCCTCTTCTTGAAGAGAGTGTTTGCCATGAACAGTAACATACCCTGAAGCATCTTTTCCTACATGTCCATTAAGATTCCACCTAAGAAAATCATCTCTCATTGTGGGATTCCTTGCATAATCTTATTCAAATCCTCTCAAAAAACTTGTTTAATCCTTTCCTCTAAACCAATTTGCGGTGCATAAACTGAGATGGTATTCATAATTTCTTCTCCGAGCACGAATTTTAGCAAAATAATCCGATCCCCAAATCTTTGCACCTCAACTATACTATCCTTCAAATCGTTATGAACAACCACTCCAACACAATTTCTGCCTTTCTCTTTACTTGAATACCGCAATTAAAGCCCACGTTCTCGATCTCCCTTGCTTTCTCTCCAACCCATTTTGTCTCTTGGAGATAGAGTATCTGAATATTCCTTCTTTCCATCGTATCTACTATATCCATCGATTTGCTAGTCCAACTACCTATTTGTGACTTCTTTTACGACATCATTTGAACTAACTTATTTACTTACATGTGCCCATCATACGAGAATCCTTGCAAATTTTGGATTGTATTTGGGCGACGGTGCATCAAAACTAGCTTATTCACTCGCATGCGTTCCTCATTCGAGAATCTTTGCAAATTTTGAGCTATATCCGGGCACCAATGTAGCGATCCTTACCAACTTCTCATTGCATTCGGGTGATGCAACACATCACAAGTAGGGAGCACCCCAATGAAATCCAAATGTTTGTTTAAATCCATGTTGAAAAGATCCGACTGTATTGAGACAAATTCGTAAATATTGTTCTTAAAAAGAACACTATTTGGGAATTAATCTTTGTAGAGATATATTTCAATTATTGTACTTTTTTTCTATTCTAATTTCCTTCGTTAGTCTTATGTAATTTACTCACAGGCCTCTCTTCTTTATAAGAGAGCCTAGGGTTCCATGGAATATACAACTCTCATAAATTTCCCAAAATGGTATCAGAGCAGCGGTTCTAGGTCGAAGCTCTCGTACCCAGAAACATTATACCTCCACCAACCGCCCCCTCTATCTTGAGGAGTCGCCGCCACCGGCCTCTCTCTCTCTCTCTCGGGTCACTGCCGCCACCCTCTCTCTCTCTTGAGGGGCTGCCGCCACCGTCGACCCCCCTTTTCTCTCTCTGCGCGCCAATCGCCGTCGGTGCGGATCTCGAGGCATTGCCGACTCCTCCTTATGCTGCTGCCGGTCCCTTCGACCTCTTGCAGCGTAGCGTGCGGGCTCTCTCTCTCTTACGCATACACACGTAGACTATTTAGCCCACACCTCGGTTCGGTTTGGGGTAATGGATTTGGTTGCAGTTTGAGTCTACACATGCAACGAAATCTCCTTATGTCAGTGTAGAAAATCATTTCTTCAAGTTTATTATCCTAGTCTTCTTCAACCGACAACATGTTAGAGAGCAAGATAGACATCCCCACCACGGGCATCTTTAGAGGTCCAATGCCCACGGTCAAGATGGATGGGTCAAATTACGAGTTGTGGACCATGCAGTTCATGAACCTAATAATAAAGTCAATGGGTAAGAAGCATATTCTTACCGAAGAAGAGCCGTCGGAGAAGACATGATTGAATGCCTCATGAGAGGCTGGTGATGCATATGCTCAAGTCTGGTTGTCTGGTACCTTGATACCAGAGATTACGAACGATGTTTTGCACCAACCCACATCCAAAGCAATGTGAGGACATACTTGCTGCCACGTATTCACATGCGAAGAATGAGACGGAGATTTTGCAGCTTCAGCATGATATCTTTGCTGTAAAGCAGAATGAACGACCCTTTCATGCTCATTATACTGCGTTGCGCGGGATGTTTGAGAAGCTTCATAGCTTCATGCCTCTTATGGCTACCCCAGAGCATCTAAAGACATCGGAATGCCATGATGGGCGGTGTTTTCTTGGCATCTCTTGATTCATAATACGAGGCAACATGCTCTCAGATACTGGCTTACGCTACTATTCCTCCCATGGAGGAAGCTTTCCACAGACTCAACCGGATCAACGTTCTTTCATCGACTTCCATATCGAACTCGTCAACAATGGCTGCATCCAATGGTCGAGGAGTCCCTTTTCAGTTTCGTGGTCGTGGACCTCATGGTAGAGGAAGTTGTGGATCTCGCCAGCCCTGCACCTATCGTCATCGCTCTGGCTACTCAGAGGATACACACTACTCCAAGCATGGTTTCCCTGCATCAGCCCGTGTAGCAGAGCTGACCATGCCTCATGCAACACCATTTCATCAGATCAGAGATATGGATTTGTTTCTAGATTGAGAGATCATGTCACCGGTTAGCACCTCTTCACCTACTTTAGAGAATAGCTCAGGCATTTCTACCAATGCTAGAGCCAGTACCTCAGATAGCATTCATGCCTTTACTTCTTGTCATGGTTCTGATATTACAAAATGGATCATGGATTCTGGTACGACACATCACTTGTGTGGAGACAAAGATCAACTCACTGCCTACAGGTAGGTTCCTCCAGGGAGGACTGTGGTTATAGCAGATGGAACTCATTCCTCGATCACATGACAGGAGGAGATTAGCTTGACACCCTCTATGCGATTATAAAATGTGCTTTATGCTCCCGATTTCTCTATGAACTTATTGTCTATTAGTCATATTATTAAGGATTTACATTGTAGAGATATATTTGACCCATTGTATCTTGTATTTCAAGACATTCTTACAGGCAGGATGATTGGTTGTGGCCGTGAGCAGGGCGGCCTCTATCGACTGGTCCATACCCCATATGTTGGACAATCCTCTCATTCTATTGGACCGATCTCTCCCTTCTTATGGCATCTGCGCTTTGGTCATCTTCATCTCTAGAAAATGCGTCAAGTTCTTCCCTAAATTTCATCTCGCTCGTCATTCAGTTGCGAAGCTTGTCGGTTGGGAAAGCATCATCGGTTTGTTTTCCCTGGTCATCAGAGTCGGAGCAGTAGCTCCCCGTTTGAGTTTTTCCATGTTGATATTTGGGGTTCGAGTCGTGTTCTCGATCATCAGGGATACATGTTTTATTTAGTTGCAGTGGGTGATTTTAGTCGACTGTCTTGGGTTTTCTTTTGAGAAATAAATCTAAAGCTAGAAATACTATTATAAACTTTATTAAAGAAGTGCAGAATGTTTTTTCTACATCTATCAAAATTGTGCGAACTGATAATGCTATGGAATTTTGTACTCATGTGCTCTCTTAATTCCTTTCATCTCATGGCATTCTTCATCAAACATCATGCACCTAGCCGATGTCAACTCAACACGCACAACCATGGTTCAAAAAAACTAGCCTCGAGGCGGTCGAGGCGTACGCCCCGAGGCGAGGCGGTCCAATTTAGCCTCGAGGCGTGCGCCTCGATCCAGCCCAGTGAGGCGTGCGTCTCAGGTGACCGAGGCGTAGCCTCGAGGTGTTCTGCCTCGAGGCGGTTGAGGCGTTTTGGCTTTTTGGAGCATTTTTTAATGATTTTAATGATTTTCTTGATAGTTTGAGAAGCTTATAAATGTCTCATTGTTTAGGATAATGAGTATACAAGATAAACGACTAAATCTAATGTTTCTTTCGTGTCCATAACTTCATATTTACTATTAATTGTGTCCAACTATTTCGACAAACTCTTACTGTTTCACTCTTAATACATGAATTCATAAATATCAAATCCAATAATACTCGTAAAATCAGTGAGCATTGTAATATATCAAGCAAAACGAAATGGATAGGCTTCACAATTTCTCATATTGTCATATATTACATACTAGATACATAACATAAATTTCTTCGACTATATTTAATCGTACTTTTAATTAGAACAATATTTCAAAGATTGCTTGAAATGGATAGGATTCACAGTTTCTCTTGTGGCTAAATATTATATGTTAGATATAACATAAATTTTGTCAACGTATATTTAATCGTACTTTTAATTACAGTAATATTTCAGAGATAAATATGTATTGTTTAATTATTTCATAATATTTATTGACAATGAATTCCTTTTTGATTGGATGAAAATATGAAGAAAGGGATATGGTGTTGTTCTATCTTATATTTTGGGGTTCCAATCTCTATTATTTCATCATATATTATAGTCTTAAGTATTACATGTTGGGTAGAGAACATATAATTACATTGACATATATATAATTATACTTTTATGCATATTTTTCTCTATAAACTGAGGCTTACGCCTCGACCGCCTCGAGGCTACGCCTCGCCTCGATTCTAATGAAAACGCCTCGTTCCGCCTTTCGTTTTTTCAAATCTTGCGCACAACTGTTGGCTGCTGTCGAGGACGTTGCTTCTCATGCTGTGCATGTGAGGTGGAACAAATGGGCTGGATTGTGAATCAAATTGAATCTCCTCGTCGGAGAGCATGTGTACTGTACTGCGCATGTCAGCGTCATTGCTACTGAAAATGAGTTTCCTCGTCGGAGAACTCTGGCCTGCCACATTATGTGGACAACTGCTCCATCCCTGAAAGGGTTGAACTGAAAAGTCGTGGAGAACATCCTTGTCGGAGTCCACGGTCGCTGGAGAATGGAGTCCGAAAAAGTCTCATCGTCGGGGAACTAGGTCTCTCCCATATTGGCTCAGAGAATGGGATCTCTACTACGGAGTCCCTATGAAACCACATGAAAGCCCTAGTCCACATGGCATTGGGAATGAGAGCTCTACTATGGAGTCCTTATGGATTACATGAAAACTCTGATACCAGAAAACAAAAGATGGGGACCACACAAAATGATCGCACACATGTGCGTCTGAAAAGGAGTCTCTCTCTGGAGAACTCGAAGAAATAGGATCATTTAAATATGGAGTGCCTCGAACTTGGACTCCGAACCAATCCATAGAGTCTGGAACTGAACTGCAGAGTCTGGAAAATCTGGCCTGCCTCTGACTTGAGAATCTGAACTGGAATCATCATGGTCGTAGAATTCTAGTCAATGCTCCCCCTTTCTCTCATACTTGTCGGAAAATAATGATAACAACCCAAGTTGGGAGAAGACAAGAAAGATGGGAGAAATAAAACCAAATCAGTCGATCTCATTTTTTTGACTTTTTTTTCAAATCTTTTTCGGCTATTCCAATTTTTTTAATATCCGTCTCTCTTCTTCTTGTTTTTTTTTCAAATTAGCCGTTCATCATCATTTTTTACAGCTTTTCTCAATTTTTTTTTGCATTTTTCCACGTACGGCTATTCTTTTGTACGCGCCTTTTCTTAAAAACCTTTTTTTTTTGAAACAAAGAAACTTGTGGTCTAGTTGGACCCTTGAAACTCAACCCAAATAGAGCTAAAACTGCATCATCCCACTTTTTTTATACTCTCGGTCAAATTTGGCATGATCTCGCTCCTCCCTTTTCTTCTATTTTTTTTTCAATCGCCCACTTGGACTTGGAATCCGCTGCATATATTTTTTTAAAATCGTGGGAGCTTATTTAGGGTTCCTCTTGGGAGCCCCTTTCTTCGGAAGATCGCCGCCCTCGATGGGGATTTTTTCGATCTTGGAGTACGTGAGGAGGGGTTGGCGACATTGCTGCCTGGAACTGATCGGCTCAGCCTGGAGGTCGCAAAAGAGAGGCCTCACCTGGAGCGATCTCTGAGTGGAGATGGTGATCTGCCTGCGCCTGGAGAAGGGTGGTGCTAATTGTTGGGAAAAGAGAAGATGTTTATTCCATCAGCCCTAGGCTCTCTTATATAGGAGAGTAGCCTATGGGTAAATTACATATAGCATACGACAGAAAAGAAAATAACAGAGAAGTACAAAAGTAACTGATGCAGCGTGACCTCAAATTATAGGGCCAAAATTTTAATTAATTTAGTGGTCAATTTTATTTACGTTTTTTTATGTCAACAAATTTTTAATTAAATAAATGAGATCGCCTGTGATCTCAATTAGTGGTCAATTTGATTTTAAATTTGGTCGGTTAATTAGTTAGAGTCTAATTAGAATAAATAGTTGTCAATTTAAATTAGTTTACTATTTTCGTAAACTCATCCCTCCTATATAAAGGGATGAGGGTCCAATGTTTTATTCGGTCTAGTATAATGAAAAGTTGAGATTTTATCTCCCTCTCTATTTTCTCTCCTCTCCCAACGTGGTCTTCATGGTTCTTCTTCTTCAACCTCGCGCTACAGGCGTGTTCTTCTTCTCCTGCCCTCCATTCTCTTCACCAAAATCCACCGTCAAATATTTTTATTGTTCGCCGACACCGACAACTGATCTGCATCATTTGGTATCAGAGCATGGCCTACAGATCGTCCTCACGATCTGACGATCCGTCCAGATGCTCGCGCCGATACCAACGTTCGTTGGAGTGGAAACGACAAGCCGAAGAATTTTACAAACAGGACATGCACGCACGACGTGAAATCCAGATTGCCCAGTCCAAAGTTCGAGAGATAATGGCTAATCTCAAGGCTATGTGCGCCCAATCATTGCCTCCAACCCCCGACGCCGTTGACACGAGTTGTGGCGAAGAAAACTCCGCTGTGGAGGAAGTTTCGGTTGCTGTCCAGATCATCCCAGAAGAAAGAAGTGCCGATCTGCTTGCTGCCCCGGTGATTTCAGAATTGAAAACCCCTCCGAAGTCGACCCCGGCACCGCCCGCGGTTCCCTCGCTGGACGCCTCCGCCCCGGCATCCGTTGAGGTACAGTTCCCAGCCCTCGCGACCGCTTTCCCCACCCCCGCACCACCGGCGGCCCCTCCCGCGAACCCCCTTTCCCCAACCACTGCGGCTTCCGCTCCGTCCCCAACCCCGACACCCACCCCAGTCGTCCAAACCCTCGCCGCCGCACCACCGACGGAAACCCCCGCGACCCCCGACCCCACCTGCGACCCAGCCCCGTCCACCACTTCCCCCCTCCGCACCCTCAAACCGCCTCCTGCAAAACCCAACTCCCCAGGCGACGCCTTCGCCTTCTCCCAGTTCCCGACGCCGACGCCGACAACCGATCTGCATCAGTAACTAATATATGTTTACACTCCCCCTCAAGATGGAGCATAGATATCAATCATGCTCAGCTTGGACGCACACTTCTGAAATGGGCCTCGTAGTAATGCCTTGGTGAATATATCTGCAGTTTGATTCTCTGAACTAACATGGGATGTAGCAATGAATCCCTTCTGAATCATGTCACGTATGAAGTGACAATCAACTTCAATGTGCTTGGTTCACTCATGGAACGCTGGATTGTTTGCAATGAACAAGGCCGTCTGATTGTCACATTCTAAGGTCATAGGAACTGGGACCTTTATACATAAATATGTAAGCACAGCCTTCACCCACATCATTTCCGTGCTAACCTGAGCCATAGCCCTATATTCAGATTCAGCAGTAGACCTGGCTACCACAGTTTGTTTCTTGCTCCTCTATGAGATTAAAGAATCTCCAACGTAAACCGCAAACCCAGAGGTGGACTTCCTGTCCTTGGGACACCCTGCATAATATGCATCTGCACATGCTGAGATAGAGATCACCTTGCCTTTCTTCAATAGCAAACCCGCACCTGGAGATGATTTGAGATACCTGAGTATCATATGTATGGCATCCATGTGAACCTGACGTGGTTGCTCCATGAACTGGCTCACACGACTCACAACAAAGGATATATCGGGCCTAGTAATAGTGACATACAACAATTTGCCCACCAGTTCTCTGTATCTTCTCCTGTCCACCTCCTCTGTATCATCATCATATAGCTTCATACTGGGGTACATTGGTGTTGTAGCAGGCCGGCAACCGAGCATTCCCGTTTCACTCAACAGGTCCGTAACATATTTTCTCTGCGACATTACTAACCCATACGGATTTCTGGCAAACTCCAGCCCCAGAAAATATTTAAGGACTCCAAGGTCCTTGGTAACAAATTCGCTACCCAACATTTCTTTCGCCTTCTTTATTCCTTGTGCATCATCTCATGTAATCAAGATGTCATCTACATAAACCATGATTGCAATAATACCTCTTGAAGTCTTTTGTACAAACAAGGAATGATCAGCATTAGAGCGTTTGTATACCAGTTTTTCAAAGAGGTCTGAGAGCTTCTGAAACCATGCTCTGGGGCTCTGCTTAAGACCATAGATAGCCTTATGATGTCTGCACACCTTGGAACACTCCCCCTCAACAGCAAAACCGGGTGGCTGTGCATGTAGACTTCCTCCTGTAAGTTACCATATAAGAATGCATTCTTCACATCCAACTGATATAGCGACCATTCACGAGTAACCACAACTGACAGCAAGATCCGTAGAGTAGAATGACGCGCTACTGGAGAGAATGTATCAAGATAGTCCACCCCATATGTCTGTGTAAAGCCACGAGCAACAAGGTGAGCCTTGTATCTGTCAATACTACCATCTGCATTCTGCTTAACTGTAAATACCCAATTGCAGCTTACTGGGGACACATCTGCAGGTATAGGGACCAGGCTCCAAGTTCCTCTAGATTGAAGTGCTGCCATTTCTTCCTCCATTGCTAGCCGCCATCTGCTATCCTTCAGAGCGTCTTGGTAATTCCGTGGAATATCTACATCTGACAAAGCGACCACAAAGTTCATGAAATCCCCAGATAGTCGTTCAAATGACACAGAAGCTGCTAAAGGATATGAGACGCAGCTCCGCTTCGATTTGCATATAGCAATAGGAACATCTAAATCAGCTGTGTCCTCATCTGTCCTCTGTAACACATCCTGCTCAAAAACATTATCAGATCCATCAAGAGTAATATCTTCAGAACATACCTTAGGCGAGCTAGGTGATGAGTCATGACCATGAGCTGTAGTAGACCTGCGGGTATAATGAAATGGTAGTGGTGAAACAGGTATAGTAATAGGAGGTGCAGATGATGGTAAAGGAGCTGGTGGTGGTGGAACTGGTGGTGGTGGTGATGGTGGTGGTGTCACATAGATGGCATCAGTAGTAGCTGGAGGTAGCAAGTGATCACCTAAGGATGAAAAATACATTACGGATTCAAAAAAATTAACATCTGCACTAACAAGATACTGCATGCGTAATGGATCATAGCATTTGTACCCCTTCTGAGTTCTGGAGTACACAACAAACACACACTTGACAACCCTAGGAGAGAGCTTGTTAGTATCGGGAGACAACTGGTGGACAAAGACAACCGATCCAAACACACGAGGAGTAAGGGAAAACAGATCTTTACCAGGAAAGATAAGGGAGAAAGGAATCTGTTCACCTAGAACAGAGGACGGCATACGATTAATTAGGTAGCATGTTGTGAGAACCGCGTCACCCCAGTAAGAGTAAGGAGCATGACTCTGTATAAGAAGTGACCTAGTGACATCTAGTAGGTGGCGATGTTTCCTTTCAGCGATCCCATTTTGTTGGGAGGTATAAACAAAGGATGTCTGGTGGATAATCCCTTGGGATGAGTAGTAATTGGCTAGGACATGAGCACAATTTCAGGGCATTATCACTTCTTACAATTTTAACAGATGTGGAGAAAACATTACGAATCTCATTAAGAAAATGGATAATAATATTTCCAGCTTCAGATTTATTTTTCAACAAAAATACCCATGACACACGAGAGAAGTCATCCACAATAACTATATAAAATCTGTGTCCTTGATGATCAGGAACATGACTCGGACCCCAAATATCAATATGAAATAACTCAAACTTGGAGGTACTACTCTGACACTGACGACTGGGAAAGGTAGACCGATGATGCTTTCCCAACTGACAAGCCTCACATTGGATGGATGTGTGAGGCACCCTGGGGTAACACACGACGCAACGTCTGAAGCGGTAGATGTCCAAAGCGCAGATGCCATAGCAGAGGAGATACGGGTCCAGTAGGTAGGGATGAGGTTCTAGCAAAGGAAGTCTGATTGAGGCGATAAAGGCCTCCTTGCTCATAGCCACGACCAATCACATTGCCCGTAAGGATGTCCTGAAAAATAAGAGAATATGGATAAAAAATTGCCCGACATTGTAAATCCTTTGTAATCTGACTGATTGATAATAAATTCATTGAAAAATTAGGCGCATGTAACGCATTCTTGAGCTGCATAGAAGATGTTAGTCTAATCTCCCCCTGACCAGTAATTGAGGAATGTGTACCATTGGCAATGACCACTGTTCGGCCTGGAGGGACCTGAGTGTATCCTGTAAGTAAACTCTGATCGCCACATAGATGATGTGTGGCTCCCGAGTCCATGATCCAAGGTAAAGTATCTGATCCACTACTAGTAAATGCAAGTGTGCTACCTGATGCACTGGTAGATGCAGAAGCAGATGCAACAGCATCAGATTGATTCTCAGTAGTGGGTGCCGGGTCAGATGGAGGAATAATGCCTCTTAGACGGGCAACTAGATCATCGAACAACTGATCCAAAGAGGCAGCAGATGGAGGCTCTATCTGCTCGGCGACTCGTGCAGATGCAGGAAATCCATGCTTAGAGTAGCATGTGTCTTCATTGTGTCCAACGCGATGGTAGTAGGTACATGTTGGCCGAGTACGACCTCCTCTACCACGAGGTCCACGACCACGGGTCTGATGATGAAATCCACGGCCCCTGTTGGCAGCCATGGCTGAAGCATTCTGATTTGCAGCTGTAGATGGAACAGTGATCCGGCTCAATCTATGAAAAGCTTCCTCCATGGGAGGAATACTAGAATCTGCCAAAATTTGAGACCGTGTTGCCTCATATTCGGGATCAAGGGCAGCAAAACTCCCACCATAGTAGCATTCCGGTAGGTCTTCTGTTGCTCTGGCGTGGCTGTCAGGGGCATGAAGCTGTACAGCTTCTCGAACATCCCACGCAGAGATGTGTAGAGTGAGTGTAGAGGGTGACCATTCTGCTTAATGGTGAATATGTCATGCTGGAGTTGCAGAATCTTTGTCTCATTCTTCGCTTGAGAGTATGTGGCCGCCAGAATATCCCACATGTCTTTAGCCGTGGGCTGATGAAGAATACCATTGGCAATCTCGATTGCCAAAGTTCCAGATAACCAGACTTTCGCGTATGCATCATCTGCCTCCCATGAGGCATTAACTCTAGTCTTCTCAGCAGGCTCTTCTTCGATAAGAATGTGCTTCTTACCAGTTGACTTCATCATACTCATGAACTGCATCGCCCACAGTTCATAGTTCGTACCATCCATCTTTACAATAGGCGCTGGACCACGAAAGGCACCTATATATGGAATATCTGCCTTGCTTTCTGACATACTGGAGACAGAAGACTAGAGCGATAGACCGAAGATAAGATCGTTTACACGAACATAGACGGGTTTAGTTGCATGTGTAGACTTCAAGCAACCAAACCCATTTAGTTGACGGTGTACGCGCTAGAAACGTGTAGGGCTGATTCAGGAGTTACGCACGCACAACAGATAGCGCGAGAGAGAGCACAGGGGCGCTAGGGCATGCGCTTTCAGGGGCGCACGCACGATGGGGCACGCACTGGGGCGCACAGGGGCGCGCACAGGGGCGCACAGGGGCGCGCACAGGGGCACGCTGGAGGGCGCTGGAGGGCACTGGAGGGGCGCGCTAGAGGGTGCTAGGGGCGCGATGGGGCGCAGGCGCAGGGGCGCAGGCGCGCGATGGGGCGCGCGCGGTGTGCGGTTCACCGCAGGCGAGAGGCGCGCACGGCCAGTGGCGTGGGTAGGCGCCAGCGGCGAGAGAGAGGCACGCGGGTGGGGGTGGGGACAGGGCTAGGGTTTCAAGAACTCCGGTCTAGGACCGTTGCTCTGATACCATGTTGGGAAAAGAGAAGAAGATGTTTATTCCATCAACCCTAGGCTCTCTTATATAGGAGAGTAGCCTATGGGTAAATTACATATAGCATACGACAGAAAAGAAAATAACAGAGAAGTACAAAAGTAACTAATATATGTTTACACTAATGCTGCCATCGCCTGAGTTGAGAAGAAGCACCACTGCTTGTGCTTCCTTGTGCCGCCACTGATAGAGCAAACGAGGCATCGCTAGCGAGGCATCGCTAGAGGAGACCCGTTGGAGGAGCGCCTCCTCCGATAAGGGGGAGGTCGCCTGGGATCGAGATGCGCCTGGGGTCTGCTGTAGATGAGGATCTACACCGAAGGGGCATGGGAGAAGTTGTGCAGCGACACGAGCGCTGCCTGGAGGAGTTGTGCGCCGTCTGGCGCAATGGAGGTGTTGCGCGAGTAGGAGGTGCACCTTCTGGGACTAGACTTGGAGATGCTCGCACAAGGAGCCTCCTCTGCCGTGGAGTATGTATGATATGCGTCGCCCCGCTTGGAGATGAAGAACATGCCCACGACGGGGCATCATCGGTGCCGCCTAGAACTTGGAGAACCAACTTTGCCGCTGATATTAGGGTTCCTGTTAGGAAATCCTAGTTTGCACGATCTCAAAATAAAAAACAATCTTCAATGCAGAATTTCAAGAACACTTCTCTCATAACATGAATAATAATTTTCTAGAATACAACACAAAAACAATCGAATCTCGAAAAAATAAACCCTCGAGAATTAAACCCGCTCCGATGCCATATTGGAAAATAAGAATGCGGAAGCAAATCAGAGATAAAAGAATATGAACATAAAGAACAACGGATTTTAACGTGGAACCCTACTCCCTTAGGAGCGGGATGAAACCATGAGGGAATGTCTCAAAGGGCCATATGTGTCTATTGACTTTCTCACTGGATATAGGAGGTCTGGGGCTTCTTATATAACATCCACAGACTCTTCAAGTCCCACCACTGGTAGATGTGGGACTAAACAATGGATGTGGTAAATGGATCTTGGAAGGATCCATTTACCCATCTTACATATGACACATATACTCCAACAATCATCGTTATTCCGAGCTCGACATCACACCAAACAGATCAATGACGGTTGCTTTAGCATCTCTCTCAATGAAGAAATGGTATCATCCACACACTAAAGCAATGGCACATAAATGTCCCCTATCGTGAAACCATTGCAGAACTCTCCAACAACCACACAAGGAACATCCTGAAAAACCTATCCTCCACAACGACATAGAGAAATGGAGCCAATGTCACCCTTGTCATCCCCCATTTGGGGCTGTAAACTCCCTCATCTGCCTATCATTCTGCATCACCCATCTGATGTTGTCGTTGCACCTCTTCATGCATCCATTAAATTCAACATGAAATCCCCAACGTGAGAGGGATGCCCAAAAGAACTGTCAATCCACACAATCATATGCTTTGGAAGAATCAGCCTTTAAAAAAAGTCCCTTCACCTTCCTCCACCTCCAATCAGCGTGTATCTCAGATGTCATCACAACCCCATCTATCATGTGTACCATCGACGTAATAATGGAGTCCAATACCACAATGAATTTATTCACAAGGCTTTCCTTAATAAAGTAAGGTAAACATCAATGGGCAGAGCAATAGGCCCCAGATCCTCCACCCAACGAACAACATCCTTCTTAAGAAGAAGAAACAAAAAGAATGGTTAATATATTCAAAGCCCCAACTCACCGGTCATAGCTCCTCGATGACTGCAACCACCTCCTGCCCAATCATGTCCCAGTCCCAGAATTACCGGGAAAAATCGAGAAGCCGTCCGACTAGGAGAACCGTCAGCATTCGAGGCAAACACTGCCGTACGAACCTCCTCACAAGTGAAAGATCTCACCACTTCAAACTATGGGGCCACTCTTATAAGTAATTAAATGCTCTTCCCTCTTCTTGAAGAGAGTGTTTGCCATGAACAATAACATACCCTGAAGCATCTTTTCCTACATGTCAATTAAGATTCTACCTAAGCAAATCATCTCCATTGTGGGATTCCTTGCATAATCTTATTCAAATCCTCTCAAAAAACTTGTTTAATCCTTTCCTCTAAACCAATTTGCGGTGCATAAACTGAGATGGTATTCATAATTTCTTCTCCAAGCATGAATTTTAGCAAAATAATCTGATCCCCAAATCTTTGCACCTCAACCACACTATCCTTCAAATCGTTATGAACAACCACTCCAACACAATTTCTGCCTTTCTCTTTACTTGAATACCGCAATTAAAGCCCACGTTCTTGATCTCCCTTGCTTTCTCTCCAACCCATTTTGTCTCTTGGAGATATAGTATCTGAATATTCCTTCTTTCCATTGTATCTACTATATCCATCGATTTGCTAGTCCAACTACCTATTTGTGACTTCTTTTACGACATCATTTGAACTAACTTATTTACTTACATGTGCCCATCAGACGAGAACCCTTGCAAATTTTGGATTGTATTTGGGCGACGGTGCATCAAAACTAGCTTATTCACTCGCATGCGTTCCTCATTCGAGAATCCTTGCAAATTTTGAGCTATATCCAGGCACCAATGTAGCGATCCTTGCCAACTTCTCATTGCATTCAGGTGATGCAACACATCACAAGGAGGGAGCACCCCAATGAAATCCAAATGTTTGTTTAAATCCATGTTGAAAAGATCCGACTGTTTTGAGACAAATTCATAAATATTGTTCTTAAAAAGAACACTATTTGGGAATTAATCTTTGTAGAGATATATTTCAATTATTGTACTCTTTTTTTCTATTCTAATTTCCTTCGTTAGCCTTATGTAATTTACTCATAGGCCTCTCTTCTTTTTAAGAGAGCCTAGGGTTCCATGGAATATACAACTCTCATAAATTTCCCAAAATTGTATCAGAGCAGCTGTTCTAGGTTGAAGCTCTCGTACCCAGAAACACTAGACCTCCACCAACCGCCCCCTCTATCTCGAGGAGTCGCCACCACCGACCTCTCTCTCTCTCTCTCGGGTCACTGCCGCCAACCTCTCTCTCTCTTGAGGGGCTGCCGCCACCGTCGACCCCCCTTTTCTCTCTCTGCGCGCCAGTCGCCGTCGGTACGGATCTCGAGGCATTGCCGACTCCTCCTTATGCTGCTGCCGGTCCCTTCGACCTCTTGCAGCGTAGCGTGCGGGCTCTCTCTCTCACGCATACATACGTAGACTATTTATCCCACACCTCGGTTCGGTTTGGGGTAATGGATTTGGTTGCAGCTTGAGTCTACACATGCAAAGAAATCCCCTTATGTCACTGTAGAAAATCATTTCTTCAAGTTTATTATCCTAGTCTTCTTCAACCGACAACATGTTAGAGAGCAAGATAGACATCCCCACCACGGACATCTTTAGAGGTCCAATGCCCATGGTCAAGATGGATGGGTCGTATTACGAGTTGTGGACCATGCAGTTCATGAACCTAATAAAGTCAATGGGTAAGAAGCATATTCTTACCGAAGAAGAGCCGTCGGAGAAGACATGATTGAATGCCTCATGGGAGGCTGATGATGCATATGCTCAAGTCTGGTTGTCTGGTACCTTGATACCAGATATTACGAATGATGTTTTGCACCAACCCACATCCAAAGCAATGTGTGGACATACTTGCTGCCACGTATTCACATGCGAAGAATGAGACGGAAGATTTTGCAGCTTCAGCATGATATCTTTACTGTAAAGCAGAATGAACGACCCTTTCATGCTCACTATACTGCGTTGCGCGGGATGTTTGAGAAGCTTCATAGCTTCATGCCTCTCATGGCTACCTCAGAGCAGCTAAAGACATCGGAATGCCACGATGGGTGGTGTTTTCTTGGCATCTCTTGATTCATAATACGAGGCAACATGCTCTCAGATACTGGCTTACGTTACTATTCCTCCCATGGAGGAAGCCTTCCACAGACTCAACCGGATCAACGTTCCTTCATCGACTTCCTTATCGAACTCGTCAACAATGGCTGCATCCTACGGTCGAGGAGTCCCTTTTCAGTTTCGTGGTCGTGGACCTCATGATAGATGAAGTCGTGGATCTCGCCAGCCCTGCACCTATCGTCATCGCTCTGGCTACTCAGAGAATACACACTACTCCAAGCATGGTTTCCCTGCATTAGCCCGTGTAGCAGAGCTGACCATGCCTCATGCAACTCCATCTTCATCAGATCAGAGATATGGACTTGTTTCTAGATTGAGAGACATCATGTCACCGGTTAGCACCTCTTCACCTGCTTCAGAGAATAGCTCAGACATTTCTACCAATGCTGGAGCCAGTACCTCAGATAGCATTCATGCCTTTACTTCTTGTCATGGTTCTGATATTACAAAATGGATCATGGATTCTGGTACGACACATCACTTGTGTGGAGACAAAGATCAACTCACTGCCTACAGGTAGGTTCCTCCTGGGAGGACTGTGGTTATAGCAGATGGAACTCATTCCTCGATCACATGACAGGAGGAGATTAGCTTGACACCCTCTATGCGATTACAAAATGTGCTTTATGCTCCCGATTTCTCTATGAACTTATTGTCTATTAGTCATATTATTAAGGATTTACATTGTAAAGATATATTTGACCCATTGTATCTTGTATTTCAAGACATTCTTACAGGTAGGATGATTGGTATTGGCCGTGAGCAGGGCGGCCTCTATCGACTGGTCCATACCCCATATGTTGGACAATCCTCTCATTCTATTGGACCGATCTCTCCCTTCTTATGGCATCTACGCTTTGGTCATCTTCATCTCTAGAAAATGCGTCAAGTTCTTCCCTAAATTTCATCTCGCTCGTCATTCAGCTGCGAAGCTTGTCGGTTGGGAAAGCATCATCGGTTTGTTTTCCCTGGTCGTCAGAGTCGGAGTAGTAGCTCCCCGTTTGAGTTTTTCCATCTTGATATTTTGGGTTCGAGTCGTGTTCTCGATCATCAGGGATACATGTTTATTTAGTTGCAATGGGTGATTTTAGTCGTCTGTCTTGTGTTTTCTTTTGAGAAATAAATCTAAAGCTGGAAATACTATTATAAACTTTATTAAAGAAGTGTAGAATGTTTTTCTACATCTATCAAAATTGTGCGAACTGATAATGCTCTGGAATTTTGTACTCACGTGCTCTCTTAGTTCCTTTCATCTCATGGCATTCTTCATCAAACATCTTGCACCTACACCTCTCTACAGAATGGTGTTGCTGAGAGAAAGCACCGTTACTTACTTGACGTCACTCGTACTCTCCTTATTCAGAGTCGTGCCCCACATTTTTTCTGGGGAGATGCCATTCTTACGGCTTGCTATCTTGTGAGCCATATGCCCTCATCAGTGTTGGGGGAGAAGATACCTTTTTTGTTTGTATTTCAAACAATGAGTTGTTATCTCTTACACCTCATGTCTTTGGGTCTGTTGCGTTTTTCCATAGGTTGACTCCAGGGATTGACAAGCTCTCTCCTAGGGCTGTTAAATATGTCTTTGTTGGGTACTCCAGGACTCAGAAAGGGTGTATATGTTATGATCAGTTACTTAAGAAGTATTATGTTAGCGCATATGTCACATTTTTTGAGTCGGTTATGTATTTTTCACCCCCGGGTGACAGGTTGACATCTTCAGATTCGGATGATGAGGTCTACATGCACCCTCTACCTATGAGTCAACCATCACCACCACCATCACCTACTCCACCCTCATCTTCCCCACCGCCATCGCCACCCGTTATCCGGTTCCACCACTACCACTACGTTACAATCGACAGCCTGCTCCTGCTCATGTTCATGGTCCGTCATCCAGCACGCCTCATGTTTGTTCTGAATACATTATTTCTAATGATGGGACTGAAGATGATTCTCAACAAGCATCCTTGTAGGAGGTTGATGCTCATGTAACTGGTGGGACTGGTGATGATCTTGATTTGCCTAATATTATTAGGAAGCAGAAGCGTACCTGTGCTTCACATCCGATTGTTTCTCATGTCACCTTCGATCGTCTGACGGGTACCTTCAGGAGATTCGCTGTTGCTTTTTCGGTGGTGGACATACTATGGAACTACCGGGAAGCATTGAAGGACGGTCGATGGTGTTTAGCTATGGAGCAGGAGATGGCGGCCTTACAGTCGTAAGGTACCTGGAGTCTGGTCTCTACCCCCTCTGGGGCATCTATAGTCAACTGCAAATAGGTGTTTACAATGAAACAAAATGCTGATGGTAGCATTGATCGGTACAAGGCCCGACTAGTTACACGAGGTTTTACTCAGACATATGGGGTGGATTATCTAGACACTTTCTCTTTAGTTGCCCGTCACTCTAGCCTCTGGATTCTTTTATCTGTTGTAATAGTTCGAGATTGGCCCTTGTTTTAGCTTGATGTTAAAAATACGTTCTTGTATGGTGATCTTCAGGAGGAAGTCTACATGCAGCAACCGCCGTGGTTTGCTGCTGAGGGGGAGTGTTCTTAGGTGTGTAGACTTCATAAGACAATATATGGCCTTAAACAGAGCCCAATAGCTTGTTTCAGAAGCTCTCAGATTTGATTGAAAACATGGTTTCAAAAGATTTTTTTTGATAGAAAACAATGGGTGATCTCCCAAGTTGGGAGATATCGCCTCAATAATTTCATTTAAAGCAATTAGGTTACATTATCGAGAAGTCCAGAAATTGTATAAAGCTTTACAATGTGAAATCACATTTTTTGAGTAGAATCTCTGGTTGTTAAAAATAAGGCCATTCCGACCTTAGCCAAATCGCCCGAAGGGTCGCGAAGGCGAGGGAAACGTCGTCCGTGGAGCTGCACCCTACCGCACGAACCGATCTCCAGAAGTGAGCCGTCTCATCTGTCTCGAGCCAGTCTAAACCCAACTCCCTCCAAATCCGTGCCCAAAACGTGCATTTGAAGAAAATATCTTCTGCATCCTCTTGTTGACACCGACGTCTATCACAAGTCGTGTCCTGCAAACCGAATAGACGCGCCCTCCTTGCCTTGTCACACAAGCGGTCTCTTCTCAAGCACCGTAGAAAAATCTTGACTCTACACGGAACCTTAGCCACCCACACCACCTTTAAATCCTGGGTAAGTTCCAGATCCTGTTCACCTACTGGTTGCATCAGTTCATCATACGCCTTCTTTGTTGAGAACTTCCCCCCCTTCCCACTCAAAACGATCGGCATGCTGCGCAAGAACCCCCGACGCTGGGACCTCTGGCGCTGGAACCTCAGCCTGCATCCTGAAGAAATCATTCAACCTCTATTCAGAGAGCTCATTCATGAACTTCGGACTCCACATGTTGGATCCCATCACTTGGTAGAGCAAACTCTCTTTCGAAACTGCAAGAGCGAACAACCTCGGGAACCTGACACTGAGCTGCCCCTCACCTGTCCAGTCATCGTCCCAGAATCTGAACATGTGACCGTCCCCCACTTTCAGCCTCAGTTTGTGCGCGAGAGACGGTAGAATCTCCCGTATACCGATCCACATCGGCGATTCTAACCGCACTCTTCTCGCCACTAGCTCGCCTCGCACCCCATAAATTTTCCAGACTAGTATGATCACGAGTGCAAATGAAGGCCCCCAAATTTGAGTCACCCATTTCGCTAGGAGAGCCTTGTTCATGCATTCACGTCTCGGACGCCTAAACCACCTTTCCTTCTTCCCTTCGTCACCTCCTTCCAGCTGACCAGGTGCACACCCGACTTTTGTTGCTTACCATCCGACCAGAAAAGCCTTTTCATAAGCGATTCAACCTTTCTTCAGACCCCAACATGCATCAGGTGCGTGGAGTAGAAAAACAACGGTATGGCTGAAAGCACATGTTTCAGGAGAACTAGTTTTCCGCCTTTAGATAATGTGATCGCCTTCCAACCTGCCAGTCTTTGCTCCATCCTTTGCAGCACATTGTCCCAGTTCGACTTCTTTAGCTTCCGTCCACCAGCGGCAGGCCTAGGTAAGAAATGGGTAGATCCCCCAGAGGGCAGTCAATGATTGCTCCGACCCTAGCTCGCTCAACGTCTTCCATCCCAAAGGTGATAGCCACAGACTTGCATTTGTTGATCTCCAGCCCAGATAGACTTCTAAAAATCTCCATCAACTGCGCTGCGTTCTGTAATTGCTCCTCCGAGTCACCTAGAAACAATAGTGTATCATCTGCATACTGCAATATGGGTATAGAGATCTCTTCCATACGAAAGTCTTCACACAACCCGGATTCCACCGCTTGTTTAAATAGAACCGTCAGAGCATCAGCAACCAGAACGAATAACATAGGGGCCAGAGGGCAGCCCTGTCGGACACCGCGCTGCGGTCGAAAGAAATCCCCTTATGGTCCGCCATTTACCAGGACTGAGTATGAGGAGGTCATAACACATCTCTTCATCTAACCAATCCATAGCTCCGGGAAACCTCTCCTTCTCAACGACGTCCACAAGAAGTTCCAGTCCACGCAGTCATATGCCTTTGAGAAGTCGATCTTCCACAGGACCCCTTTCTTCTTCGTCCGCTTCCATTCAAGACAGCTTTCCGTTGCCATCATCAAACCATCCGCCATCTGACGCCTTGAGATGAAAGCTGACTGTCCCTGCATGACCACCGAATCCAGTACAATCTTAAGTCTATTCGCTAGAGTCTTAGCTACAATAAGGTAGATCACGTTCGAAAGAGCAATCGGCCTAAAGTCCTCAATCCTTGCTGGGGAGTCTTTCTTGGGAAGCAAAAACAACAACGCTCTATTGATCTTTTCAAACCCTCTGCTCCCTTCCTTGAACTCATTCATGACATCCAAAACCTCCCCTTCAGCATATCCCAGAATTCTTTGTAAAAGAAGATCGGGAAATCATCTGGCCCTGTCGCCCCATCCGCATTCATCCCCCAGACCGCATTCTTTTTTTTGAAATCCATAATTGAGGGGGATACACTCGATGGTGCACGCCCCAAGCCTTTATTGAAGAGTAAAAGAAGAAAAAAAGAGGAAAGGGGAGGTTACAACCAGACGCCGTTACCAAGGCCCATTACAGCACACAATCCTCCACCAAACACTTAGCAAAGAACCACACGTTCTCCTTATAGAATCTTTGTCCCGAGAAAAGCCAATCATTCCTACCCCTCCAGATCGCCCACGGAACAACCACTGGGTGAAGAATCTCCATCTTCGGCCTACCCTTGTTTGACCGAAGCGTGTCCCAGAAGGAGCGGAAACCGTGCAACACCAGTCTAAGCCAACCCCCTGCCACACTTGAGTCACCACAGGGCACAGGAAGAATAGGTGTTCCACGGATTCAATCGAATCATTGCAAAGCAAGCATCTGTCCGAGATGGAGCGCAACAACCTCGCACATCGGTTCCTCGTCATCAGCCTCTGCCTCCTAAGTAGCCAAAGAAAGAAACCAACTCTCTCCGGAAGCCCGAGAGCCCAAAGAAAAGCACAATCCCGGCTAAGCATCTCCGAAAGCGACGGCGGCGGCCGAGCAATAGCCCCGAAGGCCTTCTTGACCGAGAAAGGGCCCCCCTTCAAGCCCACTTGTCACGCCCCCCCGAAGGTCGTCCCACCTCCCTAACAACATCAAGCAAAGCCAAGAATTCTTCCAACCTCTGGTCCAAAAAGTTCGCCACGAAGGTGGGGCACCAATTACCATCAACCCAGCAGTCTGCAACCGAACAAATTTGTCATCAGCCAGGGCATACAACCGAGGGAAGCGCGAGCAAAGGCCCCCCCCCCCCCGCCAGTCGTCTGTCCAAAAGGAGAAAGAATCTCCCCCACCAAGTGCCGGCCTAAAAAGCGCAATATTCTTCAGGAAGACCTCCATGATCCCTCTCCAAAAACGTGTAGGCGAGGCAATATGGGGGACCTGCGACGGCAGCGTCCCCCCCACCCCATAGATCCGTCGAATCACATCACAACAGAGTCCCTCCCCCGGCCCTCAGATCCTACTAGCCCACTTAAGGAGCAAAGCGTCGTTCATTTGGTCTAGCGACTTCACCCCCAACCCTCCCTGAACCTTCCTGCAAGTAATATCCTCCCACCCAACCAAGTGGATCCCTCTCGACCCACCCTTCTGCTTTCCCCATAAAAAGGCACGCATCCTCTTCACCTCCTCTTCTAAAAAAGCCGCCTGTAACCCATTCACCTGCGCCCTAGACAGGTGCTTAACCCCTGTTCCCAGCCACCCCCATCCGTCCCCCTCCGCCTGCGTGAGGCCTCCACAAAGTGCTCGCGAATCGCGCTGCCAAGCTGGACCTCACTCGACACCCACTCACCACCAACATCGAGCTTGTGTATAAAGTTCCTCCGTCTCCTTCCAGAAGCCATGGAATGGAAGAACTGTGTATTGACGTCACCCTCTCTCAGCCACTTTTGCCTAGACTTCTGCCTCCATTCGACCTCCTCTTTTCGATACTCCAACAACAATTCTTCAAGTAGATTCATCCTTGCTGTCAGCTCCTCAGTATCAAGCCCTCTCTCGTCGTCGAGCTTGTCGAGGCGAGTCACCCCACCTTGCGCCTCCATTCTCCTGATTTTTCTCCTTCGTTTAACCTCCTTGCCGAACTTTGCAAGATGCGTCCTTAGGAGCGCAAGTTTTGACGAAAAGCAAGCGACTGCTGATTCCTCCAGGGACCAACCTCTCCAGCGGGACTTGATCTCATCCTTGAAACCTTCCTCAAGTAACCAACAACGTTCGAAGCGGAAAGTAAAATTGCTCCTAGCCTCCTCACCGGGGACCACATGATCAGCGTGTGGTCAGAGTGTGCTCGTGGCATTGCCCATGCTTGCGATAAAGGAAAACCCTCCACGCCTTCAACTGTTAAAAGAAATCTGTCCAATCGCGAACGCGACCTCGCATTGCGCCACGTATTTGAGCAACCAACTGCATCAACGACCGAGAGACCCAACGAGTTAGTTACCCTCCTGAAGTTCTCAGACTTCGGGTCTCTTCCCCCTACTTGCTGCGGACGGTCCCCAACTAGAAGTGTAACGTTCATGCCACCCCCGATTATCCAAATCCCCTCCTCTCGAGACAAACCCAATGACTCCAATTCCGTAGCCAGCGAGCCCCTCTCCTGGCCCGTAGGACCATACACATCAATGATTAGAAAAGTGATGCCATCCACACGTCTCCTCAGCGTCACAGACAAGCACGACTGAGATCTAGAGACCACTAGAAATTCATATTCTGCCTCCTTCCAGCCTGTGAGCAAGCCACCAGAGGCGCTAACAACTTCCAGGCCCATCATGCTGAAACGACCGTTCCTACCAAGATCCTGCCTGACACCTTCCGCCCCTCTTGAAGCCTTCGTCTCCTGAACGAGGAAAATATCAGCTTTGCCATCATCCACAAGGTTCTTGATTGCCAGTCATTTTTCGGGACGACCCGCACCTCTCACATTCCATGAATGGTTTTTCATTTAGAAACGTTTTTGGTCATCGTCTTCGGAGGCACCGCCCCCAATCGTTCCGCCACTGCTCTGTCCAATAGGCTGAATCGATTCGTCAGCACCGTTGGTATCTGGTCTCCGGACAAGTCATCTTGCGGTCGAGAGCCGAATGTTGTCAGAGCATGCACTGCTGCCCTCCTCTTCTTTTTTCTCGCAGGTCTTGGGATAGCCCGTCTGGCGTAGCAGGACCCAAATCGGACGCCCTCAGCTGTCATGATGTTTTCTAAGCCACGTCCTAACTCCGCAACTGTTGGGGCCCCACCCGTAGACTCCTATGATGTTCTATGCAGTCTGACCTCCTCGCCCCCTTCGTGTTGTATTGAGAGTCGTGACATGCTGGCCTCCGCTACCAAGGCGTTAACGCCTCCTTCCAGATGATCTCCGCTACTACCTCCCGACCTCCCATGGTCCTCTGCTTTGCCTCCTTGACAAAGCACGACACCGAAGCAGTTGCTTCCCTCTCAAGACGTTCTGGTTCCGAGATCATAGATCTGTCATGTATCTCACCCGAGCGGACCAGAGTTATTATTGGCACCTTAGGCGGATTTCCCTCCGATTCGGGTCGGGTTCAAGGTCCGGGTTACTGGATCTTAAGGTATGCTCCGTCTCAGTTCCAGATGCCTCAATTGACCGCGAGGGACCCACGCCATCCGTCGAAGTGCCGTTCCTAGGGAAGTGAACCGACGTTGTAGAGGGAATAATTCTTCTGAGAAACGCCCCGAACCGAATTGATTGCGGGAGACGTGGAGTCGTCCCCGTAACTGTCTCAGCCAGGCCCCACGACCGCGCTGTCGCCTGACCAGCATCGTCGTCGACCTTCTCCGGGCACCTCCCAAGCTTACACGCTTCGTCGCCGCGTGCACCTTGGCGTTGAATCGTGCCGTGACGCAAAGCCAAGCTCGTCGACGAAAACTCCAGATACAAGGTCATCCCATGCGTCAAAACCTTCCACCACCCTAGCTGAGACGGGCAGAGATCCCATACCTGTAGGATGGGATCCAGCGGATCCCCAGGTCTGCAACCGCTGCTCTCAAGCTCCACCACCTCCGCTATCCCTTCGAGTAGAGCCTGAACCTTTTGCAGATTACACATTGCGAACGGGAGGCCTCTGACGCGAACTCTCTCCAGCGACTTGCATTCCATGGTGCCATTACTACTGCGCAACTCACGTCACCGAAGCCTTGATTGGCCAGCACTAGACTGCTGCAAAAGCCTCCCTACCTTTTCCTCGGTCAGCCCTCTCGCCACCACCCTCCACGGACTCACCTCGATAACATCCTCTAAGAACTTCCCCTTCGAGATTGCCCCCACATCAGCGGTCCCAAGGAACAGAGCTTCAAGACCTCCTCCCTCGCCGATCAGCACCTCGGGAAGAAGGGAGGTTGCCCGCTGCTTCGGGTAGACTCGACTTTTGTGACCAAAGCCTCTGCAGCTGAAACATCTAATCGGCTTTCTGAAAAACCTTGCCCAGTGCCGCAAGGACCCGCAGCGGAAGCAACCTTTTCCGAAAGGGTTTGCTCGGCAATTACCCTGACGCGACTGACAGTTCGCATGTCGGCGTCCATCCCTCCGAGGAGGCACATCCACGAACATTCAATCACACCTTTCATCCTCTGGCTCTATCTCCTATAGTGGTTTCAAAAGATAGAATGCAACTCATTCTCTTTTCATACATGGAACTTCTAGAGGTACAATTACTATTATAGTGTATGTTGATGATATACTCATTACAGGAGATGATGTACATGGGATAAAGAGGTTGAAAGAATTTTCGGATCGTGAATTTATTACCAAGGTTCTTGGTACCCCTGGATATTTCATGGGATTGGAATTTGCCAGAAATCAACAAGGGCTTGTGATGACCCAAAGAAAATGTTACTGATTTGCTAAGTGAAAACTTGGATGTAGACCTGCTACCACGCTATGGATCCGAGAATGAAGCTATATGATGATAATACTGATGAGGTAGATAGGAGAAGATACAGATAACTACTGGGAAAACTTCTCTATGTCACTATTACTAGTCTCGACATCTCATTTGCTGTCAGCCGAGTTAACCAGTTCATAGAGTAATCTCATCAGGTACATATGGATGCTATACACATGATACTAAGGTATCTTAAATCATCTCCAGGGGCAGTCTCGCTATTTAGAAAAGGAGGCATCATCACTATTTCAGCTGCGTAGATGCAGATTATGCAGGGTATCCCCAGGACAGGAAGTCCACGATAGGATTTGCTATATTTGTTGGAGATTCTCTTGTCTCGTAGAAAAGCAAGAAGCAGATTGTAGTAGCTAAGTCTAGCGCTGAGTCTGAATATAGGGCTATGGCACATGCAAGTACATAAATGATGTGGGTTCGAAAAATACTAGCAGATCTACACATAGATGTTCCTCTTCCTATGTCGTGGAGGTGCGACAATCAGGCTGCTCTATTCATTGCAAATAACCTTGCATTTCATGAAAGGGCAACACATATCAAGGTTGATTGCTACTATACATGAGACATGGTTCAGAAGGGCTTCATTTCTACTTCCCTTGTCAGCTCTGGAGACTGACTGCAGATATCTTTACCATGGCCCTACTTAGAGGACCATTCCAGAAGTGTTCATCCAATCTGAGCATGATTGATATCTATGCTCAATCTTGAGGGGGAGTGTAGAGATATATTTCAATTATGGTACTCTTTTTCCTATTCTAATTTCCTTCATCAGTCTTATGTATTTTACCCATAGGTCTCTCCTCTATATAAGAGAGCCTAGGGTTCCATTGAATATACACTCTCGTATTTTTCCCAACAATCTCTTTTGCATTGGCTGTTGGCTACCTACCGCACAACCACCCTCATTTACCTGGGCTTGGGACCGTCCATAGCCGAGTTAATGATTGAGATTCTAAATAAAAACAAAAACAAAAACATGATGTTATTGTGAGGATGGTGAAGTCCACTTAGTGGCAGAAATACAGTGTTGTGATTATGAACTTTGCCTTGTTGAACCCATGGAGCGCATCGCATCTTATGATCTTTACCGAATTTGATGAGTGTTTCATAAGTAATGAAGCCCTTGCTGATGCTTGTTTTCTTTATTTCAGCAGTCAAATTAGCATGTAATGCTATCCTTAATTGGTGACAGTTGTAAATTTATGCATTGTGCAGGATAGTACTCTCTGTTTAATCTTTTTTGTACTTTCTTTACCTGCAGGAGGCTTTTCAGAAATTCATTGGACAACCAGTTTCCATCTTCTGCTCTAGTCGAACTGTAAATAACTGAACCAAATACATTATTGCTGTTGTTTTCCTAGCATTATTCCGTTATCCAGTTAAATTGTTTGTGGCCATCATGCTATTTTCCTCATAATCATCATGGAATTTAGACTTTTAGTTTTCGTTGCTCTAGGATGCAGGAGTCCATGCCTTATCTAATGTTTGCCATGTGGATATCGTGCGTACAAGCAAAAGGAAGCCTGGAGAAGTGGTATTACTTTTACAATTTAAATCAATGCTTGGTGGGGTGTGTGGATATTGTGGTCTTTTTTGTTCTTGTAGCATTTGAATATGTTTTTATTATCTCCAAATCCTTAAAGGTTAAAATGGCAGTTATAAACGAACTTTTATAAGTTAAATTTTAAAAGACATTTATGGATAAGATGGCCCGCATTACGGCATCAAGTGACATTTTTTAGTTATTATGAGCATAATATAATTCTGATTGGGATCGGCATCTCAAGATGCCATTTCATGATGTTTAAAGGTCAAGATTGCATAATGTCCCCACCCAGAGATAGCGTGTTTGGTAAATAGTTAATATCTGGCTGGAAATGGTCTAGGTCTGAATCCTTGGATGGGGAGCTATCCGTGGATTTTTCAGGAGTAACCTTAGTAGGATTATCAATCACCGAGCAGCAATTGGTATACTCAATTTTGGAATTCAAGGTATCAGGTTTAGACCGTGCCATATTACTAGTGGTTAAAACCTTAGTGAACATAGGTATTTTAAGTTTTGGCTAGTGCCATGTAACTAGGGGCCAATGTTTTGGATAGTGTCATTTTACAGATTGGCGGTCAGACCTGGCAGAGACTAGAGATAGAGGGAGAGTCCGACTTAGACTTAGAGGAGGTTTAGGGTTAGGATTTCAAAATAGGCTCAGAACCACAATCTAGGGCCAGTACTCTGACACCGTGTGGAAAAAATACGATTCATTAATTGAATGAAAACTCTCAGTCCCATGTCCTCTCATATTGAGAAGATTGAAGGAAAAATTACATAAGAGAAATACAGGACCAAGCGGAAAGGTCCTGAGGATAAAATACTCCCAACAGTAATGGTGTAGTAGAATTCATTCCGATACATTTAAAGCCCCTGCAACATCTTTAGTAGGAGCCAATGTGCATCGATATAACTAAAAGAATACATGGATAGTTTGGCCAGGGCGCATTTCTAGTTGCTGAAATGTACCACTATAAGATGACTTATATTCGTATACATGTTGATTCGTAAACTACAATGATGGCCAATTAGACTCTCGTGTTTACTAGACTCAAATATGACGATTTTGAAGATAACTCTTTTGCAGTGCAATAAAAGTTGAAAATGCTTCAGAAACACATTGCACAGATGAATGGGCAATGATTCATTTCACACACCTCAAATTATGTGTGATAGGATTATGTATGGAGTAGATAAAGTGCATGAGAGGACATGCACTATGTACATGGATTCGAAAATATCAGTATGGCAATTCTGTTTGCTAAATTAGTCGGACGGGGGAAAATAAATCTTTTATGTTGCCAGGGATGACAGCTTCTTTTTATCATGGTACATTAGCTTGCCATGTACCAATTGTCTGCTAGAACACGGTGTGAATAACACCCTGTGGAGGCATCACCGGAGTTTAGCAGCTGTAAATTGGTTAGGGGTAACTGATAGTTGCAGGTTTATCTATATAAAAATCCTTTAGCATTATATTTAATTGCAATCAATCGTGTTGCAGTTTCTTGCATTTCAAAGATTATTAGGGATTTCTAAAACACACCTGTAATATAAATTGCCAAACAATTGCACTAGATAGGTATAGAATAGAAGACCTGGTGTGGATAATTTACAATGCTGCATCCCTTTTCCTTTCAAAAATCTTGCATGTATAATAAACCGTAGAATACAATAATCATGGTAGATTGGGGTCGGTCAGATACAACATGCAATGGCATAACTGTTTGACACAATCCCTAATCACAAAGTGTCCAACGCTTTGGAGTCTGAAAGATTGATCGATGACCTGGATTAGATGAAAAGTGGTGATAAACCCATTTTGAATCATATCACGGGTGTAGTGACAATTCACTTTAAAATGTTTAGTTCTCATAAAAAGTTGGATTATTTGCAATAAAGAGATATGTCTGGTTATCACACAACAACTGCTTGGGAAGAGGTACATCGACGCCCAAACCAGAAAGAACAGAGTTGACCCACATCATTTCAGTACTACACTATGTAATGGCTCTATATTCTGACTCAGCACTAGATCTCGCTATCACTGTTTGTTTCTTGCTTTTTTATGTACTAGAGAGTTTCCCACAAACACAACAAATCCTGAGATAGATTTCCTATCCTTGGGACTATCAGCATAATCCGCATCTGCACAAGCTGTGATAGAAAATGAAGTTCCTCTGTTAAATAATAGAACGGTACATGGCCATGGAGAAGACTTCAAGTATCTCAAAATCATGTACACTGCATCCATGTGCACCTACCTTGGTTGCTCCATAAACTGGTTGACCTTGCTTACTGCGAAAGAAATATCAGGTTTGGTGATTGCAACATAGAGAAGCTTCCCGACCAGCTTTCTATACCTTTTTATATCTACCTCCTCAGTGGTATCATCATGCAATTTTATGTTTAAATCCATAGGTGTGGAGGTGGTTTGCAAGATGTCATTCTGCCTCTGAAAGGAGATCAATTTCATACTTTCTTAGAGTCTTGACAACGCTATGCTGATTTCTAGCAAATTCCAGACCCAAAAGGTAACGCAGTTCACCCAAGTCTTTGGTGACAAACTGTTGTCGTGAAATGTTCTTGGCCTTAGGAAAACCCTGAATATCATCTCCAGTAACAAATATTTCATCAACATATACAAAGATGACAACCGTACCTTGCCGAGTCCTCTGAACGAAGAGGAATAAATCTGCAGTCGACCGTATAAACCCCTCATGTTCAATCAGATTCGATAGCGTCTGAAACTAGGCCTTGGGGCTTTGCTTAAGGCCATAGATAGCCTTGTGGAGCTGACATACGTGCTCCCCCTCAACAGCAAACCCTGGCGGTTGATGCATATATACGCCTCTTCCTATAGATCACCATATAGAAAGTCATTCTTAACATCAAGTTGGAATAGAGGCCAATCATGTACCACAACTGATAGCATAATTTGAAGTGTGGAATGTCGAGTAACTGGGGAAAAGGTGTCGAGGTAATCAACTCCGTAAGTTTGTGTAAAGCCTCTGGCCACCGAACGTGCCTTGTACTGATCTACATAACCATCCGCCCTGTGCTTGACAGTGAATACCTAGCTCACAACAGATGCCTCTTTTAGAGCAGAAACATGAGTCCAAGTCCCACGAGACTGCAGCATAACCATCTCTTCCTCCATGGCAAATCGCCAATGGCTCTCCTCGAGGGCCTCCTGGTATGTGTGTGGGATTTCAATGGCAGATAATCCCACAACAAACTTTCTGAAATCCTTCGAAAGTCATGCTAAAGACATGTGTAGAATAAGTAGGTATCTTACACAAGTACGTTTGCCTTTACGTAATGCAATAGGTCACCCAATGTCCTTGCTCAACCTGTATATCTTCTTGCTCGTCCTATCGATATTCATGTTCGTTATCCAAACTACCATGGCCATCAGTTGAAACCAAAATTTCAGTATTTACCTGAGGCGTGCTGGATGTTCTGGATGTTGGGGAAGGCATTGGAGCATGGAGAATAGGCTGAGGTATATATGTAGGAGGAGGTGGAAGAACAACCTCACCCCCGGACTTAGAGGGACTCAACCTATCACATGCAGTAATTTAGTACATGATGGACTCAAAGAAAGTAACATCAATATTAACATAGTATTTTCCATGTATATGATCAAAACACCTATAACCATTTTGGGTATGAGAGTACCCTACAAACATACATTTGATAGCTCGAGGAGAGAGCTTATCACGACCTGGATGTAGAAGGTGGACAAATGCCACACTGCCAAAGACCCATGACGTAAGAGAAAAGGTCCTTCTCAGGAAAAGCAAGAGAGAAGGGTATCTTTTTAGGAGGAATGAGGTGCTCAACTCTGTATGAGAAAAGTTCTAGTGATGTCCAGAAAGTGACGGTGTTAGTGTTCAGCAACATCATTCTACTGTGAAGTGTAAGGACACAAAGTCTGATGAATAATGCAACACTAACTAAAGAATTTAGACAGTTGAATAATACATAATTCCAAAGCATTATCAGAATGAATGTATTTAATAGAAGTAGAGAAAAGATTCTTCATTTCAATCAGAGAATTCTGAGTCATAGTACTAGCATCAAACTTATTCTTTAACAAAAATACCCATGGTGGTCTTGAAAAGTCTCTACATCAACCAAATAATACGTGTGCCCTTGATGATTTAGGACATAACTCAGACTCCGCATATCAAAATAAAAAAGCTCAAAAGTACTCTGACTACTACGACCTTGATGATTTGGAAAGCTAGAACGGTAATGCTTTCCAAGCTGACATGGTTCACACTGAAAGGTGGACTTGAGAGAAATGCCAAGGATGAGAGTCATGAGATGCCATATCTTGTGCAACGGAAGATGACCAAATCAGAGATGCCAAGTATATGGAGAAATTGATCCAACAAAAAGAGAGCTAGCACCAACATAAAGAGATTGAATCAACATGTAATGCCCTCCTTGCTCACGGCCACATCCAGTCACCCTGTTCGTGAGTATATCCTGAAAAATAAGGGAAGCATGGTCATATATGGCACAACAATGTAAATCTTTTGTAATGTGACTGATAGACAGTGAATTCATTGAGAGTGCTGACACATGAAGAACATTTTGCAGGCATATTAAGGGAGTCAAATTGACCTCTCCCTGTTCGGTAGTGGGAGAATGTGTTCCATCAGCAATCACCACTGATCTACCGGCTGTACAGAGCTATAAGTATTGAACTGCGAACGATCTCCACAGAGTTGATGAGAAGCTCCAGAGTCCATGATCCATTCTGAGGGGTTTGGTTGAGAGCGACTAGTAAATGCATGAATGATACCTGTAGTACTGTTGGAGGCAGAAGCAACAACATCTGATGGGCTAGTAGAAACATAAAGGATCCAACAACCAGGGGCATGATCTCTCTCAATCGTGCAACAAAGTCATCAAAACGATGATCAGTAAAATCATGATCAATATAGACCTACTCAACAGCACGAGCAGATGGTGGAAAACCGTGCTTGGAATAACACATGTCCTCTGAATGACCGACCAGTAACTATATGAACATGGCTGGCACAACCGCGAGCCTCCTCTACCGAGTATGCCCTGTCCTATGAACTGAGGAAAACCACCTCTACCATGGGAATCCGCCATAACCAACGACGTTTGAGAAGATGTAGCAGAGGGGATGCTCAGTTTACTTAGTTTGCGGTATGCCTCCTCCATAGGCAGTATAGTATCTATGAGTAACTGAGAGTAAGCTGAGTCACACTCTGGTTTAAGGGTTGCCATAAAGACTCCAGTCATAACAGAATATCGATAGGCCTTATGCTGCGCTAGTGAGGCTGTCAGAGATATTTAGCTATGAAGTCGCTCAAACATACCCCTAAGAGATGTGTACATGCATGAAGATTCGCTCAAACATACCCCTAAGAGACGTATACATGCATGAAGAGGACGATTACCCTGTTTAGTTGTAAAAATAGCATGTTGAAGTTGCAAGATCTTCAACTCATTCCTCGCTCGAGAGTAAATAGCTGTGAGGATGTCGCACATTGCCTTCATTATGGGCTGATTCAAGATATCATTGGCTGTTTCACAGAGACAATACCAGATAACCATACTTAAGCATAAGCATCATATGCCTCCCATGAGTCATTGGTCCCAATCTTGTCCATTGGCTCATCTTGTATCAGAATATGCTTCTTACCATGCCTCTGCAGTAGATTCATGAACTGCATTGCCACAACTCGTAGTTGTGCCATCATCATAACAATAGGTACCCGACTCTTAAACACACATGTGGATGGGGTATCACATTTGCCTTCTGATATCGTGCTTGATTGGTACACAACCAAGACCGTAGACAGACACTTAAGTGTCTACACGGACACTAAGAGGGGTGGTTGTGGGTGTAGACTCTTACCTCAACCAAACCTAAGCAACAATCATCTGCGCTAAGGCTCAATGTGGACCACAACTTTTTGATTTCGTCATTATTAGACAGAAATCAGACCAAATCAGACCAATACCTCTGAGCTAGGTGACAACAGAGTGGCGGAGGAGTCGTTGGGTGGGTGGTGGATGACAACGGGTGGTGGCGGGGCTACCATGCGGCAGGGATGCCGCTAGGCAGCGGTGTGTGAAGGGCTGACGTGTAGGGCAAGATCTAGGCTACGTGCTCTTGTTCAGGACCATCGCTCTGATACCATGTTGATGCAAAATGAGTTGTAGTTTTTTGTAGTGCCCAAGGGTCTCTTATATAGAAGATAGAAACCCTATGGTAAATTACAATACAAGGACTGGGAAATAAATAAACAGAGAAAATATGTAACATAAAACTCTCGACATTTTAAACACAATACATATATTCTTATTTAGTTACTTAGATTTGTACATTTTTTATACTCTACTATATTGAAATAAAAGAAACAATTGAATTCAGATCAAATAATAAACATCCTAGATTAAGTTTGCTTTTTTTTTTAAATATTATTAAAATAAAAAATGTCCCACGCAAAAATAGACCAAATAGTAGACCGGTCGACTATTTACCGAGTAGGCAATAATTAGTCGGTCATCCTATTGACTTGAGTAGTCGGCTTATTTTTGCAACTATGATTAAAATCACGACAGAGTATATGGAATGCAATTTCAACGAAAAGGAAGTTAGATTTGGCATAGGTAAAGGTTGTAACACTTTTAATTTGAAGGATGCTCTTAAATACATAGGTTCAATCTTTCAAAGTGTTCGAGGAGTTTTCGGAGATGTCATTCATGAAAATAATGTATGGTGAATGAAGTGGAGAAGAGCTTCATGTGTTCTTTGTGATAAAAGATTTCTTTGAAGCTTAATAGAAAATATGATAAATCTACAAGAGACCCGCAATACTTTAAGGCAACAAATGTTTAAAAGTTATCTATAGACATATACAAAGAATGCCTGTAGTTGAAATGAAGATACTACTATGAATAGGTGGCCACACAAAGGACCATATTAGCAACAAGAGTATCGAACAAAAGGTTGGTGTCGCACATGTAGAAGATAAAAATGAGAGACTCAGTTAAGGTGGTATGTACATGTGATAAAAAGGGCGTGCAGTGCTTTAGTAATAAAGTGTGAGAAGTTGGAAGAAGAGCCTTGCAAGAGGTCTAGGTAGATCAAAGAAATGTTGGAGTGAGACTAGTAAAAGGAAATAGGTTTTTGAAAGCAAAGAACCCACATATCCGACCCCACGTAAAGTCCGAAAAGTTTTGGTTGTCGTATTAGTTCGGTTTTGAATTCAAACACATTAAACATTCTCCCATTTCTATATGTAAATAATGGTAAAATTTATATGTTTTGTGATTAAAAGGTATATTTATAGTCATGGAAATTGTACTGCTTCTCAACTTATTGAATTCCTGAGTTTATTGGAATGCATGCAATCAAAAGTGCATTAAGAATCTCTTGGTTTCTGCAAACTTATATTGCGAAGTATGCTATAAATCAGAGCTGTGTAGAGTTCATGATGGCATGCAATGCTAGTTAGTTTCAACTATTAAGCACGCTAAAGATGAATGACAGAGACTGTTCCATGTAGGAGTCAATTTATTGTTTTTTTTTCAATTGCAGTTACCACCTCATGAACCTGGAGTTGTTAGAAGAGCTGTAAATCATTTCTTGCAGGTATTAGATCTGGAAGTCTTTATATAATTTTATTTGGCAAGTGGCTTCTCCTTTATGTTTGTCAATAGAAATGTGAAGCGAAATATATTATGCATTATTTGACATGATAAAGAACCCAGGTGATGCCTTTTAACCTGATCCACAAAAACCTATCAACTGTACTGTGTGTAATTAATCCATTCTTAGACCGCCTGTTGCTAAATTTGCTACTGACTTTTTTGTTCTCCATGTCCAAAATGCCATTTTATAAGGAGGCTATGACATTTGCTTATCTGAATTTAAGTCTGGATGTGACACACAATACATTTGTTTGGAGGCTACCTTCCATATTGGAGATCCCTGTTTTTAAACTGGGAAAATGATTGGTTTTGGTTACCTAAAATTCAGTCTCCTGATGGCTTCCTTTTTCGTTGATGGCAGAAAAATGAAGGTGACCTCATGGTCATTGATGTTCGATGTGTTGCTGCTGATTTCCATTCTAGGTTCAAGGCCCAAGAGCGCACGTAGGTATATGAATTATCAGTGGGTACAGTTCCATAAATCGTGATTCGCACAATGCTAGTAATCAAATGTCATTCATCATATATTCATTTTGGTGCAATAGCCACTGGAACTTCTAGTCTTGTCCCAAGCTCTATTAATTTTTGTAATGAATTATCCCAATATGAATTTCTAAAGACTGTAAAAGACTGACCATTATGTCTTAAAATAGTTTGCCTATAATATATAATTGACCTCGAAATACTGTTGATCCTATGGATTTTAGCTTTTCATATTTGTGCTTAAATCTTGACTCATCATTGCCTATGTTGGCTTCAGCTACTTCTATCGCATTCTATCAGGGCCTGAACCTTTGTCTGTGTTTGATAAAGAAAGAGCTTGGCATGTTCCAGAGGAACTAGATATCGTTGCTATGCAGGTGTACGTTCTGCCTGATCTTTGTTAATTCTTTTCACATTATATTTGTATGACATCAGCATATTTGCTTGCAGAAATCTTGTAAAATTCTTGTTGGCTGCCACGATTTCAGTTCCTTTAGGGCTGCCGGCTGCCAGGTTTATTTTGAATTTTAGATATTAACAATATATAACTTGTATATACCAGTATCATATACCTGTAATTTGGGATGAAAATGAATACAATTATATCCATATTTGTTCGTATCCGCATTCGTAAAATTGAGGATATGGATGCCACTTTCTTATATTTGGAAAATATGAATGCGAATATAAATACAAAAATTCAACATTAAGCAAATGTGAATACTAATTTAATATCCTTATTTTTGACGAATGCGAATACGAATATGCTAGTCATTTTTTTGTGGAAAACATGTTGTGATCAAGAGGTTACTGAATAGTCGTCGTTTCTTGATATTATTATTGCTATTAGCTAAAAAATGTTTTAAAGGTTGCACATGTCATGATTTCAGGCTCTGAATATTATAATTACATTTAGTACATTATAAATGCGCTGTTTCTGATGTTTGTTTTTGAAGGGTGAAAAGGTGATGGTATTAAATCCAAAATAAAAAAAGCTTTGCGGGATCCTCAAGATTTTTTTCACATCTTGTTCTCGGATATTTTGTCTCAAAGCAATGGCTTAGTTGACTCAAAAAAAGAATGTTTTAGATAAATTTTTTTCACAAAAAAGGTTTATACAATACATGTTGTTAAACATGCACTTACATAGCTCATTCTGATGTCCTAGAGTTTTATGATGGCTGCTAGGTTTCTCTTTCTTTTGTTAATTAATTGCTTGTTTTATTGATTGCAATAACTTGTTTTCCTATAATAATATTTTGACTATAGTATCTAATTGGGTAGGCAAAGTCACCTGTCAAAACCTTGGATGAACTCCATGTTTCTGAAGTGACACCTTCTCCATACTTCCCGTCCAGCGCTGAGAGAGAACATTCTACTTCTTTGGGTG
The DNA here is from genome assembly GCA_037367405.1 of Ottelia alismoides. NCBI lineage: Eukaryota > Viridiplantae > Streptophyta > Magnoliopsida > Alismatales > Hydrocharitaceae > Ottelia > Ottelia alismoides. The sequence goes on from JAZKJV010001486.1 coordinate 216,355, forward strand.
AATCAGTTCTTGAAATCGAGCGGGAGGTGAGTCAAAATCTCAGTTCTTCTCAAGCTGATTTGAGAAAAAGCTGTTTTGGTCAGAGAAGGCAGCATAGTTGCTTTGTTATAACAGCAAGAGCCCGCTCCTTCTTATACCATCAGGTGATACCTTATTCTTCTTCCCAACTTTCACTAATATAACTTTTTCAAAACTTGTTTAATTCTCGTTGAAATAGGAAGAATTTAGCTTACGATTTCCAAATCATCTCGCTTGATATATCTGTCCAATATCTGTACTAATTAAGACACCGCACAGTTATTAAAACCCTGCGGATCTTCTGCCCACAGCAGAGATCTGGCTTGTTTTGTTAATCACTGCCGCTTGTTATTACCCATCCCCCACTTGATTTTTTTGCTATGGATTGGTGAATAGGTAAAATCCTTGTTTCCAAGAAAACGACCCTTCTCTTCAACATATAAGTAGAATTCTGATACTTTCTATTTGATTTGCACTGCTTGCACCTGATCTCTTCAACATAGCTATTTAATGGTCTGGTGTTTGAGCTATGCACCTTCCACCCCAAGGATGACGGCTTAAACCCCAGTAACCACTATTTCCTTTAAAAAGAATTAGTGCAAGTGCGAATGTAGTCATTTGATATTTAACATAATTATATAACAAAAAGGGTTGATATCCAAATTATTTTTCAAAGGCTTGTGCATCTCTGTATTTTTGGAAATATAAAGTGGGGTTGTGGATTCTCCAGTGAATTTTAGTACTGCCTCTGCGTTTATCAGCATCTGAGGCTGTTTAATGGTTACTTTAAATGCTTTCTAGGTGTAACTGAGTTGAATAGAGAAATAGTTAATATTGATCAAAATTTAGTCGGCATATTTCACAGGTCAGGCTACTTGTGGGTGTCTTGAAATCTGTCGGCACCGGGGACATCACCATAAATGATGGTAGTCTCTTTCACGTGGTTTCTTTTAATTTCTCTCCCTTTTAGCACATCCAGACTTTTTGAGTAGGGTTTTTGTCGGCCCTTCATTCTAGTTATCTCATTCAATGTTTATTTATATGCTGTTACAGTAGAGAGAATTCTAAATGCCAAGTCTATAACAGCTTCTAGTCCTATGGCTCCAGCTTGTGGCCTTTACCTTGGGAATGTGAAGTACGACTTACCTTAAGTCATATCGTGCAACACTGTATCTAATTTCTAGTCTCAGGCTGTGCACGGTTGATGGTTGCTCCTCCTGCAAGAACGGGAAATTGCTATTTGCATCTACTTTCGTAGGGTAGGTTTTTCCTGTCTGTATCAATATATGACATCTCACAAACTTGTAAATGTTCTTTATAACAGATAGAAAAAGGTCACATCAGCATGATTTGTTCTCTATATATTATCTCTGACAGTAACTTGGGTGTAAAACAACAAGCTGGGAACACCTTCTCTGTTTCTATTTTTTTGTCAACAATCCTAAATTTGTTATCTGTGTTCGTTATATAAAACAGTGATTAAACTTTAGGGCATTGTGGATATGTTGCTCTTACCAGCATCTCCTGATTAAGTGCAACTGTTTGCTTATGGGGGATTCCATGAAATCCAGGCTACAGCTGAGCTTCAGCTGGGCATTATATCTGGCAAGAAATGAGATGTCACAATATCTCCACAGAACTCTCTTCCGTCTTATAATGTTGCTTGTGGCATTGAAATATGCATCAGGATTTCCATTGATTGACAACATTAGGCAGAACAGTGGTAAGTGTGCACATTGGGAGGAAAGAGGGGAGGGAAAAGGGGGGAAGCATGTGAACCCCACTGTAGGGGCAATCAGGAGCATGGAATACCAGTAGCTTGCATGGGGTCCTTGAAATTGATGTCATGATAAGTTCCTTCCTGTTTTCCTCTTTATCTTGCTTTTGTCTGCTGCATCCCATCATTCACCCACCACTGCCATGCAGAGACAAACTCTGGAAAAGGTCCAATCCTATACCTAAGGTTATTTTTTCTTCTTTATACTAATATTTAATTTTCATATGAAAAAAATTGCTGGCATTTTTTTTGGCTTACGTTTGTCCTGTTTTGGATGTACACATACTTCTCAATTTTGTTGCTGTTTAAATGCAGTATAATTTTACCTTATGTTGGCTATCAGATGCCTGATTTGTTCCGATTCTAATCCAATAAGAGTATTAGGGTTAAAGTAGAGATTAGGGACCTCTTTAGTGTCAGCTTTGTGGAGGGGAGGAGAGAGGGATGCATGAACTTTGGCAATGTGCTTTATGCCTTTGTCCTGGAAAAAGGGATGCCTTGAAATTATAATTGTGACGTGAATGTTTTCCTTTTTATTTCTGTTTGTTTGTTTTTGTTGGGCTTATAAAGTTTTTCACCATATATGACAAAAGATGATAGATGTTCCGTACAGATAATAATTTTTTTTAAAAATTATATGCCCACTGTTCTTTTGATATTATGAGTGCATGTCCACGTTTTCGGGAAGTTTCAAAGGAACTCCACTAAACTTGCACTGTTTTCCATATGTGCCCCTACGTTAACCCATGATTGGTTAGAGGGTTAACCCATAGTCACATCATATCTTCTTCTTCCTCTTCTCTTTCGTTCTGTTCTTCTTTTGGATCTCCCTCCCTCTCGATCTCTCTGCCCATCATACTTTTACTCCGATAATAAGAGGAGGAAAGAAACATAGAAGGTGAGACACGGGATAAAACAAAATTTTAATAATACAGATAAAACGGATTTAAATTTATTATGAATTATTCGGACCATGACCCGAACAACAAAATATTACACAATATGGACATCAATTGACATACACGAAGAAACTACAATGAAGAGGACAAACATCTCACATCCCCCAAAATCCAAGCATCACAATGGATTATCCACAACTCATTCAATGTGAACATTGTTCGTTTGGAGAATATGTACTAGGACAAGGGGTCAATTCTCCGTCCGGCATAGTTTCCAAAAGTACTCTTATTCCCATCCACATCCCATTATTTCACATTATTTCACTCTTATTTCTATCATTATTTAACCTTATCGACCTTTATTCTACCTTATTCTCCTAATTCATATCTTTCTAGCCGAACAGAGAATAGACCCTTATTCTCCTAACTCTCCATCCTTATTCATGCTTATTCTTGAACCGAACGTAACATTAGTTCCTCAAACTTCGATACTTATCCAATGATTCATTCCATGCCGAGAGAACGCTAACTTGTTTGTATGAAATGCGCATCCATTCCTTATGCTTTGATAGCTATCCCCAACCCTTGTTTACTTGATGAACTCAATAAATCATGATTAAAACAGAAAAAAGATAGCAATTGATGGTATTACCACATCTCGTACGTTGACATCATCCAAGAACATATAGTCAATGCCATCATTCTTTGTTCATGTGCTTAATTGTTAGTACGAGAATGGGAATCTTGAGTATCTAATTATTTGGAAAGCTCATTCCTAAAACTTTGGCTCAGTCTAAATGATGACGCATTGTGGTTGAAGTTCAATGTACGGTAACTCCCAACTAAAGATCAAGTCATCCATTAAAGACATGACAACACTATGAGACCTGAACACGCATACAGTATGAGAGTATATCCTCTGCAGTACTGTAGAGGTCTGCTGTAACTCCTCACCAACCCGGAGCCGCTCGGTCAGATCGAGTGGTTCACACGGTAAGGGCTTTGAAAAACCCGGATTTTATGTGAACTGCTCGATCTTGATCGAGCGGCTTTGGGTTAGTGAGGAGTTACATTAGTCCTCTGTAGTACTGCAGAGGATCCTCTCACCATACACTACTCAAATGCTTATGTAAAGTATTACACAAATAAAAAAGAAATAACGGTATAATTTAACGGAATAAAACCATACAAATAAAAAAGAAACTATCTACAAAAGTAAAGTAATAAAAAATGGAGGCCCCAAACTCTTCTGCACCCCCTCGTCCTCTTTGTTTGTGTAAAATACTAAGATATGTCACCAGTGGAGAACGAGCCAACTTGCATATTAGAATGAAGATATATAAGCAAGGTAAAACTACACACACACGAAGACTTACACATATATACATAAATAGTAGGACATGGTAAACCTACATCAATAACACCATACCCCACCCCCACCCCCACAACGCTTGCGACAAACATATAGTTTCGTTTTTAATTTATGCTATAATTTTAGTCACTTGTGCCCTCCTAAGATATTGCAATATTAGTTATGTCCCTCCTCTTTTTAGAATATTAGTTCTGCCCCTGACTTCTTCCATAATATCGCTTGTGCGCTTCTATTAGTATGGTTGTCAATGAATTGAACTAAATCATGATTTATTCAAACCATGGTGTAGTTAACAGAGGCATAACAGAAAAAAAATACCTACCTCCTCCTCCAGCACATGATCTCAAGCATAGATCTCAACCAATCTGACAGCTGGGAACCCTATATCAGACGGCTCTGATTGATTGTTGGATTCCATCAGATGTCAGTTGTACTCATGGGAAACAAGATGTTCTTCCCCAAATCTTCGATCAGGTTCAAGCAATGGTTTCGATCAAGTTTCCAATGAAGGCTCAAGCGACGGTGAACATTCCATAGCAGATCTCTGGCAATACTCAATGTTGAGGATTATCTCCAAAGGCTCGATGGTTATCGATGTAGATGCTTCTCGGATGAAGCTACAACTCGGACCTCCAGGTGATGAGTGAATGGTCCATGTCCTCCGATGATGCATTCCTCGTTGGAATTAGATCTCCAATGAACATGTCTACACCCGCAAGTGCAATGATCGAGGAACTGATACCTCAGTCGAACGTTAACTCCAAAGGTTGGATGGAGGAGCTGGCGAGGTGATGGAATCGCTCTAGAACTCTGGCCATCTTGCGTGGTCGGAGGTGTGCAAGTGTAGGATATAATAGAAGGCGATAATGAATGAAGATGAACGGATCGATTATGGTTTATTTTTAGTTTTGATTGAAATAAGAGAAGATGAAGGGGAGTAGCAGAAGAGAAGAGGAATTCGAGCAAAAGGTCAAAGGAGGAGGATGGCGTGGAGGGGGAGGAGGAGGATGGGGTTGGAAGTAGAGGGGACGCCGATGAAAGAGGATTATGGGGCGGAGGGTGAGGAGGAGGGATTAGATTGTGAGGAGGAGGGGATGGAGACGGAGGGGATGTCGAGGGAGGAAGAGGATGGACCGTAGGGGGAGGAAGATGGGCTGGATGGGCAAGAGGAGGGTCCAGAAGGGGAGGGTGGTCGAAGGAGGAGTGGCCAGAAGGGGAGGGCGGTCAAAAGAGGAGGAGGAGGGGATGAAAGGGGAGGTGGATGACGGGGTGGAGGAGGAGGGGCTGGAGGGGGAGGAGGAGGGGCTGGAGTGGAAGGAAGAACTTTCAACCCTTGATTTTGTATCCAATTACCCTTGTGTCCTCAAAGTTAACGTCCATTTGCGATGGGGATGGACAACAACTAACCTGAGAGGCATAAATGATCATTTTGAAAGAAGTCAGGAGCAAAACTAATATTCCAAAAAAGGGAAGGGCAATAACTGATATTACAATATCTAAGAAGGGCACAACCGATAAAAACACTTTATTTATGGTATAATGCATATTTCTATTTGGTTTTTGATATGTATTACTATGATATAATATATATATATATATAGTTTTTTTTAGAATTTTATATTGTGTACTAAATTTTTAAGGGATTTTACCCGACAGACCCTATAAACTTTGCCAATCACCTCCATGACCTTTGAAACAACCTAATCCCCCCCTCGACCCTGTAAACTTATCAACTCTTACCCCATGAATCCTCTGGGTAATATGTTTTAAGCCCGTGAGGGTTCTTGGGGTAATCTACAGGGTCGATGAGGTAATTACGTTGTGCGAAAGGTCGTAGAGGCATTTTAATACATTTATTGGGTCTACTGGGTAAAAATCCCATTTTTTAATGATTTTCAAAGTAAAAGGTATTTTTATGATTTTTTTTATTTATTAAAAATATAAAAGGATTATATTTTTCAAAAATATTATTACATATGATAATATACGTTATTATGCATATTGTGGTATTTTTGTTTTTATTTTATGATATGTGTTAAATTTAATATAGATTTATAGGTGATTATCTAATATGAGAATAGGGATTATGCACCAAGGTGTATGTAAGTTTACATGCATCGGTGCCACAAATATCGATTTTTTTATTTTTTTTGAAATGAATCCTTAGAGGATTCACTTAGAATGATAAGTTGAATACATGTTTTAAGTTTCATAAAAAATAACCATTCCTAGCATGTCCATCTAGAAGGGGTCCATTTCATCAATTTTAAGACCGTTAAAATTTGATGTTCTAGATGAATAAAATATAAATCTTAAATTATGTTAAATTTAGAATGATGGCATGATGATATATGGTGATCTAAATCCCTCAGAATACATTTCAAAAAAATCAAAAAAGTATTTTTTGTGGCATCGTTGCATGTAAACGCGTAAACTTACATGCACCTTGATACATACTCCCTATTCCCATTTAATATAATGTATATGAGGGCTTATGTGTAATTACGAGAAAATATAGACCGTGCACGCGTAATTTAAAAAGTCACAGGGTGATATCATAAAATGACTAATGTACTCATATGTCTGACCGCGTGAGTACGAAACAAAGGGACCCGTTTGTAGTTCACAATATGTTCGGGGCCTCTGTGTAAATCGTCCAACTCATATTTTGCATGTGTGTTTCGGCTTAGGCGGTGTAAGGTGCGGATTCACCATCTCTGATCTGATCGTGGGGTTTACGTTCAAGCACGTGTCTCCTCCTGTATGTAATCGATGCACAACGCTCGAATCTGACGGTGCTCAATTGATTTGATCGAACAGCCGTTATTTAATGTATGGATATCGTTCGGATGGTTCTTGTGGAATCTGGGATTGGCGAATGTTCTTCCCCAATTCTTCCGATGAAGGTGTTGATCTCCAAGCAGTTACTTCTCAACGATGATATCTGCAAATTTACGAATCTCGTCTCGATTCTAATCAAATTGGACCTCAACATAGTACTAAGGATCAAAATGATGACAACAGAGAATGAAGCGTGGTTTGAACGAGATGGTAGTGGCTGATGATAATGGACGGAGGTTGACCTAAAAAGTACCGAAGTAGGTAAACGATGATCGGAACAAAAAAATAGAATGCATTACTCCCACTGTATATTCTGACAAGCACAAGGGACATCTCTTTTTCAATAACTTTGCTTCTAGTTTGGAGTGGGTGTTATGGAGTTGAGACTTATACCATTGCTTACGCCAGATAACAACATTCATCCTTTTGCAGTTGACACTATTTGGAGACGGCTAGTGTCTAAAGTTGCTATGATAGGAGTAAGTAAAGAGATGACCAAATATCTAAATGACTTTCAATTTGGAGTCGGTGTTTCTGGTAGAGTTGAGGCTATTCTATGCAGTGTCAACATAGTGTTGGACGCTCGTCGTAGCGATGGTTCTCTTTCCATGCTCACAATGGATTTCTCTAATGCCTTCAATATGGTTGATAGGTCTGTCTTATATACCAGGTGAGAGAAAGATGCCCATCTATCTCTTTGTGGGTGGAGTTCTTATATAGACAGACAATAAGGATATATCTTGGAGGCATACATATCTGGTCATCCCCTCGAGTGCAACTAGGTGATCCTCTAGGCATGCTTCTTTTTTCCATCGTACTACTCTCACTTATTCATTATACCAGGGACAACAGCAAGCTACTTCTTCATGCATGGTATCTTGACGCTGGTATGGTTATTAGGGACACATATGAGGTAGCCAAGGTTCTGGGTATCATCCAACACTGTGGGCCAGACTTGGTCTAGATTTAAATATTCATAAAACAGAACTCTTTTGTTCTACATTTGATGGTAGGAAGCTTCGTAAAGGTTTGTTCCTAACATGTATTGGAAGACCTTTATTAGGCGTGAAGTTACTTGGAGAGGCGGTTAGTAGGGATAAAAAATTTATTGAAGGCTTGGCTTTGGAGAAGGATGTTAAAGCTGTGAAGTTGATACATCTTCTTCCTTAGTTAGGTGATCCCTACAATGAGCTTCTTTTACTTCGTTCGTGTATGAGTATAACAAAACTTTTATTTGACTTGAGGACTTATCAACATATGTAGATGGAGGAAATAACAATATTATTCGACAAAGGCTTACGGGAGTCTATTGAAGATGTTGTTTGTGGATGCTCCTTTTTTGGAGACTTCCAATGGAGGGTGGCTTCATTGCCCATTCGACTTCACGGTTTGGGGCTACTGTCAGCAGTTGAGGCTTCCTTGTATACCTTTGTGGCTTTCAGGACGTAGTCTTAGGAGCTTCAGAACCATATCTTTTGTGAGATAGTGAGATTAACGATATAGACTCCATCTTTGTTGTTCTCTTCATTGATTTTATGATACGGCTCGCTCATTCGACCTCAGTTATTTCTCTAAAAAGGACATTATCCCTCCAAAGATCCAAAATATTTTAGTGAGTATTTTTTTAGCAAAATAATTGAGGACATGGAGGTGAAATTTGACATGATTATTAGACAAAAGGTAATTTTTCGATGTCTTCAAGCTGATTATGCTCAAGATTTTCTCTTTGCTATTCCTATTGACGGACTTGACATGCACATGTCACCGGTGGAATACTGTAGTATCCTTAGATATCGTCTCTTGATTTCTTTATTTCCAACTGATGACATATGTCCAGTTTGTCGTAAGGCATGCTTATACACTTTTGAGGATCATGCAGTTCATTGCAGGGAGCTTCCGGATTTTAAGTACATACACAACCTTGTTAGAGATGTTTTATTTGATATACTCATATGTGTATGTGTTGCTGCTAAGGAAGAGGCGCATGTGAACTTTTTAACTGATTTGTGGGAGGGAAGATCCATACTTAGACCTGCTGATATTTTAATTTTTGATGGGTCAGAAGGAAACACGCTTGTGTAGATTTGATAGGAGTTCTCCGATGGTGGGGTTGAAGAGTGTGACCTTTATAGTGGGTCATGGTACCCTTAAAGCTACCTCAACAAAAGTGGTGAATCACGAGAAAGCACGCATTGAGAATTAACATGACTTCATCCCTTTTGATTTTGATACTTTTGGTTTCTTGGCATCGGAAATCGTTGAGCTTTTGAAGAGGGTCCAAAAAGTCATGAGCAGTAATGTTATGGTTCCTAGGTTTTATGGTTGTAGTGTTTAGAAGGATTGGTTTTGCAATTCAAAAAGGACTAGCGATGCAGCTTGTTGCCTGTTTGTCTCCTATCTCGATGTTATGATGTATTTTCTTTCAAAAGTTTTTATTACTCTCCAATCGAACTTCATCGGAGGTGGGGGACTTGATTGAATGAACATGACAATGTATAAAATTGAAAAGATGAAATAATATGAAATAAGAAGCAAAATCTAAACTAAACTAATCTACAGATCTAACCTAGAATTACACGACGAGGTCACCTGTGGTTGGGATGGTCAGACCTCGAATTTTGCCTTGATGTGTCAGTAATCCTAGCAAAAGCATTGGCTCACAACGGTGGTGTTTAGAGCAGATGATCACGCACACTCCCCCTTCTCGCTCCCTCACACATGGTCGATGGGGGAATCCAGGACTCTGTCACATGCTCACTCTCGCATCAGAACTAGAACTTATCGATTTGGAGAATGGTGGATGTATTGGAAATAGGGTCCATGTCTCTATTTATTGAAGTGGAGCTTGAGAGTGGAGAAGAAGACGGGAAGGTTGGGCTTCGAGGCTGACATGGGCTCAGAGTTTGTTGAAAGAACAAAAAGTGGCTGGAATTTGTGGGAAAAATGGAAAAGGAAGAAGAGGCCGAAATAGATCAAGGAAGAATAAGGAAAGAAAATATGACTTGACTAGGGTCAACTCATCTGAAATACGCCAATGATCCACCACCATGTGGGAGTGAAAGTGGCATGCCACTACAAGACAAAACTCCTTGACTATATATATATATATATTACATAATAAATAATAAATAATATTAAATTTAAAAATAATTACAATGGAAAATTTAGATAATTAAAAAATAATATTATGGTAATTTTAAATTATTTAAAAAATATAATTTAAAATGAAATAATTAAAAGGTATAATTTATAGGTATATTATACTTGTATATAATATGCATATTTTTATTTTAATAAATTTATCTATGACTTAATTTTTATATTTTATTAGTTTAATATATAATTTATGGATTTTAAATATATTTATATTTTATTTTCAAAGTATTATTTAAACATAAATTAATATTAAAGGTACTATGTAATACAAATCTACATATATTTTGGGAGTTTGTATTTACTTAAACTTATTTTATTGAATTTTATTTCTATTTTTTATTATATTTACTAAATAAAATATTTAAAAAAAATAAGAACCACAAAATAAATAAAAGGAATAAATATAAAAAATAGCATACAGTTGTGCATATATACCATTAAGGTTCCAAAGTCGACTTTTTGCATATTAACTCCATTTTTTGGTGAGATTACTTTTATTTGCTAGATAATTTTATAACTTAAACTTTATAGTAAGTTTTTCCAATTTAGAGTTCATTTAAGTGAGGTACGAGGTTCAAAAATTTGAGTTTATGACATTTTTTGTTTGATATTTATTCATATTTGTACAAGTATTTAAATTATTTTTTAATTTTTTAATACAATATAGAAAAATCAGAGTGATTAGAGTTACTGGTGAATTATAGAAAATCAAAAAGTTTTATTTACATATTATAAAAGGCCAGAAAATGGAAACTGAAACTTTTAAACCAAGGATTTTTAGAGTTTTCAATAAATAGTGTTAGTTATAAGTAAAAGCTTAAAAGTGAGCTTGGTGATTCCGATTATAAATAGTTATAAACCGGAGAAATTGGCTTTTACGACTTTTTCAATGGCAATCTTCTCCTTGATTTTACCCTAATTATTTTTGATATTTTTTTTATAAACATTACTAATTATAATAGAACATTTTGTGGAGAAAGTTTTGTAAAATGTGTGCACAATATAAATAATGAATAATTGGTCAATTTATGTACAAAGTTAGTTAATTTTATTTTTTTCTTAAAATTTTCTTATCTCTCTTTACATAGTGCTTAGTCAATCAAGTCTTTTACTAATTTGATCTATTAGAAAGGTTCTTAATTTTTATATACGTGTATATATGCGTCCCTATTTTCCCTTATTCCTTTATCTTTTTTTAATCTTTTTTATGTTTTTTTAGTGTTTATTTCATGTTTTTATTCATGAAGATAGTATTCACAAAAGTGAGATATTGTTAAATACTTACATGTATTTTATAGGGATTTTAGCATAATACTTAATAGTAAGGTCGATGAATCTTAGATTCATCAACCACATATACTTAAACTTTGTTTGTTATTAAGCGAACACTTATTCAAATAATAAGAAAGAAAGAATTTAGAATGAATTTGTTATTCTAAACCAAGTCATTATAGAAGATTAAAGGCAAATCTTGACCAAGCCTCTGAATGAATAATGTGCTCAAACATTGTTAGATTTAGGATTTGAGTCTTAATAGCCTCCAAGTTCCACAAATCCTGATTCAGGTTCACCTCAACACCCGACTTAGATCCAATTATTCATTACGCGCACTCCTATAACCTTGAAGTCAAATTATGTTGTGTGTGAAGGATGTTAACTCTTCCTGCTCAAGAGGCGATAAAACCAAACATTCCACTAGTTATACCACCATGATTCTCTAATCCAGCTACTCTTTCCTCGGAGAGGGGAATTCCCTTTTGGGTTCAGGTAAATGCTCATGCACAACAAAAAGATGGAGAGAATAGAAGAAAGAGAAAAGAAATGGAGTGTGACACTTGGTCAATTTTGTCAAGTCTCCACCAAGATGTATAGGCTATCTGAATCTTGGACCATTGTGGTCAACTATATGCTTTTGGTATAGTGGACCATTGTGGTCAGACTATACTTTTGGGTATTGACTTCTTTTAGTATAACTTTTGCATTGCAGTGCATTGATTTTTTGAGCCCCAACGGATGTAGAGCCTTTTTCTGGCCCATGTTTTGGAGTCTAATAAAATTGTCCTTGCAAACCATTCTTTACCAGAAGCTTTTTTCAACACAACAGCTTTCATCTTTAGACATAAAAACCCCTAGACAAGGGTTGCACCAATTAGAATGAATCGCCTACGTAATTTTATTCATGTCGAGTTAAGTGCATAGTGCATGAGTCCAACATAGTTCATTGTTTAAGAGTTATACGAATGACATGAAGTATTTTGTTTAGCCAAGTTTAAGTTGGGTTATGAATATAGTCTTGTAGAACTCAAAGAATTAAGTCCCACGGCCTGAAGAATCTCAACTCTAATTCCAAAGACGTTCACGTGAATTTAAATGGATTAAGGCTATGACCTAGCTCGATCCTTTATATATTTAGAAAATCTTCCATGTGAAAATCAAACTTATTCCGGAAATACTAATGTAATTGAAAATTGTTTTTATGAAGTATTTTTTAAATTTCAATTTTTTCCAAGAGTATTTTTAGATTTTTTTCACATTTTTATAGCTCTCAATGTATATTACAAATCTTATTTCTATTTTTATATATTATACAACTTTTTTTGTTATGAGTATTTCTAATTTTCTATGGATTTTATATGTAAGTTTTAATGAAGTGAATATATACATTTTGCAAGTTTTATGTGAAATTTACAGGGATTCTATAAAGAGTTTTAAAACATAAAAGTTATATAGCTATATACAAGTTTATACACAAGTTAAAAGCATTTATAGGAACTTTATCTATGCAAGTTTTAATACATTATTACAGAAATTTTATGTACATATATTAGAAAAAAATAAATCAATATTTTAAGGCTTTTATACAAGTATTTTTCAATAGTAAAAAGAAAAGGAAATAAATTTTATACACAAAACACATTAAAAGAATTTTGACTAAAAAATTTTTGTTTTTATTTTTTTGTGATTTATATATATATAGACATTGTAATAAATATCAAGTTATGGCTAAAGTATACATATAATATATACACAACACCCCCTTATACTTAGTTTGTATTATTTCCTCATAGTACAAAAGAAAAAAAGGAATATATAACTCAGATAAGTAAAAAAAGGAGTGAAAAAATGAATGAATGAATTGAATGAAAGAAATTGGAAGTTGATCAGCCCCTATACCTGGGATCAAGTCATCCTAAGTATTGATCCTAAGTATAGAAGAAACTAAAAATAGGATGGTCAAGGATAAGAATATGCATGCACAAAAGAATAGAAATCAATAAATCAACTAACATCATGTATTTAAGATGTGATAACCTAAGTATACAGAATATAGTCCGAAAATCATGGGTGATTGAGAGAATAAAAGAATGAAAAATAGAACAACTCAAGTCATTACATGAATTTTATGTACCTATTTTACCAAAGATTTTTAAATCAATATTTTAAGTCTTTTATACAAGTATTTTTCATCACATAAAAAGAAAATAAAATAAAATTTACACAAAAGAATTTTAAAGAATTTTGACTTGGAAAAAGTTATTTTTAAATTTGTATGATTTTTATACATATAGAAATTATAATAAATAGTGAGTTATGGCTAGAGTATATACATAATATATATAAGACGCCCTCTTATACTTGTTCGCATTATGTCCTTAGTATACAAGAAAAAGGAATACACAACTCATATATGTATAAAGAACTGAAAAGAAAGAAGGAATGAAATGAGTGAAGGAATAGGAAGTATGAAAGAATAGAAAGTCGAACACCCCCTACGCTTGGGATCAAGTCATCCTAAGTATTGACCCAAAGTATAGAAGAAGTTAAAAATAGGATATTCGGGGACAAGAATACGAATGTACAAAAGAATAGAAATCAAGAAATCGACCAACCCTCGATGCTTAGGATGTGATACCCTAAGGGCATGTTCAGTGCGAGCATAAGGGGGTTGAATAGAGGAGAATAAGGGCAATAGCCCTTGTACAACTATTCTTAATTGGTTTCCCTGCCCGAAGGGGATGCCAATGTTCATGGAATAAGATGGATGATTCCATCCTCCCACTCCCTCTCCCTCCCACTCCACGTGACCGTCTCCTCCAACGACCTCTCTCATGAATCTCCTTGGGCCCGTCTCCTTCATTGGCTTCTTCTTAGTCAAACATTGTAGGACCTTTGTTCAGGTTGTCCTTCCTTGAGAAGCTTTCCGCTTTGCGACTGGAATGGCTTGATTGTGTCTTGAATGGAGTTGTTGGGGAAGGTATGCCTTTACTCCTCATATTTAATAAGGCTTACAAGATGGATAGGAGGAAGACATTCCCCCATTACAACATGGACAACTTGATCGAGGAGAGTACCGCTAGGGGTACATATGCCTTCTTTTCGTAGACCGCAATGCCTAGGTCATTTGCAACATTCTTCAAAGGAGACTCCTCCACGCAACATGCATTCGAGGAGGAAATGGAAGGGAAGCAACCCACCCCCGAGGTTCCAAACCCGATTGAGGATGATGGTCAAACTACTATGGGGAGCAGAAGGCGACACCACAGAGACTATGTGGGTCAGCCATTAGGTGGTAAGCGATCGAGGACCAAAGGTGCCTCTTCCACGTCTCAGGTTGTGAGCCAAGATGTTGTTAGGTTGATCAAACATATGATCAAATTGCATCGCGAGCAAATTAGAAATCTTATGCTGAAGGATACTCATGCTGGGGTGGAGGAGCTCCTAGTTGAGGTTGAGGCTTTGTTGCCCCAGGTTCCCCATGATGCCCACATCTGCCTTGCGCATAGCCTTTGTGATCCATACGAGCAGATCATATTCAACCGTGTAAGAATATCTCGGAGAAGCTTGCTGCATGGGTTTCCATGTAGCTCAACAAGACTCGGTGATGTTGTTTCCCTGCTCCATCCAAACTTGAAGGTTTTATAATTGCTTGTTACACCCCCTCCCTTGTAGTTAGTATGTCGGTGTGTATGTAACTCACGCGTCCTATTTGGATATCTATATTGTTTGTGCACCATATGGCAATGTACTATCTGGTGCCTTGGCCCTACTAATGATTGCTAGTTTTGATTAAGATGATGTAGGGTGTTTCTTATATTTTGCTTTGTAACAGGATATGGAAGCGAGGTTCAACCCATTCAAACTTGATGCATCCTTTGCGTGATGACGATAGCCCAACTCACTGAATTGGGGAGGAGGTAAATGGAACTTGGTTGAGCAACCACTATGCTTGCAAGGCTGGACCTCCGCTTGTGCATCCCTAGTGCACATGAAGCCTTGGCTACCTGAGTAAACCCTTTCTTTTGTGTTATTAGAGTTTTGTGCATATGGAATATGATGCTTGTTTTCCAGTTTTGTTTGCACATGGCACAAATTCATTGCAAGAGCACCTACTCGAATCAAGCGTGACGATGATATCCCACACATGACACGTGATGCGAGGATGACAATCGGACTTGGATGAGCAACTACCGCGGTGGCGTGGCTTGACATACGGCTGCGTCTCCCATCGTCGCATGAGTACTTGGAGATCTTAGCAAAAAAATTAATAATCATTTCCTAGATTATCTTCTCTTATTTTTGACCAGATATATTGCATGCTTTCTATATACTTCCCCTTGCAGAGTGTTGAGGTGTAATAATATTTCTGTCAATGTTGTCACCCATTTAATTAGATATAGGATGTCCTTGTTATGGTGCGATAGGACAAAGAGCCACGGTCGTTGTTGCAACTGGCCAGCGGTGGCAGTTCTTGCTTATGAATTTTTCTGAAAGCACGAGGATGTAGAGGACTGCCTTTATGAGTAAACTTCTTACTTCAGTATTTCAGTCACCTTGATTATAATTGATTATGTTACATAGTCCCCCCTTTTCAGAGACTATGCGGATATAGAGTCAAGGCATCCACCTTACGACCCACAATTGAGTCATTAGTTGCAGAGAAGCTCTTCCTGATGAACATTATCAGTGGCGTAGAGTTCGTGGATGATTCCCACCAAGAGAAGTTGGAAGAAACTGAGTGATTACAGAGGGGAGATGGAGCAACTCATTCTGTATCTAACTGGAGGATCAACATCAACACATGACATCGTTGATGACCATATGTGTGATAAACATGTTCTTATGTAGAAACGATTCCAAATGTATGGTTGCCTCAACTTATGTACTAATTCAATGAGTTGTTGTTATGGTGCGATAGGACAAATAGCTACGGTCGTTGTTGCAACTGGCCACTGGTGGCAGTTCTTGCTTATGAATTTTTCTGAAAGCACGAGGATGCAGAGACTGCCTTTATGAGTGAACTTCTTACTTCAATCTTTCAGTCAACTTGATTATAATTGATTATTTTACATAGTCCCCCTTTTCAGAGATCGTGCAGATATAGAGTCAAGGCGTCCACCTTGCGACCCATGATTGAGTCATTGGCCGCGGAGAAGCTCTTCCCGATGAACATTATCAGTGATTACAGAGGGGAGATGGAGCAACTCATTCTGCGTCTAAGTGGAGGATCAACATCAGCACATGACATCATTGATGACCATATGTGTGACAAATATGTTCTTATGTAGAATTAATGATTCCAAATGTATGGTTGCCTCAACTTATGTACTAATTCAAGGAGTTGCAATTTTTAAATAAAGAGGAACAACTGTCTTCAACAAATGTGCTCGTGGGTGTGTCACAAGCTGCATATCTTTCAAATACGTGGAATTCATCCTATTGAATGTAAACAATCTATATGCAATCAACAACTTTAATTAACTTTCGTACATTTTTCCTTATATATGGTATGCCAATCAAATGAAGAATAGCCCTTATTCTACCTTATTCTAGCTTATTCCACCTTATTCATATCCTTCATTCGAACAGAAACAATGCCTTATTCTAACTTTTTCCACCCCCTTATTCCCCTACCAAACAGACCCGTAAGTATGCATAATAAAGTTCGAAAATCAAGGATGATTCTGAGAATAAAGAACGGAAAATAGAACAACTCGGGTCATTCATCCCCCAGAATCTAGTCGTCTTAAGTATAACACACACGAAACATGGGTAAATTATCAACAACTTGAGTAAGAATGAATGCAGGGAAAGGAATAAACTAGGTGAAAAAGAATGTACAATGTTCAAGAGGTGGAAGCATGACCTTTTTTCTCAACCCATGAGTTCTAGAACCAACTCGAACTGAAAAGGTAAGAATGAATATAGTTCAATCTATGATATATCAAATCCATGTACTATACTTGTCAACCAAACTCCCATCATCAACAAAAGAATCAGAAAAAAAGGACATTTCCTCTTGGGAGAGGAACCACTAGAAACCCCATGCTAGTTCTCGAGCCAATCTGATGCTATTTCCAATAGAACACCTTTTAATAAAGGACATTTGATTAGAAGAAATAAGATAAAGCAACACCTCTCCCAATTAGTAACTAAAAGCTTTGCCAAAATTTTGTAAATGACACTGCACAAAGAAATAAGGCGGGAATCCCCCATAGTGAGTGGGGATCCACTCTTGGGAAAAAGAGAAAGACAAGTGTGGTTCACTTCTCTTACCATCCCATCATCTTGAGGGAAGCAAGCTGCCTTAGATGCTAGAACATCCTTCTTTCAAGAAGGTGGAACAAGTTCTAAAGAGAGTGAAGTAATGAAGTCCCAATTTTCCTTCTTTTAACAAATAGATTGCATCCTCGGAGGCAGAAAAAAAAAGATGAATGTATCTGAAAGCACGAAATGCAGTACTTTTCTGCCTCTGCCTGTGCCCCTCCTCTGTACAACTGGTCAGTCAAACAATCAAAACCTGAGCAGGAGGGGACTTTAACCCATCACTTTGCGCAAAGACTTTGCATGGGTGTATAGTCCCTTCTCGGCAACGGCGCCCCTCTCTGACAAAAGCTCCCACAGTTGTATCGTGATCATCGGACTGGAACTCTAGCTATAGAGCCTCACCTCCACACCCTTCTGCGCTCTCCCTCCCACACCAAAAAAAATCCTCTTGTGGGTACCTTCAAGAAATCATGCAAACCAGCTTCCTGCATGCCAATCTACACCAGTAAGATCTCCCCTTGGGTTCCATCACACTCTCTCGCGGGCTTCAATGTGATTTGATAATTATCTCCCCTCAAAGTCTTGCAGCCTTCTTTTTCTCTCCCCCATCTTGACTCCCGTGCTTTTGCTGGCAGCCTTCTTTTGCATCCTCGCTTTACCATCTCCCGCTGGTGCGAGGCTCGTTGGATGCTACCACTCCCTTGCTTTCTCCTTTTAATTAACGTGGTAGATGACTCCTTTGAGGATGGAGATGTGCTCAAAATCCAACCTTTGCTATTCTTTCCATGGTTTTTAAATAACGCCATGTTGCTGCATCATCTCCTGTAACAGGTTGGGTGTGTCAGTGGGCGTATTGTTTAATCTTTCTCTCTTTCTTTCTTCGGTTGTTTATTTCCTCATCAATCACAAGAAGGTCGTAGTCATCTTCTATCGCTTTGGTTTTGGTGAATGACAGCCTAACAATGTTGCACGGACGATGTTTTTTTTTTGGTAGGTATTGATATTTCCTTTGTCCATCTCGGATTTTCCGATCGCGTCCATCGACTGGAGTCTTGGTTTGATATGTTGGTATTCTCAAGAAGTTCCCTTTTCGCACATCTGTAAGATGTCAAGGTTCTCTTGTTCCTCTGAGATTCTCTCTGTTGGGTTTGTGAAGCTTTGCCTTTCAAGTCCATCAATAGATTCTCTGCTTCCTAATGTTTTGACAGCGAAGGCAGTCCACTTTCCTTTCTCCTGTTTCGAGCTTTATCATTACCATGTTTTTTATATTGTTCTTGTTCATTTAAATGGTGAATTGCTCTATTGTTTTCGAGAAATTTGTCTCCGATATGGTTGGCACATTCATTAATGAATTATTTATTTATTCATTCTATGATGCCGGTATTAGAAGTTTTCCATTGTTCATGTCTTTTTCTCTTTGCAATTTTTATTTTTTTGTTGCACTCATTTGGGTAATTTTGCAGCTTCTGAATGATCACGAATGAAGCTTCTTCTTTGCTCTGTTAGTTGTCGTTGCTATTATGGAGATGTCTTCAGATTATTTGGGTAGATAGTGAGAGCAAAGACCTTATGGATGAGCTTAGGGAGAGGCAAAGTTCTTGGACCAGCAGCAACTCATCATCATATACAGAAGCAACTGACAGGGAGGCCCCGTGGAAGGACATCGGGAACTCGATGAGCGCGATATCGTTTGGATTCGTGGCTACTGCAATCTTGATCTCCATGTTCCTTGTCATGGCCATCTTTGAGCATCTTCTTAGGCGCAACAGGGGCTCCCTCCTTCATGCTACAGGTGTCCACAGGATTTCCATGGAGCAAGGCCTTCAAGGAGCCCAGTTGCGATCGTCGGGGAAGATCGGTAGCCCGCAAATGGTATATTTCTCCTCATTGTCTCTAGAAAGATTTTTCAGCTCAGCTCCAGTTTCGTTTGCTTATGTTGGATGATAATTTCCCAAATGTCCCATTACTTGTAATCATATCTTTCTGAAAACAAAACGATCATACTCTATGGAGGGAAATACATAAATTACATAACCAGATTTCTTAGCTTCATTTGGACCATAACGATTTGTCTGGATGATATGAAGGACAGAAAATTCACATCTTGCTATTGAAATTGCAAGTCCAAATGAGACATGGAAGCTGAGACCGTTATACTCTCAGTACTCGCAACTTAAAGAAGATGGGACAATGACAATAAATAGTTTATACACGTGACAACATAATGTGAGAAACAGAAACATTATAAAGAAATGATAATAAAATTGCTAAGGGGGTGTGAACATGATTTTGCAACCTGAGTTAGCACAAGAGCATGATTTCCCTGAATGATTTTGACTAAAATGTTAAGCGAGGCTTGAACCTGATCCTATGAGAGGAAGGGACATTGTTCAACCACAGACCATTTAGTATTTTCTGCAGTTTTGTTTGCCATAAGATTCAAGATAATCTAGTGAGGACGCCCAATCAAGACGGGAAATTAGAGATTTCTTGCGGATGTTCGAGAAGTGATATTAACTTTATCTAAGACACCTCTAAAGCAAGTAAGATGCAATTTTAGTCCTTAGTATACATCGTCCACGACAAAGAAAGTTCTTTTTTCCAACATGGAAAAATCAAACAACTTCCTGGATTGAGTCAGTCCTTAAGTACTCACCGCACGATTACCTCCTAAACAATTGAATCCTCCTATGTTATAAAACAACCCACTCCTATGGCCATCGATGATCCATTTGATTTTCTTATTTTTGTCGGATAATCATTGTAATTAGATTGGTGAAGGCATGATCAACAGACGTCAAGTATATCATCCATAGCCTCTAGATTCTTAAACATTGGCATCCAAACTCCAGATTTCCTTTTTAATAACACATGGGTACTAGTAAACCTTTCTAACTCCCCACATACACAATGTTGCAAGTAGCAGAAGCAAACAGGCACAAACTATACAAGTGAACACACATGCACACATATTTACCAGGTTCACCCTCAAATATGTTGTCCTTGGGTTATATAGTACTCCGAGTACAAACTGATCCAATTACCCAAATAGAAACAACACAATGGGTTTCACCTGTCCTTGTGGAGGGAAACATTCTTCAACTGGGTTCAACAGAACATATGGTTATGATTCAAGGCGTATCAACACACAACGATGGCAATCGAATCTAGTAAGTACAACTATTTTTTGTTGATTTATGCCTTCGAGATTTTGACAACCCGATGGGACCAGATATTTCGATCCAGTTAGGGATCCCTTTGTGACTAAACAAAAGAAGGCTACCTCCTGGAGTTTGTAGCACTCAAATTGTACCTTGCTCTCCTTCCTCATATACTGTGCTCGTTTTGTCTCTATTTATGGTTTATTCTCTTCTTGGAAGGGGTTTTCCATACAAAAATCTGTCTCTCTGGGTTTATTGCTCTGTGGAGTGTTGTTTGTATGGTGGTTCCTGAACTTTTTTTAATCACATTATGCTATTATCTCCGCTCTGCAAAATATATATGCAGCTTTTTTTTTTGGTTAAGCATATTGATAAAAAATTCTGATTGCATTGTGGTGAATGCATGCAGGTGGATGCCCAGTTCCCTCCTGAAGTCTCAGTGATGATGCCAGGGCAAGACTATCCAACCTACATTGCCCAGCCTGCCCCACTTCCTTGTCCAAGGGAGGGTATATTTTGGCCCTTGCATGGTCGTCATAACTGCCACATGAGTCCACCATGACTGGAATATTGTGGGTGATGGTTTGGTGCAAATCTTGTCCAAGGAAATGGGAGAGGTGCACAGGTCACAGTTGCTTCATAATTCACAACAGATATTGAGGGATCTATGGTAGCTGGTGGGATGTTCATGTGTTGTAATATCAAGTTGTGGGAGCCCTGTGGATGTGTTAGAGAGTCGGTCCCATGGTCTCCGATGAGCTTTCTTCTGTTTGTTTGTGCAAGATTTGTGGATGGTGAATTAAACATATGCAATTTCTCAAGGTGGGTTAGCTCAAGAGGACATTTAAGTCGCTCCTGTTGATGATTAGACGGTTGCGAGGATGTAGGAAAGAGAAGACCGGTAACCAAAATCATCAATTGTATGCTGAAGACATGCTAGAAAAGGAGTTTTTCTTTGCTTCAGAAATCTGCGATCTTCGAGAAGCTCGTTAAGGGAAATATGCAGTCTGAACGATCACTTCTCCAGGTAAAATGTGGACAGTATAATCAATCGTCAAGAAAGTTGTAGAAAGGTTGCTCTTCCATGGTCGTGATCACCGAGTGATGTAAGATGTTACATGCCATGTGAAGATATACCTTCAAACCTGAATCGTTGTTAAGGAGTGTTCTAGATGACTAGTTGAGTTTGAGTTTAATTGAATTCACTCCAGCTACTAAAGATATATTTGATTAGTAAGCTCTAATATGTAAATTCTTACTGCACTTGTGCATTTTGCATGTGGTACTATATCTTGAATGTTACAAACTCTCTACTTAACTACTCTTAATCTTGGTTTTTAAGAAATCGTAAGAAGGATTGAGGCAACTTCGAGTATATGCGGCAAAACGCAAGCCTCAAGGTCTTTTAGACATAAGCTTTAGTTTTGGGGAATACATATACATTTATATAAAATACATAATTATACGAAGGGTTCAATGGGGTTGCCCCTGTCCCAGTTTCCAACGATTTTTTTTTCAAAAACATTATTATGTATTTTCAAAAAAAAATGTCGAAAAATGGAGCGGGACAGCCTCATTTTTCCTTAGGAATACGTTTTCATGTCTTTTAATGTAACATCCGTATCTGCAAAACCCGAACTCGACCCGATTAGGGTCCGTATAACTCAATAAAGTTAATAATCAACGTTAAATAACATAAATCGATCAATTGATCGTGAATCAAAAGTCGTTCGGGCAAAATCGATCAAAAATCGATCGCATCGTAATGCGTGCCCGAAAAAGCCGCGACGCAAATTCGGAAACCGTGAAATAAATCGAGATCACCCAAAAATCCGATTTGATAAAATAAGACCAACGAAATCGACCGTTCGTCGATCGGAGGTCGTTTGATATTTTAAAATAGTAAAATTTATTGATCAATCAAGACCGTATTCCGAGAAATTTCGGGGATTCATCTTCGACCTGAAGTATATGGATATTATACTCATCTTGATCGTCGTTCAAAGACGGTCAAAACGAACTATGGTACACCGAAATCCGAGACTCGAGGTGTGCATACGGTTGATTTCGGTATTCCATAGAAGAGAGAGAATTAAAAAAATAATAAATAAAAAAAATCTGCATGCAAAACACACAGCAACAAGACAATTGACATTTGGTTTTTCCCTCCTTTACATTTGGCTTTCCTTTTTTATCCACATGTCATCATATCAAGACCCATTTCCCCTTATTTATACCTCCAAAGCTCCTCTCTTTTCCCACTTCTCTCTCTTTTTCTCTCAAATTCCCAACCGTAAGAACCCTCTCCAGCCTTTTCTCCAAATCTCGGATGGAGATACTCTCTATGATTGAAGCAAGATACCGCAACTGCAAATCCAGAGCCATTCAACTCTCATCAGCTGCAAATCCAGAGCCTTTCAACTCTCATCAGTTGCAAATCCAAAGCCTTGCAGCTGCAGCTTGAGATGAACGACATCTCAAAACTACTATTTCTCTTGGAGCTTTGTCAAAGCAAAGTCCTGCCGATGCATGTCATTTGTTGCTCCCAAATTAAGATGCTACTTTTGCTAAAGCAGTAACCATCAGCTGCTGTCCATCCTTGCTCATCTCCATTTTGAAACTCTTGCATGCACGATCAAGACCAAAAAAGGTACATCTAAGCCCCCTTCTTGCTGCTTTCCATGAGTTTTTCTTCTTCCACAAGTAAACAACCATCTTCTTTTCCGTGTATTATTGTTACTATGCATGGTTGGATTACCAATGATCTGATGTGCAATTCATTAAATATTGTTCTAGGGTTTTTTTAAGGAGTTCAGACATTTTTTGGATTCTGTTGCATTGTTGGCATGCATTAACATTGTTGGCATGCATTAACAGAGAATGTATTGACATCGAAGTTATCTTAGGACGTTACTTGATTTTCAAAATGCATTTCGCGAATCGTCGATCATTTATCTTTTCTTGTAGATGGGAACTACAATTATATGGAATCCATTTGAAAATGATCTAACAAGTAAAATTCTTGAGGAACATTTGGTTAATTGAGGATCACTATATTTCCTTACAGATGGGATCTCCAAATATATGGAATTTATTAGAGAATGATCCAATAAGTAAAATTCTTGAGAAATATTTTGTTAGTTGTGGATGTGTGAATGCAGATATATTCAGATCACATTTCCTTGGAAAATTAAGTTGCTTAAATAGGAACTACCTGTGGAAAACGTCCTAAAATAAGTAATGAGATTGATGCTATAATCCATTACGATCTTAACAACGTTAAGTTTCTAGGCTTGCCATTTTTTTGTAGTTTACAACAGTGGTGGGTAGGAAATATTTGGGTAGAAGTTAAATAAATGATCATATGTAAACCTATCTCGAAAAGTCAAGAGTACAGATTTGAGTTACAACCAATGGTAATAATTTCAGCTGGACTCTGAGATCAAAATTCTTAGTTTAACTATTGCAACGGATGTAGTCATGTGCATATATATGAAGAATATGGTGAATTTAAAGTATGGTTGTTCATTGGCTGAAAAAAAAACTCTGATTAATTTTATGTCCTGCAAGCTTGAGGTGATCGATTTCAGTTCTTGAATATGGACTTGACAATGATGGTTGTAGCTAAGTTTAAGAATCTGTTTGTCCTTTGTATATGACTTCTTATGAAAGAGTGTGAAGTTGACACCGATAAATCTTGATATTTGGGGATGAATTAGTACACAAGATGAGACAAGTTTAGATTTAAAAAGTTAACACTTGATCTTATAATTAAATAAGAAAAGTTGGGAATCTATCATTGATCAAAATTTGAATCCAGATCTAATGAACAACTTCTAGTCTCATGATTTGAAAAATGAGATCATTAGGATATTTTCACATAAGTGACTTATAACATCTAGATCAATAAGTAGACCGTCAAATTTTAAGATAATCTATAATCAATGACTGAAAATCTTTGTGATCAATCATTTAGGTATGAATCCCTAATTATGGATCACTATTCAATAAGATTGTCAACAAGATGTTCATGTCTGTAAAGTTAATCACAACAGAAATTGAGAAAAGGATGAGAAATTAAGTCAGTGATGATGATTCAATAATGACTGATAATTATGAATGCCAGTCATGGTGACCTTTACGCCTCACTTTGCGAGGGTGCGGTGACCCTCAGCTGGGCGGGAGATTAGGAAGCCCAGTTAGGGCAGCGACTGCTTAGTGCGCGGGTCTAGGATCCTAGTCTTTTTCTCGGGTTTTTTTCGCGAGCGCTCGCAGTTTTTACGCCTCCCTGTGATCCACAGGTTTTCTTTTAAAGACCAGTTCCGCTGACCCTTGTTCTTTAGGGTACCTAGGCTGGAGGACCCTTGGTTTTAGTTTTTCGAGCTCGTTAGCCCGTACCGGTCGGGCTGGTTTTTCTTTTAGAGCGACTTTTCTAGAGAGTCTCTCACCTGTCTCAGTGGCGTAGTTTTGGAGTAGACCTATCCCTCTATTGGACCGCCCTTCCAATTAGAGGGCGAGACGGAAGAGCCTCTTTTGTATGCTACCTCACCGCTTGAGTTTTGTTTATTTTTCGCCAGCTGACTTGGCGATGCTATATCCGAATCATCCTTGTATACATCTGAATCCTCTATGGCTACATGTGAATCAGCTACAATTGAATTTGGAGCTACATCTGAGAATGGATTGAGTCACAAATGAGTTTGGCTAAAGTTGAGATGAATTACAGTTGAGTTGGTTGTAGTTGAGCTTTGTTTCCATTAAGGTAGTTACTGTTCCGCCAGTATTTCCTGATGAAGAGAAAATATCAGTTTATGAACATCATCCTTATCAGACTACGAGTTACTACTTCAGTTGATTAAATTAGCTAGTGGACGTGTTGGGAACTTAGTTAGGATGCATTTTACTCCACCGCATGCCTACGGAGGCACCCCAACCCTAAGGCTTCCTTACTGCCTTAGGGCCAGTTTGGTTCGGGTTTGGGTGGGTTGGGGCAACCCTGTGAGTGTGGGTCGGTGTGGTGGATAGCCCAGTTGTAATAGTAGGTGTTTGGATAGGAGGAGGGTTGGGTTGGAGTTGGATGTGATAGGATGTGATATATTGATTGGTTGGAGTGGGGTGGTGTATGATTGAGTTATGATTGTATATGATTGTAAGTAGAAAATGATTTCTTGAATTTTAAAAGGTTACATAAAAGTAACTTTTATGGGGGTTATTTTAGCCATATGTTTTCTCGTTTTTGCAAATGTTAACCTCGACAATATTGGATTAAGATACTGACAACAGCTTCAAAGTGAGGTGCACATTTATTTAGAAGGGGAGTTTCTCTGCATACGATAGGATTACATATTCGGTTGAGAATGCTTCCTTTGCCTCGCATTACAGAAGCGTCAGTCAAGGACGTGTTTGTCCACAACGTCATCGTCAACCGTTGAAACTCCGGCATCGTGCAACTGCAGTCGAAGTGTCTCAATCGTCTCCTTCATCGAAGAGGTTTGTCCACTTTCCTCATCCAACTCAGAGTACAGAAAACTTAGTTCGAGTTCTTTGTCCTCCAATTCCTTCTTGCAAGCTTCCACCGTCTGAGATTGTTCCCTGTTCATACTTTCTTGTTCCCAAAGACGGTCCGCAATGAAGAAAAATTCATCCGCAATTTTTTGCAAATCCTACTTGTACGCGTATACTTAACCCGCGCGTCGCATCGACCGGTGGAACATACATAGAATAGGCGTCGACATGGATGTTGCGAGCCCTGATCGTAAGTGAGAATCAACGGAGAGCCACACCTGCACTTATCCACTGCCTATTCCATCTCTTTATGCCTACAATTAAAGAAGCAGATGAAATTGAGCGGGTATTTTGTAAATAAAAAAAATTCAATACATTTATATGATTCGAAAAAGACGATAGTTATCAGAAATATTCAACTACGTAAGTCTAAATTGGTACACATCTTTACTATTTCTCGCATTGGTACACATAATGCAAACAACCCAATGCACTAAGATTGCGTCCTCCGTCTGTTATTCCACATTGCCGTGGCAATTCTATCTCGCAACTGTTGTCCCCGTCTGATGTCGTCACGCAGTATTCCAACGGTCCGATGATGCTCCTCATTCGGCTCCTGTGGCAATACCTCCTCCTCGTAATCGTCGGATGCTGAATCTCCCCCATTCAGCTGTATGAAGTTGTGTATAATGCATGTTTCCCTAACATCTCTTTGTATGTTGAAAGGATATGCAGGCATTTCACGTAGGCAACGGAATCGTTTCTTCCAAACACCGAACGTACGCTCCACATAGAGGAATATGCAGACCGGCTCCTCTACATCCATGTGTCTCGTCGGTGCTAATCCATGCTCTGTGAGGACCCTAGCAAATCGTCTGAGCATAGTAGGCTTCATGCAGAAATTTTGATACGCACGATCGTCATGACCCGCTAGCATCTCCCTTATCCATTGTCCCCCGGTCAGTGGCCTCGTGTGCAGTGGCCTGGGGATTCGTCATCGATTCACTTCCCACTCCTCTACCGCGATTGCTCCAACTATCCCAACGCACGCTACTAGGATTGTGTCTTAACATCCGCAAAAGGATTGTAGGACCGAGTAGACATGCCTATGGAAGAGGTAATATGAATCAATGGGCAATAAGAGGCGTCAAATTATGACTACTACGAACACGTTGGTATATAAAAAAGCAAGCACAAAGTCACACGGCAATATATCCCGTCATTCAGGACAGATTTTTCAGTCATCACCGCAAACGAAGGTAAGAACGTGGCAATGTAAATAGCCTGCATTCTATTGCAAATTTAATAGTCCTCACGACCACTTGAGAAATGAATTTATTCATCCCTGTAAAACAATCACATATCCTGCAAATTGAAAAAACCTGCATATGCATCCCATGGACTGGCGAATAAAATTTTGTAGGCCTGTAAATGAACGGAGTGACGCCAATGACCTATAATTAAGGACATATATATAGAAGTTTAAAATGTATGCAATTGACCTGCACTTCAAATTTGTTAGCAATTGACGTGGGATGCTACTCATCCCCGGGGGTAGTCCTCCCTGTTCACGACCTGTGAAAATAATTTCATATATATGATGTTGTTCGCATAAGCTGCCAATGACCTGCAATAGAGACGGTTAGTTGTACTAGTCACCTGCTGTCGAAAGACATTCACCAAAAGTTCTAAAGTAGGATTGACGAGGAAATAATGTTATACGGGATCCTACGACTACTTGGAGATTGTCAAAGTGGAAAAATGTTCGTAGACACATCACATTAAACTGCATTAATCCTGGGTCATCAACGCGAGAGAATCCTGTCTATCCATGCCTTGAGCTTCTGCGGATCAGCGCGGGCGATCATATACGCATTCCTTCCCACCGGCGTTGCCAACTTCTCCGCTATTTTGTCAATGTCTTCGACATCAAGATCAGGACGCATCACACCTATTTCCGTGTATGCAGCAAGAGCTACATCTTCAGGACCGTTCTTGCTCGAAGTAATCTTCTCTGACAAAGACAAAAGGAAGTTCTGAAGAACCTCCTGCGTGGGTCCAGGCTGAGACGGTCCGCCCTTCGATTTCTTGCTATTGACACGTCCACCGCTCGAGTGTCTCTTTCTTGACAGAGTTGGGGTGACATCCTCGCTACCTTCTAAGTCATCCGCAGGTTCTGCCATACATTCGTCCAGATTCTCATCGAAATTTAGCTCTCGCTGGCTTGGAGGTGAAAACGACGTTGACGCGCCAAAGCCGGGTGTATCCCTGGGCGGTCTAGAGGAAATTGCGTGCACGCCTGTTGCAATATTCTTACTCAGAAATCGTTGTATGTCTCCGAAGTAAAGGAATAGCTTGTTCTGATATTTCCGATATTTATCAGCCAACTGTAAATGAAAAAAATTGTATGACACATGAACGGAAGCTATGTTGACGTTACTATATAATTGGGTTAGTGGGGGTTACCTCAAACCAAGCGGAGTCCGACGGGGCAATCGGTCTGTTGTAGATGCCGTCCCAGCCCCAACCTGACTTGTTGCGAAGGTATACATAAGCTGCGTAGTCCTTCTTCAAAATTTTCCACCTATACAACAATTGTGCCTTCGTATAGTTGACACATCTAACATGGTTGAACAGTGTCAGAATCATCTGCCACCCCGGTACCGTGAATGTGCTTCCGGCCCAGCAAGACTCATGTTCTAGCATCGCGTCAATAAATATCCGGTCTAACCCTGCATTCCAGTGCGCATTTTCGCTGATGACCCTCTCCGTGCATTCTCTTGTTTCGGATGGGAGTCTCGTAGACATAATGCTTAAATAATGTTCACAACATCATCAATCACTGGCAAACATATAAGCTAGCAGAATTCAAGCCACTACGACCATAGAATGGGATATTCAATTTCGCAATCCAAACGGGATATTACACACAGTAATAATATGAGAACATGTAAATACCTGGATTATTGATCATGTAAATGCCACTCCACACAGATGGGTAAATATTTGTCTTGATGTAATTGGTAAAATTTATTCTTGAACATATAAATGACACACCACAGAGAACAAGCTCACTGGCGTTGATGTAAAAAGGTTTCTAACCGCAGATATTGGCATGCGACCCTCATATATATGCATATAACCATATGAAACTATCCATAAATATAGTTGTTCACGGTCTATTTTCTAGTTCATGCAAACTAGTTCATGTCCAAGGGAAAATTTATGTGACTTTAGATTTGAGAGGATTTAAATTTTAGAAATTCCATGTCACTGGGAATATACCAACCATTTACTCACGTTAACAAACTAGTGACTAAAAAGGGTTGCTTCGTTCTCATATTAACCTTCAACTCTAATGTAAATTGTTCCAAGCAGTCATATGTGACTAGTAGAGTTGCATAGGACACCATTTGCTACTTGCTAGTAGACGGGCGAGCCCTATAACAGGAAGGCAAAAATGACCTTGAACATCCAGAATGACATATCCAGGAGAATACAGAGGGAATGTGATCGTCACGTCCATCCACATATGTGAAACTCCACAGAAAAGAAGCAAGCACTCGCTTCCATGTTCTAAACAGAAAAAACAACCTCACCTACCAATCTCGCGCACAACCTCCCCTTCAAAATTCCTTTCATGTCAACTCGAGAAAGTTATCTACACTCAGAAGCATAATGGGTGGAAGAAATATTGAACCTTTTTTATGAATCTCGAGAATGTGTATGCAATTGTGTTAAATCACAATGCCAAATCCAGACCTCCCTCCAGAAGCTATACAACTGAACTCCCAACAAATAAAACTAAACAAGTCACAACATTTCCAATAAATGTAATTTTAACTACCCACAAACTCAAGAATCTGTACAAGTATTGTAACAAATGTAACTACCCACATGTTGGCATATTGTAATACAATCGTCTAAGACAGTAATAGATGGAAGAAGATGAAAGTAAAGCTTAAAAAATAAATTGCTTTGCACAGATCTACAACTACATGGTATCCCCAACACATCGGGGATGCATCTTACAACAAGCATCAGGATTACGACTACATGGTATACCCACCACTAACAACAGGCATCAGGATTACAAGTCGGACGAAAAGGGAAATACGGGGGGATGGGGTCATGTACCTGGAAAGGAGATGGGCGAGTACTGACACAACCGACTGCAAGTCCACCAGCTCAAATGGAACTCCAGCAAAACCCAAGGCCCAGACGAGTGTTGCTGCAATTTTATAGTGGCACAGGTCCTCCACCCCCTGCTGCCTTGTTCGCCTCCCGCCCCTCAATGTTAGGGGGGACACTAAGGGGGCTGTAGATTCACAGTCTGACGCTCCTTGCTCCATCTTCAGGCGGCAAAGAAAGGGATGACGAGACTGATCGGTCGAGGCGCGGTTGAGATGGGAGAGCGCGTGGTCGCAACATCACGGGGAAGAGGAGTTCCTGCTTCGTCTTGTCTATTTCAACGCGCTTCAAGACCTGCAAAAGCTGGAGAATAGGGTTCGGTGTAGACGACTGGGGGAACAACCATCGCGATTTGGGGGAGAAGGAAGGGGAGGAGCGTGGAACCCGATAAAGAAGCCCCAACTTGACAATTGATGGGACAAGACACCAGGCGCGGGGTCCTTCGCAACTCTTCAAAAGCACACTTGACGCGGTGTCGTGGGGGGGGGGGGTTGGGCGTGCGTGACCCCGTCCGACCCGGGTCATCCCCCCAACCAAACGGACCCTTAGAGTCACAGTGTGAGGTCTTATCTAGACCAAGACCACAGACTATCCACTAAGCTTGAGAAATTCAATATAAAAAGAATCAAAACATCAGACTCATCATCTACACTTACTATGGTCTATCCTCATGACTCACAAACATCAAAAGAGACCCGAATCATCTCGACCATGTCAATCATTAAATACTCAAGATATCATGATCATTTCAATCATGATAGCCATTGAATAAATCATTGGAACAAGAAATTGATGGGGAAGAGCGGAAATCATATACAGTTTTATACTGGAGTCACAATATGAGGTCACATTCAGATCAAGATCCCAGATTATCCACTAAATCTGATTGATTGGATAAAGACCAAGAACAAAGACTCAACATCCACATCTCAAGATCCATTAAACATGATTTATAATTAATTAAAAGGTGACAGTTAAAATATGGATCATATAATCTTTGTATAAAAATGATTAATATGAGTAATTAATGTAGGATGAGTAGAGTGGGGTTTTACATACCAAACAACTTGAAAGCATGTTTCATTACGAGTAGCTCTAAATTTTAATTGTTAAGGCCAAATTACTTGCTTTCTTTTGGAACCACTCAATTTCCTGTTAATTTTAATTAATTAGATGTACTCAACGTTTGTTGATGTTCTTTTCTCCCTATTCCATGGATTGCAGGCAAAATACCTGCACTGTTGTATTGGGAGAGTTGAACATCAGCTTCTGCAGTTACAATTAACAGGTACACATTCTTCAAGATATTATATGCTTTTTATTTCTCTTCTGTTATGATTGGGATGCATGTACATAATGCAATTACTGTTGTTACATGCCAACTGCTATGGAAATTTATGCAATATAATTGTGACATAAGTATAGTTCTGTGGCTTATTAGTTAATTTGTAAATGTCATTCATAAATGCGAAAATTTTTCCCAAATTTCTAGTTCCTTAATGCGATCCCTAGAGAACATGATACTACAAATGATGTGTAAACGGGTTTCCCGGATCCGAGAAGGAGCGGGCCATCACAGTTTGGTATCAGAAAAGTGGTACCCCGCTACATACATTCGTAGTATTATAGTTCCGATCGTATTAAGTCTTGGATAGCGACAGTTCTTTGACTTGTCACGAGTCCGAAAGGGAAATATGACATTCCAATTTCCATAACCACAGATGTCACGTTTGCAACTAATTTCCATATGTATCCCAAGAAGAAAAAAACATAGTTAGAAATGTCTGTGAACATTTACTATTAATGATATCGATTCTTACATAAGAACCATGGCGTCCTGAACCGGCCTTTCTATGTTTTAATTGATTTTGAAGCGATAAATGAACTTCGAGTTCTAGCTTCAGTAAGTAGAGTTGCAGAGGCCATAGATCCTCTTTGACACATCCATATCATCATAAGAGTAATAGTCAGATAGCTACCAATGTTGATTGATGGTCATGAGACGATAGCAGACTGTCTTCTACTACCGCTAGATGAGTGTGACCTGATTATGAGCATGGATTAGCTATCAGCTCATTATACCTAGTTAATTACTTCAGGAAGACGATTGTCTTCAAGATTTCGGACTTACCCGAGGTTACCTATAAGGGTTCATTACATGACACCAAAATAGAGTACATCTCAGTATTGAGAGCTCGGAGACTTGTTGACCAGGGATATTATTCATATCTAACAATTGCTCAAGAGACATCTGATGGAGAGCCGATGGCTCAAGACATCACGATAGTTTTAGATTACCCTAATGTGTTCTCTAAGGATTTGTCAGGTTTAATGCCTGAGAGAGAAAGATTGAGATCACATTACGGCTAGACCTCGATAGCTCCTTATCACATGGCACCGACCGAGTTGAGAGAACTGAAGATGAAATCGCATAAATTACTTGACGTAGGTTTCGTAAGGCTGAACACTCCACCTTGAAATGCTCCAGTTCATTTTGTCAAAAAGAATGATGGATCGATGACAGTTCCTATTTTGTTAGTTGTGGATGTGTGAATGCAGACATATTCAGATCACATTTCCTTGGAAATTAAGTTGCTTAAATAGGAACTACCTATGGAAAACGTCCTAAAATAAGTAATGAGATTGATGCTATAATCCATTACGATCTTAACAACGTTAAGTTTCTAGGCTTGCCATTTTTTTGTAGTTTACAACAGTGGTGGGTAGGAAATATTTGGGTAGAATTTAAATAAATGATCATATGTAAACCTATCTCGAAAAGTCAAGAGTACAGATTTGAGTTACAACCAATGGTAATAATTTCAGCTGGACTCTGAGATCAAAATTCATAGTTTAACTATTGCAACGGATGTAGTCATGTGCATATATATGAAGAATATGGTGAATTTAAAGTATGGTTGTTCATTGGCTGAAAAAAAATAACTCTGATTAATTTGATGTCCTGCAAGCTTGAGGTGATCAGTTTCAGTTCTTGAATATGGACTTAACAATGATGGTTGTAGCTAAGTTTAAGAATCTGTTTGTCCTTTGTATATGACTTCTTATAAAAGAGTGTGAAGTTGACACCGATAAATCTTGATATTTGGGAATGAATTAGTACACAAGATGAGACAAGTTTAGATTTAAAAAGTTAACACTTGATCTTATAATTAAATAAGAAAAGTTGGGAATCTATCATTGATCAAAATTTGAATCCAGATCTAATGAACAACTTCTAGTCTCATGATTTGAAAAATGAGATCATTAGGATATTTTCACACAAGTGACTTATAACATCTAGATCAATAAGTAGGCCGTCAAATTTTAAGATAATCTATAATCAATGACTGAAAATCTTTGTGATCAATCATTTAGGTATGAATCCCTAATTATGGATCACTATTCAATAAGATTGTCAACAAGATGTCCATGTCTGTAAAGTTAATCACAACAGAGATTGAGAAAAGGATGAGAAATTAAGTCAGTGATGATGATTCAATAATGACTGATAATTATGAATGCCAGTCATTGTGACCTTTACGCCTGACTGTGCGAGGGTGCGGTGACCCTCAGTTGGGCGGGAGATTAGGAAGCCCAGTTAGGGCAGCGGCCGCTTAGTGCGCGGTCTAGGATCCCAGTCTTTTTCTCGGGTTTTTTTTCGCGAGCGCTCGTAGTTTTTACGCCTCCCTGGGATCCACAGGTTTTCTTTTAAAGACCAGTTCCACTGACCCTTGTTCTTTAGGGTACCTAGGCTGGAGGACCCTTGGTTTTAGTTTTTCGAGCTCGTTAGCCCGAACCGATCGGACCGATTTTTCTTTTAGAGCGACTTTTCTAGAGAGTCTCTCTCACCCGTCTCAGTGGCGTAGTTTTGGAGTAGACCTATCCCTCTATTGGACCGCCCTTCCAATTAGAGGGCGAGACGGAAGAGCCTCTTTTGTATGCTACCTCACCGCTTGAGTTTTGTTTATTTTTTGCCAGCAGACTTGGCGATGCTACATCCGAATCATCATGGTATACATCTGAATCCTCTATGGCTACATCTGAATCAGTTACAATTGAATTTGGATCTACATCTGAGAATGGATTGAGTCACAAATGAGTTTGGCTAAAGTTGAGATGAATTACAGTTGAGTTGGTTGTAGTTGAGCTTTGTTTCCATTAAGCTAGTTACTGTTCCGCCAGTATTTCCTGATGAAGAGAAAATATCAATTTATGAAAATTATCCTTATCAGACTACAAGTTACTACTTCAGTTGATTGAATTAGCTAGTGGACGTGTTGGGAACTTAGTTAGGATGCATTTTACTCTACCGCATGCCTACGGAGGCACCCCAACCCTAAGGCTTCCTTACTGCCTTAGAGTCACAGTCTGAGGTCTTATCTAGACCAAGACCACAGACTATCCACTAAGCTTGAGAAATTCAATATGAAAAGAATCAAAACATCAGACTCATCATCTACACTTACTATGGTCTATCCTCATGACTCACAAACATCAAAAGAGACCCGAATCATCTCGACCATGTCAATCATTAAATACTCAAGATATCATGATCATTTCAATCATGATAGCCATTGAATAAATCATTGGAACAAGAAATTGATGGGGAAGAACGGAAATCATATACAGTTTTATACTGGAGTCACAATATGAGGTTACATTCAGATCAAGATCCCAGATTATCCACTAGTTGATTGGACAAAGACCAAGAATAAAGACTCAACATCCACATCTCAAGATCCATTAAACATGATTTATAATTAATTAAAAGGTGACAGTTAAAATATGGATCATATAATCTTTGTATAAAAATGATTAATATGAGTAATTAATGTAGGATGAGTAGAGTGGGGTTTTACATACCAAACAACTTGAAAGCATGTTTCATTGCGAGTAGCTCTAAATTTTAATTGTTAAGGCCAAATTACTTGCTTTCTTTTGGAGCCACTCAATTTCCTGTTAATTTTAATTAATTAGATGTACTCAACGTTTGTTGATGTTCTTTTCTCCCTATTCCATAGATTGCAGGTAAAATACCTGCACCGTTGTATTGGGAGAGTTGAACATCAGCTTCTGCAGTTACAATTAACAGGTACACATTCTTCAAGATATTATATGCTTTTTATTTCTCTTCTGCTATGATTGGGATGCATGTACATAATGCAATTACTGTTGTTACATGCCAACTGCTATGGAAATTTATGCAATATTATTGTGACATAGTATAGTTCTGTGGCTTATTAGTTAATTTGTGAATGTCATTCATAAATGCGAAAATTTTTCCCAAATTTCTAGTTCCTTAATGCGATCCCTAGAGAACATGATACTACAAATGATGTGTAAACGGATTTCCCGGATCCGAGAAGGAGCGGGCCATCACATTTAAGTATGAAGTGGTAATCATTTCTTACAGTGTTCTCATAATATTTAAATCAAAAGAAACTTGAATTTAATAGGACTTCATTCGCTGAGGGATAAGAACTAAGGTAGGATAAGGGATAAGTGATGTCTATCTATTATTCTTATTCAATCGGTTTGAGCGATAAGAAAGAAATAAGTACTATAGAGAGATAATGGATGATGTGATCACTTCTTCGGAGATAGTTTATCTCGAGATAAAGTCTCTTTATCTCGAGATAAATGGATGCTATCTAGAGATAAATCCTTCAATTAAATGACTACCGTGATTTCTTTATAAGGGTATCATATCATCCCACAAATAGTCTACTTACAAAGTTTATATGGTCACAATTTCATAAAAATAGGACTTTGGTTTAAAAGAAAGTTAAAACTTCATCATAAATAGGTGTATCTTCAATTTCTATGAGGCAATGCCTCAATTGTGCCTCACCTCATGTTGAGACTAAAGTTCGGTTTCTAAAATTTTTTTAGGCGGATTTATACATATGCATGATTCTATGATTCACTCAAGTTCGAGAAGTTGGATTAAGTTTTGGATGATAGAAATTCAACTTTAATGTACTCTAACTTTGGAACTAAAGATATTTAAGTATTTACATAAATAAGTATATATGAATCCGCATGTACACACACAATCATGTATATTTCAAGGTACATATATGTATGTATCTATGTATTCATGCGTGCGTGTGTGTTGGCATGTCATATTAAAGATCAATACATCAAATTGTATCGTCTCTACATGCTATATTTTCAACGAAAGAGATATATTAATTTGACATTATTCTAAATAGATTCAAAGATTTATTAAGTTCTATTTCTTATGATAAGGAAGATTGATTATGTTTTCTTTATTATGATAAAAATTACTTGGAGTAGAACCTACAAGTCGAGCATGCAACTTATGTGGATGTTACAAAAATCTATGCCAAACGTAGGTGGTGCATGATTGCCTAAAATAAGGAGCATGTGAAATAAATTACTCACAGCATGTGGTACTTGGCTAGCATCAAATGGATTGTTTAATCGAAGATATTGTTGTGCTGTGAGGAGGCATAAGAGGGAACAAGTAGCGGTTGTATTACGTTAATATGTACCTTAAGCTACATGGAAAGAAAAGTGGTTGCAAGCCTATATATTTGAGTAGCATGATCCTCGAGGATGGCCGACTTCCTATACAGATAGGGAATTTAAAGATTAGTTAATTATAGAAAAAACTATGGATCTTTACATTTGCGTTCTATTGAGTTTTCACAGCTAAGCTAGTGTTCCTACCTTTTTTGCAATAACGATTATTGCAAACGCTTGTGCTCGTATATTTTCCCTCAGTAGACTAAAAACTCTCTTAACAATTACATTAACATCCTAGTTGACTAAAATATGTTTCGATAAACAAACTTAATATCTATAGTTTCAAGTTGACAATTCAACGATCACATCTGATACTTATTTATCCAAGGTTTGATTTTGGGACTGTTAATCTCAACTTACCAAGCACTTTTGTCGACTAACTTATTCACGAGTCGACTAAACTCAAAACTATTTGAGTAAGTTTTCTTCAGTTAACTTTTTTCTTGAAATAGATTATTTTAAGCTAGCCATTGCTGAATATTCATCTAGCCCTATTTACTTCACTTAAATGGTCACTAAGCATTCTGAAGCAAATGAATATGACTCCAACATCCCTTTACACCATTTTTGATCACTTCTAAGCTAAGCATACTACTTCCTACATTCTAAATGAGTTGTTAGTTGCACCCTACTTGAGTGTGCACAATTTTCAAGCTCGATTGAAATGTCAAGTGCTCTCTCAAGCTCCCAAGCCATCTCCACACTTCAAAAAGCATATCCAAGCATCTTTGCACCTAACCTAAGCTCAAATAAGGTTATGCATTTAAGCTTACAAGGCATTATCCTTTGTAGCATTGTACTTAGGTACCTGGGTAGTGCTACCCTCAGTTTGAAGGCACAAACAGTGGAAGGAAGCTTCGTCGAGAGAATGACTTGAAAATTATGGAGAGGAAAATTTTAAAGCGTATGCCAATTTGATTTCATAAGACAAAACATGAGGATATAGCTCTTTGAGAGGAGGGCGAAGTAGGGGAAGAAAAGGAGGCCGAAGCAAAGGAAGAGGGGAGAGAGATGGCATCGGGAAATGAGATACCGTTGATGATGGAGACCTTAAGGAGAAACTCATGCTTATCATCATTATGGTGCAAATAAAGAGAGCAGGGACTGAGGTGAATAAGAAGGTTTTCGACCTCAACTATTGACATATGTCATACCTTATATTAAGATATTTTAACATCTACATTAGGACTTATAATCGAGCCGAACTGTAACGGATGAACATGTGTTCAATTTCAAATTTGATACGAAAATTTGAAGATTCTAATTCGATTCAATATATATTTGGTAGCATAAGTTTGAGTTCGACTTTGTTTGGAAAATGATGTTCGAGTTCGGATTAGTACTAATGCATTGATAATTTGACTTAAGTCTAATTTGTTAAGATGATAAGCTCAAAATTGGAGCTCGATATTAAAGTTCCATATTTCGATAAGCATTATAAAAATAAAAAATGATTTATGTTGAATTGGATCAAATCTCCCAATTGCTACCATAAATTTCATTAACTCCGAAACTTTTTATGTGAATACGTATATAAATACTTATAATCTAATCAAACTCGAACATCTATCGAACAAACATATGATAAGTTCATATTCGATTTGTTGAGCTTATCGGCATACAAAGGAGGGACCTGGAAATTCGACTTAGGGTTTTCTCCAAGAAAGATGGCGGATGCAGCTACAGCCTGGGAGGTGCTCAACGGCAGAGGAGATGAACGACGGAGGAGCTCGACTTCGGAGGAGATCGACTGCGGAGGAGCTCGATGATGGCTCTGATACCCGTGAAGATATGAGACGACAGCAGCAACGAGCAACTTCCCAATCGAGAGAGAGAATGAGATATGATTTTGGGAGAGGGCTCCCTATGCGAGGTAAGTATCGTGTTTTCTATGTTTTCTTCTCTATAAGGAGGTGAATTTATAAGGCATGTTAAGCTTCTCGTATAGTCCGCCCCTCTCCAACAACGCCCAACTTGCGCGAGTCTTACATGCGACTCAGCCTCCACGCAATTATCGACTCGCACAACTGCCGGCGATGGTTTGAGTGCGAGATCATTTGATATGTTCAAACAGGGTTCGCGTTGAATTCGTTAAGCAACAAATAATCATTTTTAACAACAAATAATCATTTTTAAACTATTATCGAGCGAACTCTAACTAGAAAACTGCAACTTTTCTAGTATGAGAGCTCGATGATGGCTCTGATACCAGTGAAGATATGAGACGACGGCGGCAACGAGCAACTTCCCAACTGAGAGAGAGAGAGAGAGAATGAGATATGATTTTGGGAGAGGGCTCCTATGCGAGGTAAGTATCGTGTTATTTGTGTTTTCTTCTCTAGAAGGAGGTGAATTTGTAAGGCATGTTAAGCCCCTCGTATAGTCCGCCCCTCTCCAACGACGCACATCTTACGTGCGACTCAGCCTCCGCGCAACTATCGGCTCGCACAACTGCCGGCAACGGTTTGAGCGCAAAATCATTTGATATGTTCAAACATGGTTCCTGTTGAATTCGTTAAGCAACAAATAATCATTTTAAACTACTACCGAGCGAACTCTAAAACAAACAGGAACGCGTACAGTTGGATTAGCAGTCATATCTTCTCAGAATCGTGTTGTTGATCCTAATCTACTGTTGGAACACTTGTCTTCCTCGATCCCCTTAGATCAGTGCAATCAATCAAACGGAAAGTCTTCGAACAGAGAAATCACGTAATTAATCAGCCTGCCGGTACTGACATGACATCCAACCGATTAATTTGTTATGATATGACCCACATTAAACATCAGAACAGTTGACCGGTACTATCTACAACATGAGACAAGGAATCACATTTTAATAATTAAGACTTTCAATATCACATATATCAAGAAATCAGCTTAGAAATCGTCCAGAAGTAAAATAACGAAACATTTTTCCATTTTTCACTAGGGTCGGCTACCTAACGCAGACCCACAAGGAGAAATTTGAATCATAATCGTTTGAGTGATAGACACACTACACTAGCACCAGAACTCTCCAAAAGTACAACAACAACAACAAAACCCTTTCCCACAATTAAGTAGGGTCAGCTACATGGATTCTTTGCCTCCATTCAGATCTATCTCGGGTCAATCCTGAGCTTATGTCCAAAAAACTAAGATCCCTTCATATAATCTCTTTCCAACACTTCTTGGTCGTCCTCGCCCTCTCTTAGCCGGCTCAACATCCCAACACCCGCATCTCCTAACGGGTGCATCTGTTGATCTTCTTTGCAAATGACCAAACCATCTTACGCGGTTTTCTCGCATCTTATCCTCAATCGGAGCTACACCAACTTTCTTTCTGATTGCATCATTCCGAATCCGATTACGTGTGTCCACACATCCACCTTAGCATTTTCATTTCTGCTACAGCCATTCTCTGCACATGTCTATGGTTCACAGGCCAACATTCAGATCCATAGAGCATAGCAGGTCTCACGGCTGCTTTGTAAAACTTTCCTTTAATTTTTAAAGGAATTTTCTCATCACAGAGAACAACAGAGGCTCCTCTCTACTTTAACCATCCTGCCTCAATCAATTTCTCTATCCTATTGCAGAATAGATCTCAGATATCTAAAAGAATCTCTCTTCCGAATGTTAGAGTAAACAAGTATAGTAAAAGAATAGTAAAAATAGAACTCGTCCAAAAGTATAGTAAAAAAACTGCATGGACTAGGTTATCAGAGGACCAGCTAACTACCTGGGGGCGTGTAATATTACCAGTAGTGCAATTCATGTCTGGATCAGGATTAACCATCACTCCTAAAAATGGATTAGAATGATATCGTGAATTTCATGTTTTCTTTACGTAATATTTCTAACCACATTTAAAATTAAACAAATCGACATCAAAATATATATTAATAATAAATATAAACTGTACAACATATAAGCCGATATCACATCGCATTTACCATTTCAACCCTCTCAACCAATCAAACACCAATTAGTTATAAAAGATTATCCACCTTACTAATTCTTTCTCTGTTTACTCCAATCTAATTCAATCATGTTACCAAGTGGGTGTTTGGATGCAGAATAACATCCATTTATACCAAGATAAACTGATTTCATCTCTCGATGAGCTATCTCAAATAAGTGCATCTCTGTCTGCAATATTTATCCCTTCATTATCTCTCAAACCAAGTCCTGCAGGCTGTTATAAATAATGGACGTAGCACCAAGAACTTAGTTCCTTGAGTAGCCATCGATTATACCAGTACACTGCATTCTAGAGCCATAGCATACACCAAACAGAGGAATACACGAGACATGTAAATCTTAGATAAACTCGCGAATACAAATGCTACATCGAGATTGCAAGAATACTATAACTATACAAAAAAGGGGGAAGGAGATAATATGCTCAAAAACTATTTATTTCTATTTTCCAAACTAAAAGGACAATAAATAATTTATCAGAACTTGAAGGACCCCCCAAGTAGAAAAATGTATAGTGGTTACCTCTCTCAAATGCTAGCTTCCATGAGGAAATCTTGTTTCTGTGCCTTCGACCTCTTTGCTTCGGTAGCATTTTTACCCCGGTCAGCAACTGCGTCCGATATAGCTTTTGGCAGTAAAAACCCCGGTCTTTCAAGAAAGGGTGCTCTATCAAGCACCAGAGGGTCTCTCTTAGTTACTTCGACTCCATCATACGTCCATAATACAACAGTTGCCTCACCTTTCAGACCCAGGGAGAACCAGCCGAGCCCGGCAATGGCAATATCCGAACTCTTCACTTCCCAGCTCAGCCCAGATACCTTCATCTCTCTCTGGACCCACTGGCCAAGTTCAGACAGCCTATCCTGTCCTATTGGCGGCTGAGAACATCAAATATAATGTCAATACATGAAATGCGTACCAAACATGGCAAATAAGCTTCTAAACGTAATGTTATTATCGGAAATTAATTGCTTCCCACTTCAAACAGTAGATACACATGAATCAGACAAAACAACACTAATTGAGCACACACAATTCGTATTCAAACAGACACTAAGAATAAGGGATGCCAGACACGTCACCAGGATTTTAGAATGCACAAAGGCAAAGCACATTAGAGGTCATTCAACTTCCCGGATGAATAGAACAGGAAAGTTTGAAGAAAGGTGCGAACCAAGTAAAGAGAACAATATCTAAACAAGTCGGTTTGTTTCCCTGTGGAATCCAGCATTTTCAATTGATTGAGGTTAGAAGATTTGCTCCTAGGGGAGCATAAAGGGAAAGTTGTAATCATTCTGTTTTAGGGCGGGGGACAGTTCTGTTCATATTTGTAATTTGAGGCAGATTAGAAACAACATGAAAGTTGCAACACATCCGCTGCCATCCACTTGTTCAAGAGTTAATAGGATTTTAGATCTTTTCTGGGTTTGGTTGATATGAGTGTCATATTATATATATATAGTGTTTCACGGACCATTAATTGTATTTCCTTTATCTTGGGATTTATGCTTTTACTGCTTCAATATCATTACAGCTTCTAGCTAAAGTAAGACACGTCATATTTACATATAGTATTAAGCTATCCACGAATGACCAGTCGGTGATGAATGAAATTTTACATGGTCTGCGTCCAACTTCTGATTACCAGCTGAGCTTACAAAAGTATTGCTATTATCAAGGTCTGATTTTCAGGAACGGGAAAGAGGTTGTCAATCGCCAACATCTTGAATGTCAGCACTCTCACGCATTCCCTTTGCAACCTAGGACAAAATTCGTAGCCTTTCTTTAATTCTGTCTGGTATAGAATCGAAGGCACTAAGCACATACAAAAATGGAGACACGGATTTACGTGGAAAACCCTACGGAGAGGGAAAAACCACGGAGGCTCTCAATCCCTAATCTCCCTCACTAGAGATTAGGGCACTCTTCACTAAAAACTATTTTCAAATGAGGAGGGATGAGTACAATATATAGAGAAGGATGGGTAAACGGTCTCTCATCCAAAAATCCGTTTACCCATATAAGTATAATAACTCAACACCCCCCCTCAAGTTGGGCATACATGTCCACCATACCCAACTTGCCTACATTCAACTCAAATTGTACCGTAAGCAGTCCCTTTGTGAAGAGATCAGCAACCTGATCAGTAGATTTCAGGTAAGGCAGACACAACAGTCCATCATCAATCTTCTCACGGATGAAGTTTCTATCAATCTCCAAATGCTTCGTTCAGTCATGCATTACGGGATTGTTGGCCAAATTTATTGCAGCCTTGTTGTCACAAAACATCTGCATTGGCATACTAACTTTGATTCCCAAGTCATGGAGCAAAATTTTTAGCCATAAAATTTCTGTAACGCCATTGGCAAGAGCTCGGTATTCCGCTTCGGCACTTGATCTTGAAACCACATTCTGCTTTTTACTTCTCCAAATAACCAAATTTCCGCACAAATATACCGCATAACCTGAGGTGGATCTTCTGTCATCAATGGAATCAGCCCAATCAGCATCAGTGTATCCTTCAATAGTGACCTCATGATTCTTTTTGAACATAAGACCTTTTCCCGGTGACCCTTTTATGTAGCATAGAATTCTATTTACCGCATTAGCATGAGAGGTAGTAGGAGCATGCATGAATTGACTCACCACATTTACAGCGTATGTAATATCCGGTCTAGTAAGGATAAGATAGATCAACTTTCCCACCAATCTTTGATACCTACCCTTTCCTGCATCATCAAGAAGGTCACCATCCTCTTTATTCAGTTTATGGTTTGCCTCAATAGGATTAGTAGTAGGCTTGCATCCCAACATGACACAATCTTTCAATAAGTCCAGAGCATATTTTCGTTGACTTAGACACATACCTCCTGGAGATCGAGCCATCTCAATGCCTAGGAAGTACTTTAACTTCCCCAAGTCTTTCAATTCAAATTCACCTGCAAGTATTTTCTTTATCCTGGAAATTTCTTCTTCATCATCACCTGTAAGGATCATGTCATCGACATATACTAAAAGAATAGATCTTTTTCGTCATTCCTCCTTATAAATAAGGTGTGGTCTCCATTCACTTGGATATATCCATTCTTAATCATAACCACACGGAGACGTTCAAATCAAGCTCTTGGTGACTGCTTTAATCCATATAAAGACCTTTTTAGTTTGCAACACTTGTTGTCCTTTCCAAACCCAGGTGGCATTTTCATATACACATCTTCTTTAAGATCACCATTCAAGAAAGCATTTTTCACATCTAACTGATACATTTTCCAGGAAAAATGGGTTGCTAGAAAAATAACAACCCTGATCGTATTCATCTTGGCAACATGAGCAAATGTTTCCAGGTAGTCAATCCCATACTTCTGGCTGTATCCTCTAGCCACAAGCCGAGCTTTGAATCTGTCAACATTCTCATCCGCATCATATTTGATTGCATAGACCCATTTAGAGCCAACAAGGTGAACGCCCTTAGGCGCATCAACAATATCCCAGGTACTATTTTTAACCAAGGCATCCATTTCTTCCTTCATAGCATTACTCCATTTCGGATCCTTTTTGGCTTCATCAAAATTTTTGGGAACATGATGAGCATCTAGAGAGGTAATAAAGCATTTATATCTTCAACTCATATTGGTATAAGCAACAAAGTCCTCCACTGGATAACGAAT
This sequence comes from Ottelia alismoides, assembly GCA_037367405.1. Classification (NCBI taxonomy): domain Eukaryota; kingdom Viridiplantae; phylum Streptophyta; class Magnoliopsida; order Alismatales; family Hydrocharitaceae; genus Ottelia; species Ottelia alismoides. Next base: position 261,006 of record JAZKJV010001486.1, read on the forward strand.
AGAGGCTCGAACAGTTCTACTAGATTTTCTCATAGCAATGGGATGCTCATCCAGTAAAGGGTTGACATTATCAGTATGAATATCAGGAGGGAGAGGAACAATTGTAGGGCTTTCATGGCCAAAATCACCCATGAAAGGGTTGACGTCATGGTCGGAGGAAAGGTTGACACCTTGGTTCGGTATCATATCTTCTTCAACTTCCACCACTTTATTTGATCCCTTTCGTCTGCTATAAGTCTGTCCAAATCTGCATGCATTTTCACTGTCCTTGTCTTTATCTTGTTCATTATTCTCCCCCACATGGATAGTCTCTGGCATGTCACCAAGAAAGTAAATCCCATTCTCATTTTTCTCAACATTTGTACTCACAAACTCCTCTTGAGGAAATCTCTTAGAGAAGTAGGATTCACTCTCGAAGAAAGTAACATCCTTACTTACATGAAGACGACGTGCCACGGGGTCATAACATTTGTATCCTTTTTGAGTTCCAGAATACCCAAGAAAGATGCATTTCGTGGCTCTTGGATCCAACTTACGCCAACCTGGTCCAGAATTGTGAAGAAAGCAGACACATCCAAAAACCCGTGGGTCCAAACGGAAGGGAGAGGTATCTGGATGGATGACAGAGAAAGGAGTTCTCTTTCCGATTACGGCAGATGGTGTCCTATTGATTAGATAGGCAGCTGTCAAGACGGCTTCTCCCCAAAAATTCTTTGGAACATTTCGCTGGAGTAGGAGTGCTCTTGTGACATTCAATAAATGACGATTTTTTCTTTCAGCTACACCATTCTGTTGCGGCGTGTAACTACATGAGGTTTCATGGATGATACCCTTCTCATCAAGAAAAGCATGTAGGGAACTTTCTATGTACTCCTTGGCATTATCAGTCCTGAGAGTTCTTACTCTTGTTACATACTGAGTGCTTACCATATTTATAAAGTTCTTTACAGCAGCAGGAACTTCACTTCTATGTTTTAAAAGGTACACGTAAGTACTCCGTGAAAAATCGTCAATGAAAGTGATGTAGTACATATGGCCACCCATGCTCAACACTTGACGGACCCCAAACATCATAATGCACCAATTCGAATGCATAAGTAGATTTACCAGTAGATGCAGGAAATGTAGTTCGTGTTTGCTTTGCAAATTGGCAAACCTCACATTGCAAATCATCCTCAGACAATCCAGAGAAAATCTCAGGCATCAACTTATGTAGAGAAGAAAAATTGATATGACCAAGACGCTCATGCCATTTTCGTACTAAAGTAGAATTGTCCTTTTCAAAGCGAGCTTTCATCACAGATGTAAAGGCTTGACCCACTCGAGCTGGAAGACGATATAATCCATCCTCAACAAATCCAATTCCAATCTTCTTCCCCGTCTGTAAGTCTTCTAAAACACACGAATTGTGATCAAAAATCAGCCTGCAGTGCAATTCTTTAGTAATCTTACTGACTGACAAAAGATTTATTGGGAAATCAGGGACGTGAAGTGCATCAGTAAGGAGGAAACGATCAACAACAGAAATCGTTCCTTTTCCAGCAACAGTAGCTGGAGACCCATCTGCAACTGTAATTTTCTCTCTTCCAGACGATAACTTGTAATCATGAAACATTCTATGATCACCTGTCATGTGATTGGAAGCACCACTGTCAATAATCCACTCAGATTTGGTAGAGCAAGCATTGCTAGTTCTCCTCATATTAAAAGCTGAGCCATTGTCTGTCGATTGCAAGGAGACATGTTCTTTCGTAAATGATTTCTTCAAGAAGGATTGCAACTCCATAATGGTGTCCTTTGTCGAGTCGGGTTATGTGGATGCTACAAGCATCATGGGATCATTCACCAGAAAATTCGTAGCCTTTAGACTTTGACTATCTCTCACAGACATTTAATCATACACCTTGAGTACAATAGGAGTAGTAGTTCAGCACAAAGAACTTGAAACACATAAGATCTCAACGAGTCTCTTTGTGGCTTTTTGTCGAACACTTGGTGGACAACAATAAACAACCTAATTTTCTTCAGCAAAAGAGGGGTAGAAAAAGTCCCAAGAAAAGGGCTATATGCCCGCAACAGCACTTAAGAGCACAAAGCTCACACCAAGGGTTGTTCCCCCAACAACCAGGGAACTTACCTCACAACACCAATGGAGTTCGGATCAATTTTAGACGCCAAAAAATACTGTAGCAGCAGCAGCAGCAACAGCCTCTTGCAGGTATATTCAGACCTTCATAACAACTCCACAACGCGTGGGGTGGTTGCCGCAATGCAATATGGTTGATCGGCGACAAGAGAAATCAAAAATCACCACCAAAAGACAAAATCCAGCACGGTAGAACCAATTTCCAGCACTCTTAGCAGCAGAAAACACAATCAAATGCCTCAACGAGGCTCTGATACCATGTTAGAATCAAAGGCACTAAGCACACACAAAAATGGAGAAACAGATTTACGTGGAAAACCCTACGGAGAGGGAAAAACCACGGGGGCTCTCAATCCCTAATCTCCCTCACTAGAGATTAGGGCACTCTTCACTAAAAACTATTTTCAAATGAGGGTGAGTACAATATATAGAGAAGGATGGGTAAACGGTCTCTCATCCAAAGATCCATTTACCCATATAAGTATAATAACTCAACAAGAATAGTAACCCCTCAGAAGTAGTCATATACGTTTTGTTAGAATAATTATGTAGTTTGGTAATTATTTGTTTATCTGTCCCTCTTCTTGTAATTTACCCATAGAGCTTTTCTCCTATATAAGAGAGCTCTAGGGTTTAATGGAAATCATCTCATTCATTACCCTCAACATGGTATCAGAGCGACGGTCCTAGGTCGGAGTTCTTGAAACCCTAGCCCTAACCCTACCCCACCCGCCGCCCTTCTCTCTCTCTATTTCGATCGGCGCCACCCATCGCCGATCTCAGCGGAAGCAAGTCGGCGCCGCCACGATCGTTCCCTGTGCGCTAGATCTCCTGCTGGTGAAGCCTGAGATCGCCTTGTACGATCGACGATAGACACGACGCCCGGCAACCCCATCTGGAGACGCGACGCCCACCTTGCGCGATCAACGACTCTCGCTGGGAGTTCTCTTGTCTGGCGACTCCACTGAGAAAATCCTAGCGCACATCCCGAGTCCTGCAGCGCGAAACCTGGCGGCGCTGATCGCCTGGCGCGGATCTCTCTTCGAAGGCACGCGGACCTCTCGTCGCGCGCTCCCTGTGTGTACGCGCTCCCTGTGCACACGAGACTCCTTGTGCACTACCTGTGCACTATCAACCGTGCACTGTTAGCGTGCACCATATGCGTTGTGCACCATACGTTGCGCAGCAGAAGAGTGGGTCTTCCTGTGCATTATCTGTGCACGTGCCTTGTTCCATATGATTTATCTGTGCATGTGCCTTGTTCCATATGGGCGTACTAGATGTGTTGCCCTAGTACTCTACAGTAGGTGATCTTATATGTACGCGTAGACATTATCGTCTAGACGTGTAACCCCAGTCGCAGGTGATGAATCTCGGATTCACCACTCTAAGTCTCATTAATTAACCTCAAGTCCCTCAAAATCAACTGCATTTCTGCATTTATTTCACATAATTAGCATTTATGCATGATTTCATAAGAATTGCATTTTAGCATTAATTTCTGCATAAAATAAGAAGCCAAAAATCCAAGCCAAAAATGACCTGTAAATAGTCTAACTTCCTGGATTTTTAACTCCTTCATGCTGACACCGCATAATCCAAAACCACCTCCACTGTGTACACATCACTAACAAGAACAAATAAAAAATACAAAAAAATCACTAACCCTGGTAAGTGGACCAAAAACCCAAACCCTAGTTTTAGGATGTTCGGACTAAAAGCCCCATATCTTCCCCATCCAGTGTCCGATTTGATCTACTCACTTTTAAACTAATATACATTCAATTACCTTCAAAACAAGACCAAGTTCAAGTGAATCGGAGCTCGTATGTGAAAGTTGGGTTTTGGGCCTCTTTTGTGCATTGTATATTTTCGCGGCTTTTAACCTGTATTTTATGTATATATTTTCTTTATTATTAAAAATCCAAAAAAAATAGATTAAGGTGTCTTTTATTTATCTTTGATTTTTCCATATTTTTCCGGATTTTTTGTCGTGTTTAAAAATGACGAAAAAAATTTGGAAAACCCAAAAATCTAGGTATTCTACGTACATGGGATACCCCAAAAATTCACTTTTTACATTTGACCGAATTTGGTTTTGATGTCTTCATGAAAGTTGTAGATCTCGTCGAGACGAGCATTTTTCGTGAAGAAACTTTTTCGATCCGAGGTCATTTGCTATTTCTTTTTTATATTACAAAATGATTTTCCTTCGAATTTTCTGGTGCTGACACGTGGCCGCCCCAAAGGCCGCCACGTGTCAGTTGTTTTTCGCTTTTTTATTATATCGTTTTTTATAAAAAAAAAATTAAAGGACGCACGTGCGACGCACGTGCCTCCCAGGCACGTGCTCCGCACGTGCCCCCATCCTCCTCTCAGCCCGCCACTTGGCCCTTCCTAGGTCGTTCGATCTCGGCCGATCGAACGGCCTGGAACTCATCGTCTTCCTCCCAACGCTCTCCGCAAAACCCGCAACAACTTCCCTCGCCGCCACCAATCACCCCTCCGAGATCTCCGCCAACGACTCGCCGCCTCGCAACCACCGCACCTCTAACGGCCGTCGCCCGCTATCTTCGCAACCGCCCTTGCCCGCAACCGCCGCGCCCCCCTTCTCCGATACCTCCGCACCGGTCGCAAAACCCTCGCCTATAAAAGAGCCTCGCCGACCCCGACCCCCGGTATCCGCCGATTCTCGGGCCACTGGAGGTGACAGCTTCGCGTGGCCCTCGCCGGCGAGATCCGAGGGCCACGCCCCTCGTTGCAGCAGGCTACAACCATTGCTGCTCCGCTCTGGCTAGCCGTCGAGCCAACGACGTTCGTCATCAACAACGCCTCCACCGATCGCCTGGAGACACAACTTCGTCGCCACGACTTCCAGCAATTACGATCATCCTCTCCGACGTCAACTTCGCCGCTTCATCGTCTCCAGCCGACGACGACGACGCCACCGCGCCATCGAGCATCGCCCAATCCGCCGTTGGCCTCCACGAAGGGCGGTGGTGACAGCCCGCATCTTTCAACTCCGGCGAGATCCGGCCGCTCCTCCACGGCCGTCGCAGCTACAGCTTCGTGCTGCCGTGCCTCCGCTCCGAGCTCCGAAGCTTCGTCGAGCTTACGATCATCGTCTTCGACAACCTCCGCTGCGCGACACCGCCTTCAACGGCCTTCGTCTCCTGCAATCTCCTACACCGCACCGAGCTTCATCTGACGACTCCGCTCCTCGTCGCCATCGACTTCGACAACGCCATCAAGCTCCAGCTGTTCCTCCGCCGACTCCAGGAGGATCATCTCTCCTCCGCTCAGCAACTTCATCGACTCCACAGCACCGTACTCCTCCGGCTCCGCCTCACGTCACCACCGCCAGGAGGAGCCAGGCGTCCTCGTCGCTCCGGCTCCGCCTCACGTCACCACCGCCAGGAGGAGCCAGGCTTCCTCGTCGCTACGTTTCGCCACCAGCCGCCGGGCTCGAGGCCCGAGGTCCCCCGCACGTGCTCCGCACGTGCGTGGGAAACTTCATCAGCAAGCCAGCCTCGGGGTCACGTGCTACACACGTGCCCCTTGGGCAAATTGCAAAGACACCCCCGGAGGTTCCATTAATTGCTCATTAGTCCCGCCTCCAGAGGGCACGTGCCTCTCTGGGAATTTTGCAAGAAGGGCCCCATTACTTTTGGTAATTACTATTAGGTCCCCGTCTGCACTTTTATTTTTATTTATTTTATTTTTATTTATTGCATTTACCCCCTGTGTTCTCCCTCTGTTTTGAACATCTTCTAGACATCATTTTATTTATACAAAAATAGCACTTTGTTCATCGCTTAACTCTCTACATTTTGAGATACTGTGGGTATTTTTGTGATTATCGGTTGATTAATAATTAATTATTCTGTGGAATTTACCATATTTTGCCCAGTCTGTGCTTTTCAAATTTTACTTAATTAACCGTGGCTCTAAAAATCCCCGAAAAATCACATAGTATAGGGTTTATTGTGGTTAACATTGTGCCCAAAAATCTTTGCATTTGCATGCATAACTTGCTCTATAAAAATCATTTTGCATATTTCAGTGTTTAATTTTTAATAGGTATTAGACCCCACATTTTCGAGATTTAGGATTTTTCTGAGATCCATCACTTAGTGATAGATCTTAGATAATTTTATCTCTTGAAAATAAATAGGTTTAACATTTATTAAAATTAAATATTGAAAATTAATTTGTTTGCATTTAAAAATTCATAAAAAATCCATATTGCATCTAAAAATTCCAAAAAAATTACAGTGCACTAATTTTGTCACAATTATCATCTCGGCCAAGTTTTGTATTTTTCGGACATTGTTTGATCAAAGTTTACATTTTAGTCCCTAAAATAGGCCGAATTTGCATTCTGCATCCCTTTATTGCATTGAAAATTCCAAAAAAAAGACCGCCTTGAAAACTGAACTCAAAATTGGATAGACACAACTCTAGGTTGTTCCTTTGCCTCCTTGTGATCGACCTTGGGACTTGCCCAAGTAAAATAAACATAAAACCACGAGATTGAAATTGAATAATTATTTGTGGTTATTTTCTTGACTGTTTCCGATCGCCGCCTACAACGAACGACTTTAATTATTTTCACGCTCGAACATTAAAAACACATTCTTAACGCGGCTTTTTCGGACTCGTCAGATGGCGCCGTTGCCGGGGAGGCAAATGGCTTAGATTTTTGTTTTGAAAATTTTTGTTCGGTTTTCCACATTCGGGTAGTCTGATCCCCGAAATTTTCATTGTAAATCCCATAATTTTTTTTCAGCATTTATTTTCTTATTTTATTATTTTTTGAGTCACTCTCTTACATTCTCTCTCTTATTTTTCTTGTGAGGTATCCGGCGCACATGGAGCGGTTTTTCAAGAAACCGACGCATCTTCACCGACATCCGAAGAAGCCGCAATTAATTTAAGATCGAGTCGAGTCGTGACAGAGCGTAGAGTCTAGGTTTTAAATTTCTGCAAATTTTAATTTCTGCTCATTTATAGCGGTGTCCGTTTGGACTCTCGCGTGTGTAAAAAGACCTTGAACTCTATTTGTGGTGTGTCGTGGCCTGTTTGACTCTCCGACGAGGGTGGGGCCCGACTTGAGTGGCGATTAGGATAGACCTGCACATACGGCTCTTAGAGCATTTTTTTATTGTGCTCGTAGGATCTTAAGCCACACTGCACTTTAACTAAGACGCACATTAGATCGTTCAACTTAGCCAAATTCAACTCAATTCTTCCCGCTAATAGAACTTTCTGCTTAGGTGCGGTTTTCATCGGCTTGCACGCATTTAGTATAAATTTTTCAATTCTGTATTGCATCCCAAATGGAGATTGCGAGGAGGCACTGTAAGTCTTCTAACTGAGCATTCATCATAGTCTTCCGCGTGCATCGGCTTATCACATAAATCTAAAGGAAATTGGGACTGTACGGTAAACGTGTATTTGTGTGCTCATTTAATTTCTTCAGTGATCGTCTAATAAAAATTGGGACTGCTAAATATAGCCGATCTTAAAAACTCATAAAATCAAGAATTTTTGCGGGAGAGCAACCCCGACCTTGGATGATTTTATTTTTCTGAGTGAGCGAGAGACGATACATAAGGCTAGAGCCCAAATCCTAAATCTCAGCTCGCTAAATTTTTTGCCAAGATTGATTTATCACCAACTAAAATCGAAAAGATAATAGCCGAACTCTTACGGCTTTACTGTGTGCGTTGGTGAACCAGGGGTTTGAATTGTGTTTGCATTGGTGTGCGTGAACCGATTTCAAGATCAATAGCCGCACATTTGATTTCTCTTGACTATCCCGTGCAATCATCTCTTCCCTATCTTGATTCGAATCTCATCGTGGAACCCTTTTACAAAAACAGACCCAACCCCTCATTCCTCTCAACTCTTTCAGAAATGACCGAGAATCCATCAGAACTATACTATGAAAACGAATTCGTATCGGTTAGACTCAAAACACCTCCTCCAAGAGACTCTCAACCACCATCTCTTTTCACCAATCCGATAGGCTTCATGAACAACAACCCCCTCTTCAGACATGCTCCACCATACCAAGATCCGACCACTCATGATCAAAGAAATAAATTTTACTCGGATCAACTCCACATGTCTGGACCATATGAGCAGCCGCCTTCCATGATTATTGAGGAGATATTTTCTGAAATTAATAATCATATATTGGATCTTCCAAGAAATTCTCCTCTCAGCACAAACGAGAAAATGGAAGATGAAATTATCGAACACACACCGACTGCGCCTATGATTGATCATGAATTGAATTTTGAGGATGATATTTTGAGGATAAAAACAAGATTCAATTCAAAGAGGAGAGATTTCAAAAATTTATCGATCGATTCATCGCATTTTATGGTGGCTCGGACAGTAAAATGAATGAGGAAATTATTGGATCTGAGATTTAAAATTCTGAGGATATTCACGGAGCTAGGGACGATTCTGAAAATAACTATGTCATTGACCCTCACCCTGAACACCAGAGCCCCTTTTCATCTGAAGAACACTCCACACCCCCACACCACCCAAAAAATACCAAAAAAATGGAAATATTTGAAAATAAAAAAAAATGAAAATTTAGAAAATTTCATAAAAATTGAAACTGAAGACGATCTGAGGAATTTGGATCCAACTGTACGGGAAGCACTGGAAAAACGCTTGATATTCGAACTTCCCTTTATACAGGCCATTGAACACTTCCCCGACCTTAAAAGATTTATAACAGATAAATTAATGAACAAAAAGTCGGGCAGGATACGAACAAAGACGGAAAGACATATCTTGTCAATGGCCTCCTCCTTGGTGTTGAGGAGAAAAACCAAGAGCCGCATAGTGAAGCGGTTGCCCAGATTTGACTGTGAAATCAAAGACACAATTTTTACTCATGCTCGGATTGATGACGATTCACCAATTAATATCCTCCCGACCTCTGTCTTTCACGAACTCCAACTCGGACCGATCAGGAAGAAACGAGAGATTATTCAATTAGCGGACCGATCTATAAAACGACCGAGAGGAATCATTTCTGTCATCACGAAATTCCAAGGTGCTCCGCTCAAAGTAAAATTCATGATCATTGATATTGAGCATCAAGGAGAATTCACCCAATCTCCAATCATTCTCGGAAAGCCATTCTTGGCATTGGCCAAGGCGAGTATTGATTGTGAGACTCGGGAAATCAATTTCACAGCATTGGAAGCACTTAGATCTGACCATATCTTTGAGGAACCACGATCTTCTGAGGCAACCCACGAAGTCCCCGACAACCGTAACCATGAAGCGGTAGAAGAGCCCTACCCCGCAGCCACACCTGAGATAGCGGTTGTTGATGAGACCATTGGTTTAGAAAATCTCCCCCCTGCTTCATTCCCAACCGCTCTCACCATGGAGAATCATGTATATGAATCATATGATCCGGAGACTTATGCATGGGCACACCCTGGGTCAACCTACTCTGACTACATGGATTACATCAACTCGAAACAGGAATGCACCAACATCGAATCAATTGAGAAAGAACATGCAGAGACACTCCCCAGTATTTCAATTCCCGCGGATCTCAAAATAGACAAATCTTTCTACTACGATCCGGAGACATATGCATGGTCACACCCTGGATCAACATTCTCTGAATATCTTGACCAAATCATCCCAAATCGAGAGTGCTCAAACATTCGGGAGACTAAGAATAAGCATGCAGACCAAGCACCAACCAAGGAGAATTCTAATGGCTATTCATCTGGATACTCAAGTGAACCGACACATTCACGAGAAAATAAAAAGATAGTCAACTTTGACCTTTTGGAAGAGGAATCAGTCGATGATCCCTCATCAGGTCTGGAAAAGATGGTCTACATGAGTGAAGTCTGTTCGGCAGCCCTAAAGCCATATCTTTGTAAGGATCCAAAATTCAATCCCCGTTGGACAACTCCCGTTCCTAACTACTACTCATCCAAAGCTGATGCTCCTGCACTCTTCAAGTACACTGGAATTATTTCGTATGAGCTGGCGGAGACCGGTGCTTCTGAGTTTTCATCTGAGGACAAAATGATTGACCCCAAGAAGGAACGAATTCTGAGGAAACAACTGAAGAATCATAAAGACCAGAATACTTGGAGTATGTCCACTTTCAAATACTACTCCTCTGAGGATAACTCTGATGATGGATATCTTTCATCTAACTCAAACACTTCATCGATTATCCATCATGAATTTTCTGAGGATGACACTGATTGTAGTTGGGAATCATATGCTTCATCGCCGACTCATCATTACGATCTCCCACCACAGGCTCACAAAAAGATCAGCCGAAAACCGCCTTAATCATCGGCTACCCACCCTCCCTCCCGACCACATCGGTCCCCTTGTGCAGCTTCTTCCTTTACTTAGGCCAAGGCCTAAGTATAGGGGGGGACCGATGCCACCTGTATATATCATTCCTCTCCTAACTCCCGATCGCTTCATTTTTCTTTTTTCACTCCCTTACGCTTAGCTCGAGCTATGTCTTCGTTCCGCTTCTTGTGCTCTGAGGACATAGCACTCGCTAAGTATAGGGGGGTCTGTATATATACTTTGTATATATTTTACCCATATCTCGTACTTTCGCGTAAGTCTATATGTATTTACGGGGTGGGTACAGACTTGAAAAAAAAACAAGCAAAAAAAAGGTTTTTCTACTAACACTAACCGTGCCCAAAATTTTTGAAAAAAAAAGAAGGCTTCTAATTCCATTTTTGCATAAAAGAATTCCCTTGCATAAAATGTCAAAAAAAAATCCCTCAAAAAAAAATTTGTCTGCATTTCACACACCTACACTTCATCTAGCACCACATGCATTCGCACCTGTGAAAAGTCATTGGGTTCTGAACCGAGTTATGAGCTGAAACCGAGAGTGGTCTGGACTTGACCTTAATCCACCTAATTTTCAGAGGAACTTCACCGAGAAATAGGATTTTAAGAGCTTCAGGTTTTTTTGACTTAATTCCTTAAGTTCCACATGACAATGTACAACGTTTGACTCTTAGTGTCTAACCTGGTCTCTTCATTCTGGGTACAACTCTGGAATATGGAATTAATTTGTACTCTCGCACTATGCACTTAGCTCAACCCAGACGGGATGTTGGAAGACTGTGTGAGTCTCTTTTCTGGTAGCGTGGAAATCTAAAGACCGTAGTACGGGTTGAAATAAAGCTTCGGAAAAGGGATGGACGGATGGGCACAATTTTTTCCAAGACCCCAAAAAATGTACGGAACAAAAAGATTCTTTATCCGTAGGGGCACAACAAGATCCAAGCAGAACCACCAAAAATTCCAAATACATAGAAGCATTCTACCAAATAAAAATCCGACCAAAAAGGTCCAAGCTTCAAGACCTGCAGATCTTGGTGGAGACTCGGCTACACTGGTCATCTTCACAAGGAGAGGTGACTACACTGGCCACCCTCCGGTTCTTTTCTCTTTCTACTATCTTCTCCCTCATTCGATTGTGAACACAGCACGACAGACCTTAGAAGGAAATACCTGACTCCCCGAGGACGAGTTATTGGAAAGGAGAGGAGCACGGTAGTCTGGCATTCTGAATGGGAAGAGCTAAAACCCTTCACACACAAGAGTCGGTTATTCAATATTCATAGGGTATACTTTGGGAAGAGGATTGATCTAAGATGACTTCTGAGCCAAAACTGTGACAATGATCTGTAGAACTTGAGGGTTGTTGATTTTAAAATTCTAAGTCTCACAGAAGTTCCGACACATTATGAATCCAAAGGTCGAGTTTAGTTTCACTTTCACCTTCAGTTCATGGTCTTGGTATGGAACCCAATCTCATTTAACTTCATGGCATTTCTTTTTGATGCTCAGGGACGAGCATGGTTTAAGTATAGGGGGATGATGAATCTCGGATTCACCACTCTGAGTCTCATTAATTAAGCTCAAGTCCCTCAAAATCAACTGCATTTCTGCATTTATTTTACATAATTAGCATTTATGCATGATTTCATAAGAATTGCATTTTAGCATTAATTTCTGCATAAAATAAGAAGCCAAAAATCCAAGCCAAAAATGACCTGTAAATAGTCTAACTTCCTGGATTTTTTACTCCTTCATGCTGACACCGCATAATCCAAAACCACCTCCACTGTGTACACATCACTAACAAGAACAAATAAAAAATACAAAAAATCACTAACCCTGGTAAGTGGACCAAAAACCCAAACCCTGGTTTTAGGATGTTCGGACTAAAAGCCCCATATCTTCCCCATCCAGTGTCCGATTTGATCCTACTCACTTTTAAACTAATTTACATTCAATTACCTTCAAAACAAGACTAAGTTCAAGTGAATCGGAGCTCGTATGTGAAAGTTGGGTTTTGGGTCTCTTTTGTGCATTAGATATTTTCGCGGCTTTTGACCTGTATTTTATGTATATATTTTCTTTATTATTAAAAATCCAAAAAAATTAGATTAAGGTGTCTTTTATTTATCTTTGATTTTTCCATATTTTTCCGGATTTTTTATCGTGTTTAAAAATGACGAAAAAAATTGGAAAACCCAAAAATCTAGGTATTCTATGTACATGGGATACCCCAAAAATTCACTTTTTACATTTGACCGAATTTGGTTTTGATGTCTTCATGAAAGTTGTAGATCTCGTCGAGACGAGCATTTTTTGTGAAGAAACTTTTTCGATCCGAGGTCATTTGCTATTTCTTTTTTATTTTACAAAATGATTTTCCTTCGAATTTTCTGGTGCTGACATGTGGCAGCCCCAAGGGCCGCCACGTGTCAGCTGTTTTTCGCTTTTTTATTATATCGTTTTTTACAAAAAAAAATTAAAGGACGCACGTGCGACGCACGTGCCTCCCAGGCACGTGCTCCGCACGTGCCCCCATCCTCCTCTCAGCCCGCCACTTGGACCTTCCTAGGCCGTTCGATCTCGGCCGATCGAACGGCCTGGAACTCATCGTCTTCCTCCCAACGCTCTCCGCAAAACCCGCAACAACTTCCCTCGCCGCCGCCAATCACCCCTCCGAGATCTCCGCCAACGACTCGCCGCCTCGCAACCACCGCGCCTCTAACGGCCGCCGCCCGCTATCTTCGCAACCGCCCTTGCCCGCAACCGCTGCGCCCCCCTTTTCCGATACCTCCGCACCGGTCGCCGAACCCTCGCCTATAAAAGAGCCTCGCCGACCCCGACCCCCGGTATCCGCCGATTCTCAGGCCACCGGAGGTGACAGCTTCGCGTGGCCCTCGCCGGCGAGATCCGAGGGCCACGCCCCTCGTTGCAGCAGGCTACAACCATTGCTGCTCCGCTCCGGCTAGCCGTCGAGCCAACGACGTTCGTCATCAACAACGCCTCCACCGACCGCCTGGAGACACAACTTCGTCGCCACGACTTCCAGCAATTACGATCATCCTCTCCGACTTCAACTTCGCCGCTTCATCGTCTCCAGCCGACGACGACGACGCCACCGCGCCATCGAGCATCGCCCAATCCGCCGTTGGCCTCCACGAAGGGCGGTGGTGACAGCCCGCATCTTTCAACTCCGGCGAGATCCGGCCGCTCCTACACGGCCGTCGCAGCTGCAGCTTGGTGCTGTCGTGCCTCCGCTCCGAGCTCCGAAGCTTCGTCGAGCTTACGATCATCGTCCTCGACAACCTCCGCCGCGCGACACCGCCTTCAACGGCCTTCGTCTCCTGCAATCTCCTACACCGCACCGAGCTTCATATGACGACTCCGCTCCTCGCCGCCATCGACTTCGACAACGCCATCAAGCTCCAGCTGTTCCTCCGCCGACTCCAGGAGGATCATCTCTCCTCCGCTCAGCAACTTCATCGACTCCACAGCACCGTACTCCTCCGGCTCCGCCTCACGTCACCACCGCCACGAGGAGCAAGGCGTCCTCGTCGCTCCGGCTCCGCCTCATGTCACCACCGCCAGGAGGAGCCAGGCTTCCTCGTCGCTACGTTCCGCCACCAGTCGCCGGGCTCGAGGCCCGAGGTCCCCCGCACGTGCTCCGCACGTGCGTGGGAAACTTCATCAGCAAGCCAGCCTCGGGGTCACGTGCTACGCACGTGCCCCTTGGGAAAATTGCAAAGACACCCCCGGAGGTTCCATTAATTGCTCATCAGTCCCGCCTCCAGAGGGCACGTGCCTCTCTAGGAATTTTGCAAGAAGGGCCCCATTAATTTTGGTAATTACTATTAGGTCCCCGTCTGCACTTTTATTTTTATTTATTTTATTTATATTTATTGCATTTATCCCCCTGTGTTCTCCCTCTGTTTTGAACATCTTCTAGACATCATTTTATTTATACAAAAATAGCACTTTGTTCATCGCTTAACTCTCTACATTTTGAGATACTGTGGGTATTCTTGTGATTATCGGTTGATTAATAATTAATTATTCTGTGGAATTTACCATATTTTGCCCAGTCTGTGCTTTTCAAATTTTACTTAATTAACCGTGGCTCTAAAAATTCCCGAAAAATCACATAGTATACGGTTTATTGTGGTTAACATTGTGCCCAAAAATCTTTGCATTTGCATGCATAACTTGCTCTATAAAAATCATTTTGCATATTTCAGTGTTTAATTTTTAATAGGTATTAGACCCCACATTTTCGAGATTTAGGATTTTTCTGAGATCCATCACTTAGTGATAGATCTTAGATAATTTTATCTCTTGAAAATAAATAGGTTTAATATTTATTAAAATTAAATATTGAAAATTAATTTGTTTGCATTTAAAAATTCATAAAAAAATTCATATTGCATCTAAAAATTCCAAAAAAATACAGTGCACTAATTTTGTCATAATTATCATCTCGGCCAAGTTTTGTATTTTCGGGCATTGTTTGATCAAAGTTTACATTTTAGTCCCTAAAATAGGCCGAATTTGCATTCTGCATCCCTTTATTGCATTGAAAATTCCAAAAAAAAGACCGCCTTGAAAACTGAACTCAAAATTGGATAGACACAACTCTAGGTTGTTCCTTTGCCTCCTTGTGATCGACCTTGGGACTTGCCCAAGTAAAATAAACATAAAACCACGAGATTGAAATTGAATAATTATTTGTGGTTATTTTCTTGACTGTTTCCGATCGCCGCCTACAACGAACGACTTTAATTATTTTCACGCTCGAACATTAAAAACACATTTTTATCACGGTGAAAATCGGACTCGTCAGCAGGTTGTTGTTGTCATCATGTCAGACAACAAGGTAGATCTTCCGTCTCTGGGTGCCTTCAAAGGTCCAGCACCTGTTGTTAAGATGGATGGTACGAACTATGAACTGTGGGCCATGCAGTTCATGAGTCTTATGCAATGCAATGGCAAGAAGCATATCCTCACACAAGAGGAACCTGTTGACAAGACTGGGGTTAACACCTCATGGGAGGCTGACGATGCTTACGCTCGTGTTTGGCTATCCGGTACCGTGTCCATGGAAATAGCCAACGATATTCTGAGTCAACCCACTGCAAAGGCTATGTGGGATATCCTGGCAGCCACATATTCTCCGGCGAAGAACGAGTCCAAGATCTTACAACTCCAGCATGACATCTTTACTGCAAAGCAGAACGGACGTCCTCTTCATACCCTGTACACCTCTCTGAGGGGTATGTTTGAGAAGCTACACGGGTACATTCCACTGACAGCTACACCGGAGCAGCTCAAGGCATACAGGGACTCGGTGATGACTGGAGTGTTTCTAGCAGCCCTTGATCCGGAGTATGATGCCGCCCGAGCACAGATTCTTACAGACGCCACCATACCTCCTATGGAGGAGGCCTATCGCAGGTTGAGCAGACTCTTTATATCTCATGGTGGAGTTCAGACACCATCAGCCATGGCAGCATCTCGTGGCAGAGGAGGATCTTCACACTTTCGAGGTAGAGGTGGTCGTGACCGAGGAGGAGGAGGTAGCAGACCTCCTAGACAGCCGTGCACCTACTGTCGCAGGACTGGACACACTAAGGAAACATGCTATTCCAAGCATGGGTTTCCTACTACTACGGCACGGATGGCGGAGCAGGCTCAGCAGGAAGGTCCTTTCCTTGCCCCGGATCAGAGGTTTGAGGAGTTAGTGGCAAGACTTCGGGAGATTATGCCTGGCCAGGGACCAGTTAGTACTTCAGGATCCTCAGAGATAGCCGGCTCAGCATCCTCTTCAGGTACAACGTATGCACTTACTAGTAGTTACAGTGCAGATCTATCAGAATGGATCATGGACTCAGGAGTATCTCACCATTTATGTGGTGACAAAAAGCAGTTAGATGATTTTATTGCAACCCAGACAGGACGCTCCGTGGTGATAGCTGATGGGACACACTCTCCCATTACTAGTCAGGGGGAGGTGCAATTGACCCCTGGGATACGACTTCAGAATGTTCTTTATGCTCCTGCTTTTTCCATGAATCTGCTATCCATTAGTCAAATCACTAAAGATTTACATTGTCGTGCCATATTTGACCCATCTACTCTTGTGTTTCAGGACATACTAACGGGCAGAGTGATTGGAACTGGCCGTGAGCAAGGGGGTCTTTATAAACTGGTGCAGTCTCCTTATGCTGGTGTCTCTTCTATGAAGGCTGGATCTGTCACACCTTACACATGGCATCTTCGATTTGGTCATCTTCCCTTGCAAAAGATGGTACATATCCTTCCACAGATTTCTTCGAGGTCTATTTTTCAGTGTGAGGCGTGCCAACTTGGCAAACATCACCGGTCGTCGTTTCAGAGTCGTATAGGTCCGAGTCGTCATGGTCTGTTTGAGTTGCTACATTTTGATATTTGGGGTCCAAGTCGTGTCCCTGACCTTCAAGGACACAGGTTTTATCTTGTTGCAGTTGATGAATTTTCTAGGCTATCTTGGGTTTTCCTACTTAAAAATAAGTTTGATGCTGCACATGTTAATGCTCTTGAATTATGTAGTTCTCATATCTCAAAGTTTCTTATGTCACATGGGATTGTGCATCAGACGTCATGTGCTTACACCTCCCAACAGAATGGGGTGGCTGAGAGGAAACATCGTTATTTGTTGGACATCACCAGGACCCTATTGATTCAGAGCCGTGCCCCTCACTCCTATTGGGGGGATGCGGTTCTAACTGCTTGTTATCTGGTCAACCGCATGCCTTCGTCAGTGTTAGGAGAGAAGATCCCGTTCTTGACTGCGTTTCCCGAGAAGGATCTTTTCTCCCTAACACCACGTGTCTTTGGGTCTGTTGCATTTGTTCATCGCTTTTCTCCTGGTCTTGACAAGCTCTCTCCCAGAGCTGTCAAATGCATTTTTGTGGGGTATTCCAAAACCCAAAAAGGGTATCGGTGTTTTGATCCAGTTAGACGACGGTACTATGTTAGTGCTGATGTCACCTTCTTTGAGTCCATTATGTATTTTTCTCCTACAGGTGACAGACTCACTCGCTCGGAGGAAGGAGATGATATCTATGTGCCTCCTCCTCCATCTGTTCCATGTTCCAATCTGCCTCCACCACCACCACCACAGCCTATACCACCACCACCACCACCACCACCACCACCTATTTTTTATCCTCAGGTATATCAGCGTCGACCCTCTGCTCATGTGCCTCCTCCATCATCCAACACGCCCGAGGTATGTAATGAACATTTGAGAACTAATGATGGCACGGGTGATTTGCATGTGCAGACAGATGTACAGGGTACAGATGATACTACCCCTACTCCAGTTGATGATCTCGATCTTTCTATTGCCCATAGAAGGCAAAAGCGTGCACGGACAATGAATCCCAAATATGGGATGGACTTTGCATCACAGGCCTGTTTGGAGCGGTTGTCCCCGGAGTTTCGCGAGTTCGTACTTGGGTTATCAGCAGTGGAAATCCCAAGGTCATATCAGGAGGCACTACAGAGCAGTCCATGGCGGTTGGCTATGGAAGAGGAAATGGCGGCATTGCAGTCACGTGGAACGTGGAGTGTTGTGCATCCACCACCAGGAGCGTCCATAGTAGGCAGCAAATGGATCTTTACTATCAAGCATCGGGTTGATGGTACAATTGATCGATACAAAGCCAGGCTGGTTGCTCGTGGGTTCACCCAAACGTATGGGGTGGACTATCAAGAGACGTTTTCTCCAGTTGCACGTCATTCTACCTTACGGATTCTTATTGCAGTTGCTGTTGTCCGTGACTGGCCCCTGTTTCAGCTGGATGTCAAAAATGCATTCTTGTATGGTGACTTGGAGGAAGAGGTTTATATGCAACAGCCACCTGGGTTTGCTGCTGAGGGGGAGTCTAATATGGTGTGCCGTCTTCATAAGGCCATCTATGGCTTGAAGCAGAGTCCCCGGGCTTGGTTTCAGAAGCTCTCAGAGTTGATTGAACAAAAGGGCTTTGTCAGATCTACAGCAGACCATACTCTCTTTGTAAAGAGAGACCAGCGGGGTGTGGTAATCATCTTAGTGTATGTTGATGATATTGTTATCACTGGCAGTGATGAACAGGGCATTCAAGCAGCTAAGGATTTTCTTAGCAAGCAGTTTGTTACGAAGGATCTGGGTACACTTCGTTATTTTTTGGGATTGGAGTTTGCTCGAAATGGGCAAGGCATGGTAATGACACAAAGGAAGTATGTTACTGATTTGCTATCTGAGACAGGTATGGCAGAATGTAGACCAACCACTACTCCTATGGATCCTAATCTTAAACTTTATGATGATGGCTCTGATGAGGTGGACAAGAGACGATATAGAGAGCTTGTGGGGAAGTTGTTGTACGTTACTATTACCCGACCGGATATATCCTTTGCAGTTAGTAGGGTAAGTCAATTCATGGAGCAACCCAGGCAGGCTCACATGAATGCTGTGTATATGATTCTGAGATATCTGAAGTCTTCCCCAGGTGCTGGTCTTCTGTTTAGGAAAGATACCTCTATATCCGTCACAGGTTGTGCTGACGCAGACTATGCTGGGTGCCCTAATGATAGAAAGTCCACTTCGGGCTTCATCATATTTGTTGGTAGCTCACCAGTAGCTTGGAAAAGTAAGAAACAAACCGTCGTGGCTTGATCCAGTGCAGAGTCAGAATATAGGGCAATGGCCCAAGGTAGTGCTGAGATGATGTGGGCAGCCTTGTTTATTGCCAATAACCCAGCCTTTCACGAGAGGACAAAGCACATTGAAGTGGATTGTCATTATACAAGGGACTTGATTCAAAAAGGGCTCATTTCTACTTCTTATGTATCATCAGGGGAGCAGATAGCAAACATGTTCACCAAGGCTCTTGCTAGGGGCCCTTTCCATCATTGTTGTTCCAAGCTGAGCATGTTAAATATATATGCTCCAGCTTGAGGGGGAGTGTTAGAATAATTATGTAGTTTGGTAATTATTTGTTTATCTGTCCCTCTTCTTGTAATTTACCCATAGAGCTTTTCTCCTATATAAGAGAGCTCTAGGGTTTAATGGAAATCATCTCATTCATTCCCCTCAACACGTTTCCATTCCAATGTACTCTCACTAAGCCTAGTCTCTTCTTACATACAGAGAGGGCTAAGATTTATTATCAATATATTATACTATTATCCCTTTCCAGTGATACCAGAGTGACAGTCTTGTACTGGAGCTCCGTGCTCATTTATCCTCCATCCCCACCAAAGCCTCATGGCGGCAAGGCCTCAACAACCAATCTGCAAGCAGCCATCTCCTCCCTCCATGACCCTCTTCTATTGAGATTAAAAAGGAGTCAGTGTGTGAAACTGATATTTGTACAACAAATAAGCCATCTGCAAAATGTGTGTTGTTATCACTCAGATGGGCCACAGATATCATGTTGAAAAGAGGATGTAAGATGCAAATCCAGAGCATCTTCCAAATAGCAATCAGAATACCAAGATCATCTAGACCA
Organism: Ottelia alismoides; assembly: GCA_037367405.1. Classification (NCBI taxonomy): domain Eukaryota; kingdom Viridiplantae; phylum Streptophyta; class Magnoliopsida; order Alismatales; family Hydrocharitaceae; genus Ottelia; species Ottelia alismoides. The sequence continues at coordinate 281,067 of JAZKJV010001486.1, forward strand.
AATGTCTCCACACCTGCACCTATGTCAGTAGTAATAATATCGGATTGAATAATCGCAGGACTAGGAATCACCTCAGGTGAAGACTTGGTCGAGGACTCACAAGGGGGAGGGGACTAGGAATCACCTCAGGTGAAGACTTGGTCAAGGACTCACAAGGGGGAGGGGTATGATGTGTATAATAAATCTTGAATCTATTGTCATCTAATCTAGAAAATACATAATATCTCGAGGTAATGGTACATGAGATACTAGGGATACTATCTAAGGATATCCTTGGTAGGATCAGTCTAGGCTTGTCTCCCTGCAGTGGGGAAGAATGGATAGTCTCAAAATATGTCATATCTGACAAAATGTCAACGATTGTTGGGAGCGAAATTACTACAGCCATTCTGATTTCTAGTATAGCCTAGAAAATATAATTAATTCCTTGTAGAGTGAGCTTTGCTTGTCCAATCTCAAGATGTTGCACAAAGGCAACACATCTAATAGTTGAGGGTAAGATGAATAATCTTTTAATCCAAAAGGGGGAGAAATACGTTAAGGTGTCCGCCCAAAGTTTATTAAGAGGATAGGTACCATTACACAAGTCAAGACTAGAAGAGTCTTGGCAAAATGAAGTACGTTCTCTATATAAAACCACTCCGCACGTGTTGGAGCAAAATAAGAGAGTTGTTTATTCTTGTAACCCTAGGCTTTCTTATATAGGGGAGAGATTTATGGGTAAATTACATAAGATAGACATAAAGAAATAAAATAACTGGAAAGATACATGGGAATGTAGAAATATCTCAACACTCCCCCTCAAGATAGAACATAGATGTCAATCATGCTCAGCTTGGACGAACACTTCTGAAATAGCCTCCTGAGTATGTCTTGGTAAAGATATCTGTTGTTTGCTCTCCTGAACTAACATGAGAAGTAGAAATCAGACCCTTCTGGATCATATCTCTAGTATAAAGGCGGACTACCTCAATATGTTTCGTTCTCTCATGGAATGTGGGATTGTTGGCAATAAAAAGAGCAGCCTGATTGTCACATTGGAGGTACATGAGAAGTGGCACCCTTATAGTCAGGTCAGTAAGAACAGATCTGACCCACATCATCTTCCTAGTAGCTTGCGCCATAGCCCTGTATTCTGACTCAGCACTCGATCTGGCAACCACAGTCTGCTTCTTGCTCTTCCATGAAACCAGGGAATTCCCTATAAACACAGCAAAGCCCGAGGTAAACTTTCTATCCTTTGGACATCCAACATAATCTGCATCTGCACATGCTGTAACTGAGAGAGATGTGTCGTTGTTGAAAATAAGTCACGTACCAGGTGAAGTCTTCAGGTACCTCAGAATCATATGGACTGCATCCATATGTGCCTGTCTGGGCTGCTCCATAAACTGACTTACATTGCTTACAGCAAAGGATATGTCGGGCCTGGTGATGGTCACATATAGTAGCTTGCCAACAAGCTCCCTGTACCTCCTCTTGTCAACCTCCTCTGTGTCATCATCATATAGCTTCATGCTCAGGTCAATAGGAGTAGTGGCAGGTCCGCAATCTGCAATGCATGTCTCTGAAAGAAGATCTGCAACATACTTCTTCTGGATCATCACAAGACCTCGTTGGTTCCTGGCAAACTCTAACCCAAGGAATGAACATAGATGTCCAAGATCCTTGGTCACAAACTATTGACCTAGGAAGTCCTTGGCACTCTGAATGCCATGCTTGTCATCCCCTATAACAATAATTTCATCAATGTACACAAGAATGAAAATAGTACATCTCTTGGTCTTCTGCACAAACAAGGAGTGATCGGCAATCGATCGCACAAACTCCTGTTGCTCTATCAAGTTCGGGAGCTTTTGGAACCATGCTCTTGGACTCTGCTTAAGGCCATAAATAGCCTTGTGTAGCCTGCATACCTTCTGACACTCCCCCTCAGCAGCAATCCCAGGTGGATGCTGCATGTAGATCTCCTCCTGTAAATCACCATAGAGGAAGGCATCTTCACATCAACCTGATACAGAGGCCAATCCCGTATTACAGCAACTGAAAGAAGAATACGCCGAGTAGAATGCCTGGCCACTGGAGAGAAAGTATCCCGATAGTTCACCCCATATGTCTGGGTGAACCCATGTGCCACAAGTCGCGCCTTATAGCGATCCACACTGGCATCTGCATGGTGTTTCACAGTGAACACCCATTTGCATCCCACAACGGACGCGTCAACTGGAGCAGAAACAAGACTCCATGTACCACGTGATTGTAGTGCGGTCATCTCCTCCTCCATAGCCAAGCAGCAATGACTATCCTTCAATGCCTCCTCATAATTCCGTGGAATTTCTACGGCAGATAGAGCCGCTGTAAATTTCTGAAGATCCCCTGTTAGACAATGAAAGGAGACCTGAGAAGCCGGGGGGTAGGAAGCACAAGATCGCTTCTGCTTACGAACTGCAATAGGAATATCCAGGTCAGAGGAAACGTTCTCCATCTGTGTGCTATTTTCCTGCAATGATTCTTGCTCAGATATATCTCCAGACCCATCGTTAGAAGATATGTTATAAAAACAAACCTGGGGCTCCGTGGATGATGGGCGATGACCATGAGCAGAAGCAGTCCAAAGAGTGTAGAATTTAGGTAGAGATGGAACAAGTGGCATATGTGACTAGGTAGTTGGAGGGGTGGAGGAGGGGGCGGAGGTAGGGTTGGGCATTAGGTCGGGTCGTATTTGAGTTGGCCCGGTCCAAGTCCATTTAAATATATGCGCTAATGGGTCGAGCCAAGGCCCATTTTATTTTCAAATTCCAGGCCCAAGCCCTAACCTGACCCAAACAAAATGGGTCAGGTTCGGGTCGGGCGAGCCCAATTTAATACCTATGTACATTGATATCATGTGTTCCGTTCTTGCATTTATCTTGTTGTTTCTTATGCATGTGTGCATGTTTAATACTTTAAGTACGCTAACTAATTCATGATTCTGACATTAGTTGTATGTTGAAAATAGAAATGTGGTAAAAAAATAAAGGGGAGGACTTGTTTGGACGCTGACTTTCTTTACTGGCACTATGAGGGAGGTGCTATGTTTAGTTTATGATGGGAGGCTCTTTCCGCTCGACCCGGAAAGTAGTCAAGTCAGCTGTAGTCATCGCTATGGCCGCTCGGGGGAGAAGAAAAGAAAGCGGTGCAAAGCGCTCACTTTCTTGCTAAGCTGAGCACTGGAAGCAAGCTAGAATAGAACTCTTGAATGGAATGGAGATGTAGCCGGTTTGATCTGCCCCATTCCACGTTATTGAGAATGGTTTTTGTTCCCGCGTGTGCTTTGCTTGAAACTGGGAATCACTCGCTTCTTGCTTGCTTGCTGGAAATCGCTTTTTTCCCGTGGAACTTGCACCTTCAGAACTCTCGGAATAGATATATAAGGGACCGCTTCAGTTAACGGGGACTTAGGGCTCTATCCTCCAGAAAACAGGGGTTAGGGCTTGCCCAATACTGAGTAGGAAAAGCTGCCTTCCCTCAAAGAATTACCCCCGTCTGCTTCAGCATAGGAAAATGCCCTTCTTTCTTTCCTCCTGGAATGCAATGATGAATAGGCAAATTTCCATCTTCCCTCAAATCATTACCCTCAAAGAATAACTCTCGCCTGCTAGGGAAATGGCGACTTAAACCACCATTCAATTCACCATTACATATTCTACTGTAGACGCGGGCACTATGACCCAATACATATTGGTTACTTACAGTTGTACATGCTCTAACACTTGAGGATACAGATTCTATTCTTGCATATTAATGCAATAATCTTGCATATTAATGTAATAATGTCCCCACTCCACACCAACGGATATGATTATTAATGGGTCTAAGTATTTATTCCAAACTCGAAATAAGGATATCAAAGTTAAAACATGGTATTTGGAGCAAACATGAATATACTAGATATGATTATATCGTATAGGTCGGGTTATCGGGCTTGCGGATTTTGGCATTCTCACGCCCGAACCCGGCCCTATAATCAATGCGGGCTCATTTTGAGGTTCGTGGCCCGCACACTAAATTTCGAATTCGGGTTTGGGTTAGGTTACGCGGGTTGGGTTTTGGACCGGGTCGGGTCGGCCCAACACAATGCCCAACCCTAGGCGGAGGTGGTGGTGGTGGTGGAGGTGGTACAACAGGCATGGGAGGAGGTGACATGTAGACTTCATCATCTAAGTTCGATGAAGCCAACCTATCACCTGTATGAGAGAAGTACATCACAGACTCAAAAAATGTGACATCAACACTGATATAGTATTTTCTGCGCAAAGGATCATAACACTGATATTCCTTCTGAGTCCTGGAGTATCCAACAGACACACATTTGACAACTCTAGGAGCGAGCTTGTCAAGACCACGAGTCAACTGGTGAACAAAAGCAACATATCCGAACACACGAGGAGTGAGTGAGAATAACTCCTTCTCAGGAAAAGCTATGGAGAAAGGAATTTTCTCACCCAAGACAGATGACGGCATACGATTCACCAAATAGCATGATGTCACTTTCCTGCTAAGCTGAGCATTGGAAGCAAGCTAGAATAGAACTCTTGAATGGAATGGAGATGTAGCTGCTTTGATCTGCCCCATTCCACGTCATTGAGAATGGTTTTTGTTCCCGCGTGCGCTTTGCTTAAACTGGGGATCACTCGCTTCGTGCTTGCTTGTTGGAAATCGCTTTTCTTCCTGTGGAACTTGCACCTTCAGAACTCTCGGAATAGATATATAAGGGCCCGCTTCAGTTAACGGGGACTTAGGGCTCTATCCTCTAGAAAACAGGGGATTAGGGCTCGCCTAATACTGAGTAGGAAAAGCTGCCTTCCCTCAAAGAATTACCCCCGTCTGCTTCAGCATAGGAAAATGCTCTTCTTTCTTTCCTCCTGGAATGCAATGATGAATAGGCAAATTTCCATCTTCCCTCAAATCATTACCCTCAAAGAATAACCCTCACCTGTAAGAGAAATGGTGACTTAAACCACCATTCAATTCACCATTACATATTCTACTGTAGATGCGGGCACTATGACCCAATACATATTGGTTACTTACAGTTGTACATGCTCTAACACTTGAGGATACAGATTCTATTCTTGCATATTAATGCAATAACCTTGCATATTAATGTAATAATGTCCCCACTCCACACCAACGGATATGATTATTAATGGGTCTAAGTATTTATTCCAAACTCGAAATAAGGATATCAAAGTTAAAACATGGTATTTGGAGCAAACATGAATATACTAGATATAATTATATCGTATAGGTCGGGTTATCGGGCTTGCGGATTTTGGCATTCTTACGCCAGAACCCGACCCGATAATCAATGCGGGCTCATTTTGAGGCTCGCGGCCCGCGCACTAAATTTCGAATTCGGGTTTGGGTCAGGTTACGCAGCCCGGGTTTTGGACCGGGTCGGGTCGGTCCAACCCAATGCCCAACCCTAGGCGAAGGTGGTGGTGGTGGAGGTGGTACAACAAGCACGGGAGGAGGTGACATGTAGACTTCATCATCTGAGTTCGATGAAGCCAACCTATCACCTATATGAGAGAAGTACATCACATACTCAAAAAATGTGACATCAACACTGATATAGTATTTTCTACACAAAGGATCATAACACTGATATTCCTTCTGAGTCATGGAGTATCCAACAGACACACATTTGACACCTCTAGGAGCGAGCTTGTCAAGACCAGGAGTCAACTGGTGAACAAAAGCAACATATCCGAACACACGAGGAGTGAGTAAGAATAACTCCTTCTCAGGAAAAGCTATGGAGAAAGGAATTTTCTCACCCAAGACAGATGACGGCATACGATTCACCAAATAGCATGCTGTGAGAACTGCATTACCCCAAAACGAATGTGTTGTACGACTCTGAATGAGAATAGTTCGAGTGACATCAAGAAGATGACGATGCTTTCACTCAGAAACACCATTTTACTGAGAGGTGTATGAACAAGATGTTTGATGAATAATCCCTCTAGATGAAAGAAAATGAGATAGATCACGAGTACAGAATTCCAACGCATTATCAGTTCGCAAACATTTTGCACTTCAGTAATAAAGGTTTTGATCACATCCCCTATTTCAGATTTATTTTTCCAAAGAAACACCCATGACAATCGTGAAAAATCGTCCACGGCTAAAAGATAAAATCTGTCCCTGGTGATCAGGCACACGACTCGGACCCCATATGTCAACATGAAATAACTCAAAAATGGAGCTACTGCTCTGACTCTGACGACTGAGAAAGGCAGACTGATGATGCTTTCCTAACTGACAAGCTTTGCACTAACAAGGCCTTAATTGTCGGTTTCGGTCACCATTTCGATGACCGACCGAAACAGAATTTCGGTGAAATTTCGGTCGAAATTCGACTGAAATTCGATCATTTTTTGTATTAGGACCATCATATTTCGGTCATTTCGGCCATTTCGGACGAATTTCGATTTCGACAGGATATCGATATTCGATAGAAATTCGACCGAATTTCGATGAAATTTGAGGCCATGCACACTAAAATGAAAAACTAGGCGAAATATGCGGCAACATATGACACATCTTCTCAAGAGGGAGATGATCAAATCGAGGAGCCAAGTGAACGGATAGACTGATCCAGACGAATGAGAAGATATGCATGCATAGGGAAAAGCCCAAGTATAACATCCAAGTGCATAATGTCCTAAGGTACTTGATGAAGCTACAATGTAGTAGAGGGCATTTCTGCAAAAATTTTATATATTTACAAGTACGGTTTCTCATATACAAACTAGCAAGTCCTCAAGTTCATCAAAAATCAATTATTGAGTGGGGAGACCCCATTGGTGGTTACAAGGAGTAGGAAATCAGAGCGAGTGCCAACTTCTAATGTAGAATACGAACATAGAGCTATGCTCGTACAGTGCATTAGTTAATCTTGGTGGAGTGACTATTCTGGGATTTTGGTACTTTTAACTAACTAAAGCACTATGCCAACAAGTCTGATATTTTTCTTGCCAATAATCAGGAACAGAGCAATAGATTGCAGACATATTTACAAAGGCACTCTCTCCATGAGTCATTACCATAAAGTGTTCAAGCTGAAGAGTTCAGATATTTATAAGCTCCAAGATAATAGGGGACGTTTAGAGTTATTAATAGAGTAACTTACACAAGTCCCTGACCTGTACAACCGATTTCAATGCCGTACCTAGACTTTAAGGTAACAATGTGGTACCCGATCTTTAATATTTGTCTTAATGGGATCCTTGACTTTTGAAATTTAGTTGATAGTTTGGTTTTTCTAACCTTCAATCACAATAACTCAAAACCACACTGAGATAAATATTAAAGATCTGACACCACATTGTTTTTCTAGGAAACAGGTACCACATTGTTACCTTTTAAAGTTCAGATACGACATTGAAATCGGGTTTATAGTTCAGGGACATTTGTGTAATTTATTCTAATTAATATTTTATTGTTTGGCCTCCATGTAACCCTTCCAACATCATCCTCTGTACATAGTGCACCGATATTGTATTCTCAAATCCGTTTTTCTTTACTGAAGCATCAAAGAATAAACATTAAAGAATTAACATTGGTCCACTAACAGCCTACCCAGTTACCAGGCACTTATTGATGGTAATGATGGCCTGATCTAAAAGTAAGATTACAGAGTCTATCCATGTTCCAAAAGGTAAATTCTAAACTGAGTTGAGATTCTAGGTGCCCATCAATATTGGGCACAAATCTCAGTTTTTAAAAAGCTCATAAAGACATCAAATTTTCACCTGTAATCTGACTCCAACATGATTGTTCCATATTTCATCAGCACTTTCTGTTTTACCCATGTGAAGAGAAATGCTAGGAGAGGCCCATATGGTGACATAGATTGTTTCAACTGACATCTTTGTAACATCAAGTCTAGCTACGCCACCAACATAAACCGTTTGTCCTGCCTGGATAGAAGGTAAAAGATGGCTGTACATTATCTAGAAACTTATGAAACAGAAAGCAAGGAAAAGATCATTAGGATGGTATAGACAGCCAATTTTAAAGATAAACGGTAAATAAATAGAAAAATAAATTACCCACTGGTCCTGTAACGTACAAGACACATCGAACCTGATGTATGAGAAAATAGTTCGTCTTACCACGGCCTTAATAGTATACAGCGTGGCATTACAGCATCAAAAGGATTTTTTTTCTCAAATGGGCTGTCCTAATATGAACTCGACAGATTAACACAACAAACAGAAACACCGACAGCTCTCTTGGTTAGGCGAAGTATAGTAGAGAATACCAACAACATAATTTCATGTTTTAGGCCGTAACGAGGAGACCAACAAAAAGGTCAGCATCAAGATGTGTAGAAAGAAGGCATCTATATGAAAAAACAATCCTTAAAAGCAACAACAACAACAACCATGAACTATCTTCGTTTTCATGGCATAATTGTAGTACTCCAAGTTCGGAGATCTAGTACCTCCACCGTAATCCTCGAATCCCAACATGCATCCCAATACATTGCCGGCAAAATTTGCAGGCCAACCTCCAGAGTCCTAATGCCATGCACCTCACGGAAGAAAGGTGCTTTCCAAGAAAACGTGAAAGGCACTTTTGAAGTAAATAATGTGGAAGCGTAATCAGAGCAGAGCATTAAAGAAAGAATAACAGTGATCAAGAACACCATGAAGACGTCAAAGGGTCGGATACTTCATTAAGAAATCTCTCAAAAGTTACAAGGGGTATAGGGCTTCTTAAATAACCCCACAGACAAACCGAAGTTCCACTTAGAGATGATGTGGGACTAAATATGAGAGCAGGTTAATTGGATCTTGGAGAGATCCAATTACCCATCTATTACATACTTTAACACTCCTCAAGCGGGAGATGAGAAAGTTGTAGGCAACAAAAAGAAAATATACGCAACACATCTTCACTCGATACATCCTAAGAGAGATGGGAGGCGACTCGCTCGGAGTAGAGCTGTTGTGAGAAGACATGCACGAGGACCGGCCTGTGACAACAAGGACGTGCCTGAAGTAGATGTTGTGACGACCATTGTGCCCAGAGTAGAGTCGCTCTTAACAAGACTAATGTAGAAAGCAGTCGCACTAGGAGATTTTTTTTAAACAGGAGGAGAAAACAAGCACAATTGTCTGCCTCAAGATTTGAACCCTAACCATTTGGGTGGTAGGCACGCTGCACTACTAATAAACCATTTAAGTGGGTTCTTTGGGAGGAGACTTGTGCGGAAGTAGTTGCTGCTCGGTGAAGACGATCGGTATGCAGTAGTAGCATGTAGTGCCGATCTTCATGTTGTTGAGTGGCATTGGAAGTCAGAAACGATCCCGATGAGTATAAGTCCATCTGGAGTGGTTGATGTTGATGTCAAACACCAGAAGTAGAGTGGTCGTCTCTTATATGCAGATCTCAAGAGTTGGGCATCTCCTATACATAAACCATGAGAATGGCCTCTCTCATATTTTATGGGGACATGGAGTCGATTCTCTTACATATGGACTCTGGAGATGAGATTTCTTTCTGAGAAGCCACGAATAGAAGATGATGGACGCAATAGAAATCCTGTGAATACATCTCAATTAGAATGTCCTCCCACTCCCCCTTTCTCTGTACTTGTTACAATAAGAACATAGATAATAAGTTTTTTTTAATAGTACATAGATAATAAGTTGGAAGAAACAACGTAAAACATGCAAAAAATCTCAATCAATCGACATCTCTCATCTTTTTTTCCTCTTTGAAAATGCTGCCCTCTTTTCTTCTTCTTTTCCTTACAAGGCCCAATGTATAACATCCGGATCTAAATGAATTGAAGCTCCTGTCAAGAAGAGGTTGCTGCATGCAAGTTTGGAACTCCAAAGTGGAGATATTCAAAGGTACAAATCCCTCTTCTCTTTACTCTCATTAAAGCCAATGTTGAAGTCTCTAATTTAATTTTTTCCCTTTTTATGCTGCTGTCCAGCAGGTATTTTAGCTATTGTTGCATGTTAAATGAAGCCACAAATACCCTCCAAACTTAGAGGATCAAAGGTAACCCTTCTTGTTGCATTACATGCTTATGAATCCTAATTTCTCCTGAAGAGTGAACCACTATAATTATTAGAAACAATTTAGTGAACCAGTCACAACAAAGGGACCGAGCTTTCAAACAAGAAATTCTAATGTTCAACAATTGGCCCACGTCATAACGCAAGAGTTTATTAATGATTAATGTGGGTTCATTTGACCCAACTTAATAAGCTCTAGAGATATGTAATATGTCACAATCCAGCCACTAGAAAATAGAGGAGCAAGCATGCAACTACATTAATTTATAAGGTTCATGTTCATTTGACAGATGAACTAAATCCAATAAGAGGGTTTTGACCCATTACACTACAAATTTAAGAAGTAGTCCCAAGCTCAAATTTAGATCTCATAGTGCCCTTGAGTTTTGTACTGGTCAGTGTCAAACTTTCTTTGTGGACTTGAGATTGTTCACTAGACTTCAAGCGCTGATGAACGCGAAATCCACCTCTTTAATATCGATGAATTGTAGTATAGGAGGTGAAAATCGGTCGATCAAAAACCACAAACTTTGAATGTTGTGGAGTAATTTTTACTTGGTAAGTGTACCAAGGTCGAACACAGGGAACGGTGATTTTTAGTTGCGCGGTCTTAAATCAAATTTAATTAATTAATGCTCGGTTAATTTTTGTGTTGAGAAAAATATACAATGCAATGATGGAGATGCGATGCAAAGAAAATTAAACAGAGACTATGCTGCCCAAGATCTGTGATTTTAAACGTATTAATTCCTCTAATAAACTGATCAATAGTTTCACAAGATTAATCACAAATCAAAATTGATCTTAACTTGATGCTCAGGGGTAATGAATTTAAGCTCAGAATAATGAGATATCAGGCCTCCAAATATCCTTGATTAAAGTCCTCAAAATAGTCAGCAAAAGTCTGAGAGGAATAAATATTAACCACATGTGAAGATTTTACTAATTAAAGATTACAATGGTTTAATCAGAGTAAAATCATCTTCCGAATTCCTGCAAAAAATGATCATTGATTTCTCAAGCACCAATATGTCAAATTTAGCCTGCAATAGTCAATGATGATCCTTAAATAATAATTGACAATAAACACCCTCAAATCTGATCACAAGCTATGCTAAATTGTAGAGCATAAAAATATCTTCAAAATGACATATTATACGCTAAAATCGGAGTCCGTATGAAAAAGTTATGATAAAATGAAATTCTAGGGACTAAAATGTAAATAAAATAAAGTTTTCTTAACAAAGAGGCCCCTGAGAGGACTTATCTGTAATTTATGAAAACTTGAGGGCTTGGATGTAATTTACCCCTGGCGGGGGTGTTTCTGCAAATTCTGAAAGTAACAGGGGCTTAAGTGCAATTTGCCCACTCAAGCACGTGTGTTGCACATGCGCCCTTAGGCTTGGATGCGAGGCTAAGGCGCGGGAACCCCGAGCCTGAGGTTCGGGCAACGAAGCTGTGGCTCGGGTCGACCCAGGAGGTTCGGAGTCCCGAGCCTGAGGTTCGGGTGACCGAGGCTAAGGCTCGATCAGCCCAAGCCTCAAGGCCTGGGGACGGGCACGTGGCGGACGCACGGCCGTTGGATCAAGGGCAGTAGTGCCCGATCCAACGGCGCTTGTGCGTCGTGGAGAAGGCACAGGCGGAGAGCGGTGACCCGGCGGGGGCGGAGCGCGGCGGGCTCGCCGTGTGCGGCGTTCGAGGCGTGACGGTGAAGCACGGACGCGAGTGGGCCGCCCTTCGGCCGACACACGGCGCGAGAGCGGCGAAGGCGCGAGGCGGAGAGCGACGGTGGAGGGCGCCTGGGTGAAGAAGCCTATGGCGATGATGGTTGGCGCACGGCGAGGTCGAGTGACGCAGGCGGTGCTTGCGCGGGGCGGGGGTTCTGGGTGGCTGGTGGAGGCGAAGCGCCGCCGCGCGAGGCGGGCGGAGCGCTGTGCAGCCGAGGCGGCGCCTCCGCGCGAAGGCGGAGGCTCTGGGCGAGCGGTACCTGCAGAGTTAAACAAAAAAAAGGGGGGGGAAGGGGGGAAGAAGGGTCGGGTGCGGTCTCGACCTTTGCAAGGTCGGCTGAGGGTGCAAGGTGGCCGGCGAGCTGCTGTGCAGCCGAGGGCGGAGAAGCGGAGGGCTATACCTGGGGTACCTCAGGCGTCTCCGACAATGGCAGCAGTCGAGGCTGCTGGATCACGCCTGAGGAAGATGCTGTCACCACTTCCGGAGCTATGGCGGATGGGTTGTAGAGGCTGACGAGGAGGGGGTTTTATAGGAGGTGGGTCGGAGGGCGTTACGCGGAGGGGCGCGCGAGGTGGGGGTGATTAAGGCCGCGCATGGCGGCGGCGGTTACAAGGGGGAGAAGAAACGGCGGGGGAGGGCGCGGGCTTGAAGGGCTGGAGGAAGAAGAGGGTCACGTGCCCAGCACGTGACCCGGGGGGGGCGGCTGGAGAGAGTGGGGGTGCCACGTGGCGCGCCCAGGGGCTGCCACGTGGCACCCCCAAAAAAATTTCAAAATTTAAGAAGAAAGAAAGAGAAGGAGACCTCGGATCAAAAAAATTCCTTCACGAAAGTTGCTCGTCTCGACGAGATCTACAACTTTCATGAAGGATCTGGGAGCAAAAGAGGTCATCTGTGAGAAGTGGTATTTTTGGTGGCTTTCCATGTGTACGAAAAACCGCATTTTTGAGATTTGTAATTTTTTTGGTGGTTTTAGAGGGGATAAAAATTCTAGAAAAAATACGATAAATAAGAAGACAATTATTTACACATTACTCTAATTTTTTTGGATTTTTAAAGGATAAGAAATTAGGAAAATAAAATACAAGTTAGAAACGCACAACTTTTGTACAAACCGACAACGGACACTCGGACTTGGTCAGTTTCTTTGATTTCAGTTTTGATCTGGATTTGGATTTTTGCATTTCTTATTAAAACTTTTATCAAAGGATACAAATGAAAAAGAAATAAAATTAAAAGAGTTAAGTATGCACATAAAAACTCAGGTCAAAATTGGCAAAAAGTTAAAATGCGCAAAAGAGGCCCAAAACCCAACTTTCACATATGAGCTCCGAATTTTATGAAATTGGTTTTGTTTTGAAGGTATTTGAAAATGGAGTACTTTAAAAGTGAGTAGACCAAAATCGGACACTGTATGTGGGAGATATGCTCATTTTAGTCTGTCAGATGTGAAATTTGACTTTGGGATTATTTGACACTTATTGAGGTTAGTAATTTTTTTGTATTTTTTATTTAATCAAGTTAGTAATATCTACACAATGGAGGTAGTTTTAGGTCAATTGGAGTTAGGATGAATTAACTAAAAATGTGAGAAGTTAGCGGCTTTTTGGGCTAATTTACACATGGGATTTTTAATGCAATTTATGCAGATGAAATGCAGATATTATTTACACAAGTATGATGGCTAATAATGATCTATTAATGATTAATTATAGGTGGATGATGGGGGACAGAGCCTAAATGACTGATTTTAGCATGATGAATACGAGATTCATCATACCCCTATACTTAGACCATGCTCGTCCCCGAGCATGAATGAATGACTTAGTTGAATACATCCCTGACTGTGTATGTGAATTTTCAAGGCTTAATTCAGAGAAGACCCTTAATTTGAGTGATCCTAAAATTCTGGGCTCACCCAAGCTTTAATCAAAAGGAATCCAACTTCTCTAATTTTCAGACTCTCTGTTTGTACATATAATATAAGGATATGATTTTAAGTGTACTGCATTCATGAGAGTCAAGTCGAGACATCACCCAAAGTTCCAATACAAGAGACTCTCCTCTAGACCTGATCCTCAACCCTAGGGATTAAGTCTATTCTTGCTTCAGTCAACCGTCTCATTAGTTTGTCAGACTTGAAAGTGTAGATGGACGGCCAGTTGATGGAGAGCATAGGATTGTGTCTGATTTTCTCTCCCTTTCATTGGAACAAGGTGCCTCTCGAGTGCCTTTTTACTCAACACAAGTATATTTTAATTTTGTTGATCAATGTGTCCGTCAAGAGAATTTGGAGTCGTCTGCACTTGTTTTTCTGGGAGTACACCGGGGTGTGTCTTTTTTGAGTATCTAAGATACCTTCGACACCCAGACTTGTATCGCTTACGATGCAGAGCCCTTTTATGGTGTCAGCCCGACTCCTTGGTCCTAATTAGCGTTTGGTCCAAGTGGACACTTTGAAAATTTTGGGAGCGCTTGCCATCGGTGGAAGCTCATTTGGAATTTAACTTTGGATGTTAGAGCTTTTCTTTGACATTTCTTTCTCTCTCTTTTTTTTGTTGGCTAGCTCCACTGCTTTTACCAAAAGTTGGCGCACACTGATCAAAAATTTTCATTAAATTTCATCACACCCTGGCACTTAGGTCATTTATCAAAAAGGTAGCATATGAATCTTGTTCACATACTGGCTAGTGTTTTGCTGACACTCAGGTTTTCTGAAGCCTTAATTAACTTTATCCCATCCTCGAATATCATCAGATCGGGTCTAAACTCAAATCTCTAGTCCTAGTTCCTCAAGTGATATCTCAACTCATCTCATCAATCATGCAGTTGTGGGAGTGGTTGTGCTGATCATATTCTTTTTGAAGGTAGAGATGAAGAGTGCCATATAGCGCTCAAATCTTTCAAACTAGGGAAGTGTGGATTATTAAGTTCTAAAAACCCTAATGACTAAGGCAGGCTAACTCAGAATCTCAAGATCTCAGGAATCAAGTGTCCTCAAAAATCCTCAAGCCTTGAGTGATGGTGAATGTGTCAGGAATATATCGACCAAGGAATGCATGAAATGCTTGATGAAATGCAAGACTATGAGTGATGATTTTTTTTTTTTGCAGAAGTTTTTTTTTTATTTTTGATTTTTTTTTTTGAAAAACAGGTATTATACACACTACTTGTACCCATCCCCGATGTTAGATAAAAACGATTAAAGTACGAGCTATGGATAAAGTAGATAAAATATATACAAACACACCCCCCTATACTTAGCTTGTGCTATGTCCCTCATGGCACAAAGTGAAATGTTGACATAGCTCGTACCAAATAAAGAAGGATTAAAGACAAAAGAAGAGAAGTGATGTATAAACAATGGATGCGGTCCCCCTATACTTAGGCTCACGTCAGCCTAAGTATAATCGGTTAATTACAGAAGGGAAACCGGGAAGAATTTCGGATGTACAAGAGAGTGTAAGTTCCGGAGAGGTGTGCTATCTGGGCAGATCAAATTTTTCATCAAAACCTATGCCCTGAGTGAAGGAGATCTGTTCAACTTGTACTAATTGCTCATTGGATTCGACAAAATGTTTAAGTAGCTGACCGTTGACTATAGATGTTTGCGTGCTATCTGCGGTCTGTGAGATCTCAACACTCCCATTATTGTGTACCTCTCTTACAATGAAGGGTCCTGCCCACTTTGATTTTAATTTTCCTTGGAAAATTTTCAACTTGGCGTTAAATAGCCAAACTTTCTGCCCTGGGACAGATTTTTGTTCGAATGTTTCTGTCATGCCATCTCTTTACTTTTTCCTTGTAGATGGTGCTGTTTTCGTAAGCATGATTTCGGATTTCAGACAGTTCATTCAAATTCATGTCTCGATTCTTCTTTCCTTGGTGACAGTTCCAATTAATCTTTTTGATTGCCCATTCTGATTTGTGGACGAGCTCTGCGGGCAAACGGCATGGTTTTCCATATACCATTCTAAACGGGGAGGTGCCCAATGGGGTCTTATAAGCCGTCCGGTAAGCCCACAGAACTTGGTCCAGGAGTTGGGACCAGTTCTTCCTGTCAGGGCGAACGAGCTTCTGTAAAATTCCTTTAACCTCCCTGTTTGACACCTCGGCCATGCCATTGGATTGTGGGTGGTAAGGAGTAGCGACACGGTGCTCGATGTCGTATTCCTTAGTCAATTTCTTCACCTCCCTGTTGACAAAGTGGCTTCCCCCATCAGATATTAAAACTTTTGGAATTCCAAACCTCGAAATAATATGATCTTTCAAAAACTTGCAAACAGTTTTGCTATCTGCAGCTCGAGTAGGGATAGCCTCCACCCATCTAGATAAATAATCTACCGCGAGAAGAATATATTCAAATCCTTGACTATTAGGGAATGGGCCCATAAAGTCAATGCCCCATGCATCGAATACGTCACAGATAATCACTGGTTGCATAGGCATGGCATCTTTGGAACCAATGGTTCCTCCCATTCTCTGACAGACGGGGCACGACCTCACAAAATTATAAGCATCCTTAAACAAGGTCGGCCAGTAAAATCCACATTGCAATATCTTCTCAGCGGTCCTCCTCCCAGAGTGATGTCCTCCCGCCTCCAAGGTGTGGCATAGATTGAGGATACTTTGATATTCCTCTTGAGGAATACATCTTCGTCATATGCAATCCGGTCCTTCAAAGAAAAGGAAAGGATCTTCCCAATGATAGTGTCTCGCTTCAGATATGAGTCGATCGATTTTGTTTCTGGGCCAACCTTGAGGAACTTCATTGGTGACGAGATAATTCACCGTGTCTGCATACCAAGGGAGCGAATCAATAGCAGAAATTGACTCGTCTGGGAAGGTTTCACGGATCGATTCAGATTTCGGAATTTTGTTATGTTCAATCCGTGATAAATGATCAGCCACGACATTCTTAACACCAGGTTTGTCCTTAATCTCCAAATCAAATTCTTGAAGTAGTAGAATCCATCTCAGAAGTCGTGCTTTTGCATCCTTTTTGGCCATTAAAAAGCGAATGGCAGAATGGTCTGTGTAAACTGTCACCTTAGATCCTAGAAGTATTGATCGAAATTTTTCCAAGGCAAAAACCACAGCAAGCATCTCTTTTTCGGTCACAGTGTAATTTTTCTGAGCAGGGTCTAAAACTTTGCTTGCGTAGTGAATAGCATACGGGATTCCATCTTTTCGTTGTCCTAATACAGCCCCTACAGCGAAATCAGATGCGTCTGTCATGATCTCGAAGGGAAGAGACCAGTCGGGAGCTTGTAGGACGGGTGTCTCAATGATCCTTTTCTTGAGTAATTCGAAGGCTTCTAGACACTTATGATCTACCAGGAATTCAGTGTCTTTCCCAAGAAGGTCTGTTAACGGTCGGGCAATTTTTGAAAAGTCTTTGATAAATCTCCTGTAAAATCCGACATGCCCTAGAAAAGACCGTACTTGTTTCACATTTGTAGGTGGCTCAAGCTTTTTGATCACATCAACTTTGGCAGGGTCAACCTCCATTCCCTTCTTGGAGATGACATGCCCTAGTACAATGCCCTCTTTTACCATGAAATGGCTTTTTTCCCAAGAGAGCACCAGATTCACTTCCCTGCACTTTTGGAGGACTCGATCCAGGTGCGCTAGACAATCATCGAATGAATCACCGTGGACCGAGAAGTCATCCATGAAGACTTCCAGGAAATCCCCAACCATGTCGGTAAAAATTGCAATCATGCATCGTTGAAAGGTGCCGGGGGCATTGCAAAGACCAAAGGGCATTCGCTTGAATGCGTATGTGCCGAAGGGGCATGTGAAAGTAGTCTTTTCCTGGTCCTCGGGGGCGATGGCTACCTGATTGTAGCCCGAGTACCCGTCTAAGAAACAGAAGTATTCTCTCCCTGCCAATCTCTCCAGGATTTGATCAATAAAAGGCAGCGGAAAGTGATCCTTCTTTGTTGCGGCATTCAGGCGTCTGTAATCCACACAGACACGCCACGACGTAGGTACCCGTGTCGTAATTTCTTCTCCCTCCTCATTGGTGATAATCTGTAGTCCTGACTTTTTCGGGACTACATGCAAAGGTGAAACCCATTTGGAGTCGGAGATGGGATATATGAACCCAGCTTTACACCATTTTTCGATCTCAGTCTTAACCACTTCCCGTAAGTTTGGATTCAATCTACGTTGGCATTCACGGGAGGGTTTAGCATTATTTTCCAAGTAAATATGGTGTGAGCACAGGGCTGGGTTAATCCCTGGAAGATCAGACAATCTCCAGCCTATAGCCTTGCGGTTTTTCTCCAAAACATTAAGCAGGCGGATCTCCTGCTCTTCGGTCAGTTGTGAGCTGATAATGACCGGAAATTGTCCTTTTTGTCCTGCAAGGAAGGCATACTTAAGTGTAGGGGGCAATGGTTTGAGTTCAGGTAAGTCAATGATGTTTCTTGAATCTGGTTTTGTCTGTGATGTTTGTTTTTGTGATGTGGACGCTTGTAGTGTATCAATGTTGACCACCATCATGGTTGTATCAGGGATCGGATCGCTAATGATGGAATGAGGTGTGGCAATCGCCGCGTCCGATCGGTGTACCTTACTCAAGGATTGTCCATAAGGAGAATGGACTGACAGGTCGAGAGTGGCCTCTGAGTCTCCAAGAGTATAGGTAGATGCATGGATGAGCTGGCAGACTAAGTCATCAACAATATCCTCACCAGATGAGGTGGATTCTATCATTGCGGCTGAGTTTTGTCTCCAGGACCCAGCTGTTGGTTCTATAATTTCAGTCTCAGTTTCTGATTTTTCAGACTCGGTGCTCGACTCAGTTTCAGGTCTTTGGAACCTAGTTTGCTGCATTTTAAGTTCAACTTTTCCGAACTAGATTCTCCCAGATGTATAATCAAATATAGCTCCTGCGGTCCTAAGGAAGGGTCACCCTAGTATCATCTGGGAATCTTTCCAATTTCTAGGGACATCCATGTCAAGAATTGTAAAATCTACTGGGTAGTTTTGTCCCTCTATGTTGATGACAATGTTTCGAATCTCGCCCCTAGGTCGCTTAGTTGAGGTGTCTGCGAATTGAAGTACGACTGTTGATTGCTTAAGAGGACCTAGATTGAGATGCTCATATAGGGTTGTGGGCATGAGATTGATGGATGATCCATTGTCTAACAATGTTCTTGCAAACTTGATTTCGTTGATGTAGCTAGTGACGAAGTGAGCACCCATGTCTCTTTTCTTTCTTGGCAGCTCATTTTTTATAAGACGGGATGTGGCCACTGAGAGTATGTGTTTCTTTGTTCGGCTAGGATTTTGTTTGCTGGCCCTAGTTGGTGTGCATCTCACCTTAAGGTATTTCCGAAAAGCCGAACCTCTTTCTATCATCTCGTCCAAGGACAGAGTGACCTTAATATTTTCCTTGCAGATTCGGGCCATCTCATCATCATTTTTTTGGTTTTTTATGTTTTTCTTCTTCCCTACCGTAAGAGCACGGGGAAAGGGAACAGATTTGTTGTGATCAACATCATCACTTTTATTGAATGAAAAAGTTCGTACAGGACTCTGACTCGGACTAAAAACAGGGAAACTTGGTGGCATTACTTTGTCTGACTCAGACTCAGACTCTCCATTATATCTGGGTGGTGTGGGTAGGACTTGTTCTTTCTCCTCCTGTCTTCCTTTGTCAATTCCCCCAGGGTTGTGTGAATTGGTGGACACTGGGGCTATGTCTTCGTGTTCTTTTGCTCGATCAGGCATGGTTACGGTCCTTCCGCTCCTAAGAGAGATATGATAAGAGTCATTATTTGAGGAAGGTTTAAGCTCAGGTATGGAATAGTCAGAGATTAATACCTGATTGTGTCCAAGGCTATTTGGGTTAGCCTGGACTTGAGCTGGAATCACGGTCTGGGGTGCTGTCACCTCATCTCTCCAACGAGAGAGTCGATTTATGTCGACTCTCATGTCATGAAGCTCATCCAGCACTCGCTGGAGTTCTGGAGAGATGGCAGAAGAGGAGGAGGACCCTTGGCCCTGCCTGGCCTGAGGTCGCTGATATTGCCCTTGTTGGCTTTGGCGTTGGTTCTGCTGTGGCTGAGGTTGCGGGTTCTGATAACCCGTGCGATATTGCTGCCTCTGCTGTAGTTGAGGCTGGTAAGTGGGCTGGGCTTGCGGTGGACGAGGATTTGGAGTAGAGTTTTGGCCTGAGCGATTGACTGGTTCCAAATTGTACCAGACTCCGTTTATCTCCATGACCTGTGGAGGTTCCTCAAAATCAGTTTGAGCGGAGGTTTCATTAGTTTGAGAGGATAAGACTTGGTCTCCACCCCAATGGCTATGTTGCCCTACCCCTTGACCTTGAATGTAGTGAATTTGGTGTATGGGTGCGGGGGGTGCAATCTTTGATACCCTGTCAGCCAATTCCTCCATTTGTTTAGGCAATTTGGCCAATTTCTCCATATCAGATGATTTATGGATCTCATCCACCTTTTTATAAATCTGCTCAACCATAGTTAGCTTATCAGCTATTATTCCCATGTCAGCATTGTGGTCGGTTGTCATATTATTCACCATCTTTTTGGAGCCGGCTATGTAAGCCCGGCTAGTGGTTTGTGCACGGCTAGACTCAGCAAGTCTTTCGAACACCTTGTATACGGTATCCTCGTGGCGTCCCATGTAGCTTCCTCCGCAAGATGCACTAACCAACCCTTGAGTCTCAGGGTTCAGCCCGCTCACAAGACTTTGGACCAGCATCATTTTACTTATCCCGTGTCCTGGGCATTTCTGTACTAAGTCTGTGAATCTTTCCCAGGTTTCATGAAATGGTTCACTCGGGTGTTGGGTGAAATTCGTGAGCTTTATCCTCATTTGATTAATTCTACTAACTGGGTAGAATTTCTTTAAGAACAGAATCTTGAACGTGGCCCATGTCGTGACTACTTCCCCTAGATTTTTTAGCCAGTAAGACGCCTTATCAGTCAAGGCGAAGGGGACAGCTCTCAACCTTATGTAGTCCTGGCTAACCTTAGGGTGGCAGAGGTTAGCACAGACTAACTCGAAGTCGCGGAGGAAGATATATGGTTCTTCATGGTTATTTCCTCCGAACTTTGGCAATAGTGCCAGGAAATGCGGTTTGTGTTCGAACGCATCCTCAGGGGGGACAGGTCTCAACCAATTATAATCTTCATCTAATTCTGGGAGATACGTGTCTTCCATAGCAGCCTCGCCTTGTTGTATTATTGCCAACTGTGTCCTAAGTAGTTCATTGGTTTGTTCGGCCGCAGTTATCCTAGCCAAGAGGGCATGGATGGGCCCGATGGGGTCATTGTTGTTCTCATCGTCACCAGGGTTCTTCTTTGGAGGCATTGTGATTCACCTTCAGAAAGGAAGATTTAAGTGTTAAGTGCCGGAATTGAATGAGGTTTTTGATAAGGATAAGAGATTCCTTAGCAAAGGAGTGAAAAGAACAAGACAAGGAGTGTGGAGAGAATCTCTACTAGGAAGCAGACACAAAGCAAACACCAGCCAATTTTCAAGTTCACCACTCAACACAGATGAAGGCACGTCAGGGTTCGGCCGCTTATCTTTTCAGTTTTAATTTAGTGACAAGACAATCTTGCAAATTAAGCGGAGCTGTTAGGTGCCGAAATATTTCATAAAGACTGTCCCGAGTTCATACAACTAGTTGCACCCACTTTCAGCCAGTATAGGTGTAAGTACGGACCGTATAAACGGCTACCCGTGTTACTTAAGGACGGTGCCTTCCGCGGTGTCCTCTAAACCACCTACTCTGCTAAGGGAAGTCGGACCGTAAACGGCTACCCGAGACCCTCACTGAAAAGTAGCTAATTGTTTTTAAAATCAGTAGTCTGAATGAAGTATTTCGATTTTTGGCTCTACCCTAAGGTGTGCGATCTTGTCCTTAAACAAACAATGAGTGGGTTTCTCTCCACCAAACAAGAGTTAATTTTAGGTCAGTTTATTTGCAGTCACCTTGATTAGCAGTCCCAATTTTAGATTAAGGTTATCACTGTAGTTTAAGTGAGCACAGAAATTCACGCCTAACGAGCAGTCCCAATTCCGTTAATTCCTAAGTTGTAAAACTTGAGGAGGGAGAATCGAAAAAGCCAATGCAAGCGTAAATCAATGATGCATGCTTAAGAGAAGGACTTACAGTGAATCCTCGCGTTCTTCATGCGGGATGCAAGACAAGGAATTTTAAATTTACACTAAATGATATGCACAGATGAAAAACGCCCTAAACAGATAGTTCTATTAGCGTGAAGAATTGATTTAAAATTTGGCTAATGTTGAACGATCTATAGTGCGTTTAATTAGTGAAAAAGTGTGGCCTAGAGATTACGAGCACAATCAAAGATAAACAGGTAAGCGTATATGTGCCTAAGTCCTACGCCACTCAAGTCGGGTCCCAACCACACAGAAGGGGTTGAAACAGACCCGACACACCACAGAAATGTTCAGTCTTAATTATTACAAGGTTCAAAGAGAGGGACCTTGAGAATATTGCAGAAAATAAAATCTACTCTAAGCTCTCTCTCTCACAAATTTTTGTCCTTGCAGATCCTTGATCGAATCTCAAATTTTCGCTCCCAGTAGTCTGCAAAGAGAGAAATTGCGGTTAGTAAATGGAGTAAGAGAGAAATGTAGAATAAAATGCAGAAGAAAAAAAATGACACAAAAATTAATTTTACAAAAATTAATTAAAAAAAAATGATTCAAAACCCTAAAAATTCGCCGTTCCCCGGCAACGGCGCCATTTGATGAACGCGAAATCCACCTCTTTAATATCGATGAATTGTAGTATAGGAGGTGAAAATCGATCGATCAAAAACCACAAACTTTGAATGTTGTGGAGTAATTTTTACTTGGTAAGTGTACCAAGGTCGAACACAGGGAACGGTGATTTTTAGTTGCGCGGTCTTAAATCAAATTTAATTGATTAATGCTCGGTTAATTTTTGTGTTGAGAAAAATATACAATGCAATGATGGAGATGCGATGCAAAGAAAATTAAACAGAGACTATGCTGCCCAAGATCTGTGATTTTAAACGTATTAATTCCTCTAATAAACTGATCAATAGTTTCACAAGATTAATCACAAATCAAAATTGATCTTAACTTGATGCTCAGGGGTAATGAATTTAAGCTCAGAATAATGAGATATCAGGCCTCCAAATATCCTTGATTAAAAGTCCTCAAAATAGTCAGCAAAAGTCTGAGAGGAATAAATATTAACCACATGTGAAGATTTTACTAATTAAAGATTACAATGGTTTAATCAGAGTAAAATCATCTTCCGAATTCCTGCAAAAAATGATCATTGATTTCTCAAGCACCAATATGTCAAAATTTAGCCTGCAATAGTCAATGATGATCCTTAAATAATAATTGACAATAAACACCCTCAAATCTGATCACAAGCTATGCTAAATTGTAGAGCATAAAATATCTTCAAAATGACATATTATACGCTAAAATCGGAGTCCGTATGAAAAAGTTATGATAAAATGAAATTCTAGGGACTAAAATGTAAATAAAATAAAGTTTTCTTAACAAAGAGGCCCCTGAGAGGTCTTATCTGTAATTTATGAAAACTTGAGGGCTTGGATGTAATTTACCCCTGGCGGGGGTGTTTCTGCAAATTCTGAAAGTAACAGGGGCTTAAGTGCAATTTGCCCACTCAAGCACGTGCGTTGCACATGCGCCCTTAGGCTTGGATGCGAGGCTAAGGCGCGGAACCCCGAGCCTGAGGTTCGGGCAACGAAGCTGTGGCTCGGGTCGACCCAGGAGGTTCGGAGTCCCGAGCCTGAGGTTCGGGTGACCGAGGCTAAGGCTCGATCAGCCCAAGCCTCAAGGCCTGGGGACGGGCACGTGGCGGACGCACGGCCGTTGGATCAAGGGCAGTAGTGCCCGATCCAACGGCGCCTGTGCGTCGTGGAGAAGGCACAGGCGGAGAGCAGTGACCCGGCGGGGGCGGAGCGCGGTGGGCTCGCCGTGTGCGGCGTTCAAGGCGTGACGGTGAAGCACGGACGCGAGTGGGCCGCCCTTCGGCCGACACACGGCGCGAGAGCGGCGAAGGCGCGAGGCGGAGAGCGACGGTGGAGGGCGCCTGGGTGAAGAAGCCTATGGCGATGATGGTTGGCGCACGGCGAGGTCGAGTGACGCAGGCGGTGCTTGCGCGGGGCGGGGGTTCTGGGTGGCTGGTGGAGGCGAAGCGCCGCCGCGCGAGGCGGGCGGAGCGCTGTGCAGCCGAGGCGGTGCCTCCGCGCGAAGGCGGAGGCTCTGGGCGAGCGGTACCTGCAGAGTTAAACAAAAAAAAGGGGGGGAAGGGGGGAAGAAGGGTCGGGTGCGGTCTCGGCCTTTGCAAGGCCGGCTGAGGGTGCAAGGTGGCCGGCGAGCTGTTGTGCAGCCGAGGGCGGAGAAGCGGAGGGCTATACCTGGGGTACCTCAGGCGTCTCCGACAATGGCAGCAGTCGAGGCTGCTGGATCACGCCTGAGGAAGATGCTGTCACCACTTCCGGAGCTATGGCGGATGGGTTGTAGAGGCTGACGAGGAGGGGGTTTTATAGGAGGTGGGTCGGAGGGCGTTACGCGGAGGGGCGCGCGAGGTGGGGGTGATTAAGGCCGCGCATGGCGGCGGCGGTTACAAAGGGGGAGAAGAAACGGCGGGGAGGGCGCGGGCTTGAAGGGCTGGAGGAAGAAGAGGGTCACGTGCCCAGCACGTGACCCGGGGGGGCGGCTGGAGAGAGTGGGGGTGCCACGTGGCGCGCCCAGGGGCTGCCACGTGGCACCCCCAAAAAAATTTCAAAATTTAAGAAGAAAGAAAGAGAAGGAGACCTCGGATCAAAAAAATTCCTTCACGAAAGTTGCTCGTCTCGACGAGATCTACAACTTTCATGAAGGATCTGGGAGCAAAAGAGGTCATCTGTGAGAAGTGGTATTTTTGGTGGCTTTCCATGTGTACGAAAAACCGCATTTTTGAGATTTGTAATTTTTTTGGTGGTTTTAGAGGGGATAAAAAATCTAAAAAAAATACGATAAATAAGAAGACAATTATTTACACATTACTCTAATTTTTTTGGATTTTTAAAGGATAAGAAATTAGGAAAATAAAATACAAGTTAGAAACGCACAACTTTTGTACAAACCGACAACGGACACTCGGACTTGGTCAGTTTCTTTGATTTCAGTTTTGATCTGGATTTGGATTTTTGCATTTCTTATTAAAACTTTCATCAAAGGATACAAATGAAAAAGAAATAAAATTAAAAGAGTTAAGTATGCACATAAAAACTCAGGTCAAAATTGGCAAAAAGTTAAAATGCGCAAAAGAGGCCCAAAACCCAACTTTCACATATGAGCTCCGAATTTTATGAAATTGGTTTTGTTTTGAAGGTATTTGAAAATGGAGTACTTTAAAAGTGAGTAGACCAAATCGGACACTGTATGTGGGAGATATGCTCATTTTAGTCTGTCAGATGTGAAATTTGACTTTGGGATTATTTGACACTTATTGAGGTTAGTAATTTTTTTGTATTTTTTATTTAATCAAGTTAGTAATATCTACACAATGGAGGTAGTTTTAGGTCAATTGGAGTTAGGATGAATTAACTAAAAATGTGAGAAGTTAGCGGCTTTTTGGGCTAATTTACACATGGGATTTTTAATGCAATTTATGCAGATGAAATGCAGATATTATTTACACAAGTATGATGGCTAATAATGATCTATTAATGATTAATTATAGGTGGATGATGGGGGACAGAGCCTAAATGACTGATTTTAGCATGATGAATACGAGATTCATCAAGCGCATACATCTTGAACAAACTGGTTGCAGAGAGAACGTCATATTCTTAATATGGTCAGAACTTGTTGAAACATATCCATACTCCTCACAGCGTATATTGTGATTTTCCTCCACTGGCTACCAAATGTGTTTTTTTAGGATACA